>JASXSY010001583.1:0-101524 GCA_034509805.1 Sipha maydis | reverse complement strand
TTTTACCATAAGATATCAGGTAGATTCAAGTCACCACAAATGATGAATACATAACCAGGGTTGAGAGAAATAATAGTCTAGGCAGCTGACATAAATTACTCATAGACGAGTACTGGGCTATTATTAGGAATATAAAAATTGAAAAAATAACTAATGTGACATTTTGAAAATGAAATTTTACAAATAAATGCTCAACATTATTGTTTGTGGTAGGTGATAATTAACAAACAACATAATTACTAATGGCAATAAGAGCACCACCGCCTCTATAAAAATTACTATTATGTATCGCTATTAAGATCACATCTAAATGTAGCATAGTAAGTCAAACCTAATTCATTATCGAAAAAACTGTCACATAACCAAATCTCAGATAAACAAATAAAAATATAGTTAAACAAAAATACATTACATTTAAAACATGATAATTTAGCAGTTTTGATAGGAGCCATATGACAGTTGGACGTCACGGTAATTTAGTTTTAATTTTTAGAAGTTATGATCATACCTGTTCGAAAAAGAATCCAGGATCTCTTAACAATAACTTAATCGGGCCAAAATGAAGGTTCAAATACATCTTAAAGTTTATCTAGTGGCAGATCCAGTAGCGGAAATTGGGCTAAATTGTTAGGGTTGCAATCAGTTTCTAGGTTGGACAGAATTGTAGGGGGCTTTTCCCCCCACAACCCCCTTAAAGTATTTTATTTTATTCTAAATTTAACATTACAATAAGTACATAAATAAGTATATATAAGTTTTCAAAGTATTTTGACATATTTTGACTTATTTATAGACAATTTAATTTTTCGATTTTTGTTCAATTTTTGTTTTTAAACATCTATAAAATTTAATTGGTTGAGCGAAAACTCTTGAAAATATTATACTAGGTTTATAATAAGTTAAACTTATCGTAACTAAAAAATATCGGTGATCGGTTAACTCAAATTTTTTTTTAAGCCCTTAATGCTCAAATTTGTATAAAATGTGTAAAAATCACGATAATTTGCAAGTTATTTGGAGATAAAAATTCATAAAATTTTTTCTGTTCATACTTAAGGCTCAAAATTTTAACACTAGGTTATCTATAAGCTACTCTTCAAAAATCCTTAAAAATATTTTTACCGTACTTTGAGGAAAAATTTTTATGACTGTTTGAAATTTAAATATTTACGAAATTGCATAAAAAAGCGTTTATTCTCAAACGATTTTTAATATTTGTTATAATTCAAAAAGTATAAGTCGCAGATTTTTGAAATTTCTGCCAGCTGTTAATATTGGCATTTCCTTTATGTCATATTTTTTCAAAATATTATATTGATTTTTAAGCCACTTATAGGCATTTAAAATATTCGAATTTTTTACATTTTTTTTTATAATCGGTGATAAAAAAAATTTGGCTCCTACAAAATATTTGAAAATTTAATAGAAGATTCCACAAAAGTAGTTCTTATTGTCATTCAAAAATTATTAAAATCCATAGGCACAATTTTTTTTTATAAGCGTTTGAACAGCGAATATTGACATAAAATTACATGTAAAATATAATATAATGTAGAATGTTCTAGACTGACAAACTATATCGCTGTATGCAACTGCCAACCCATCCTAATTGAAAAATATATTTATCGTTTCAAAATAAAATATACTTTTTACAATGTTTATAAATAACAATGTATTATATCCTAGACAAACATATGAACTCCGTTCAGAATCGTTATTCGTATACAATGATATCTATCATTGCATTCAAATTTAACAAATCCATTATAATAATGACCTATCCTATAAACGAGGTGCACTCCACCCCTAACTGTACAGCAGAGCGAGGCCCATCCGGTTCTTTTTTTCTTTGAAATAAGACCTTATCACTCAAATTACGAAATAATATATTATTTTTAATTGTAATAAGTTAATGCGATTATTATAAATAATAAATGTACAATTATTATAATTCTGTAAGTAAATTTATAATGGTTATTAAATGGTATATTTATTTTTCGTTAATACTTTTTTAAATACCAATTTTTATTCAACCGTTTTTTGATTTGGACGAATCGTAATAAATTATTTTTTCGTTTGAATTATTATCACCTCTATATTTAGAGAAATCAATTACTTCATAAAGACATTTACTTTAAAAAAAAAATTAACACCAGTCACATACATTTAAGCAGATAACTTTTCTATATATAAATAATATAATACAATTTTTTCTAACTAATATACATTTGGTAACAGTAACATTTGTTATTTTGTAGAATTATTTATTTGACAATTGTTAGAATAAAAGAAATAAAATATATACAACCCTTAACCTAATGAATGCCTTGAATTTAGACGACGAATTAATGGCGCTTGAGATGTATTCTTAAATTAAGATAGACACTACAAAACATTACAAGAAACAACTGTTTAATTAAATAGTTTTTATATAATTATGAAGTTTATATTTTATATTAATGACTGAAAACCCGTATTGAACATAAAATATAATTTAACGAAATTCTTCTTCTTCTTTTACTTCGCCTTCCTCCCAACTATTTGGGGTCGGCCACCCTTGTCCTACACCTCCACTTCACTCGGTCAATCACATCTCCTCTGCACACACCGACAGCCCTCATGTCATTCTCCAAAGTCTCCAACCATCTCTTTTTTGGTCTTCCTCTTCCCCTTTTCCCTTCAACGTCCATCCCCATAACCACTCTTACTGCATTTGTTTCCTCTCGCCTCATCACATGCCCAAACCATCTCAACCTATTTTCTCTCATCTTGTCCACAATTGGCGCTACACCAACACTACCTCTCACGTATTCATTCCTTATTCTATCTTCTCTTGTCACTCCACTCAACCATCTAATTTAACGAAATTGTGTAACGTTATTAGCAATATTAGCAAAAATAACTATATTTTCTTTAAAAAACAAACAATTTGTTTATTTTAAATCATAAAAAGTAATACAGTTTTATTTTATTTTCATTTGGATTTTTTTTTTTTTTTTATCATTATAATGTAACATTTATTCTGCGTCGATTATATACTTGTGTATAGTTGATAATGTGATTAATACTATATTTGACACAGTTAAGTAGAATAATATAATATACGAAGTCATTGTTAAACAATGTAGTACAGGGTCTTCCGAATTTTACATTGTAAGGTAGTGAGATTCCTAAAATGTGTTTCTATTATAAACCCTTACGCATGTTCTTAACAAGGAGTTAAAAAAGGTCCTGTATATATAATGATAAAATAATGAAAAGTAATGTATAATATACAACATTGCGGTGAGCATCATGTGCGTTTATTTATTTATTTATTTTATCAAAACGTTTTAAAATTACGGCCGAAATAGCTACTGCTTGATATTTTATGATTCGCTATACATTTTAATCGGATTAAAAACGGCTCAACATGTATGTTATGAAATATCCCAAATAGCATACGATTACAAGCTTCTTCTTCTTCTACTTCGCCTTCCTCCCAACTATTTGGGGATACGATTACAAGCTTCAATTCAAAAATAACTATAATACACTGTATTACGAGCTCGAACAACGTTGAACGCATACTGTTGAAAAAAATTTCACAACTATATAATTACAAATTATTGCTTTTATTTACTGATAGATAACACATAAAGTAAATCACTGATTGTTAATTTTTAATTAATTTACCGTTATGAATGCCGTCAATGAATTACTGCAACGAACGTTTTAAGTCGTCGAACACAACATCAATATTATACAAACAAGAACTGCACTTACCTGAATAAATATCGTTGCTATTGTAAATATCGCCTTGGTTTTTTTCTTCAACACAAAAAAAATTCTGGTGAAACAAAAAATTCATTTTCTAAAGCACCTGCTTGGTCTAACAGTTTATCAAGTAATACGTTACGTCAATAATTTAATTGGTATTTTACCACCCATTAAAGTATTAACAACAAGAATAAATAAATATTATTGCAAATCCCATGTATGCTCTACCGAGATCTTGAAGCTGGTATTTTGATCACACTATACATAATAGCCAAATTTTGTGCGAGAAAATATTATTTTACAATTATAATGCAATTTATTAAGGATATTCAAGAATGATTCATTCGTCAAAATGTTTTAAAAAAGTATTGATTATTAAAATCCAAACCATTCTAAATGTTTGAAATGTATAAAATATTTGTTCTATTACTAAATTATTCGATATATTTGCAAACATTAATCACATATGTGTACTGTTGTTATATAAAGTAATTTATATGAATTCATTTTGAGTCCATTACATATTTACATACCGTTATAAATATAGATGAAGAATATTGTGTACATTTTCATCTCGATTCACAAAACTACACGGGTTACAATTCATTTGAATAACAATATGAAAAACTATACGATTACTATCGTAATTTAAATAATATTTAAAGATTATTCAACTAAATAAAAAAAGTTCAAAACATACAATATAATTTTTTACTTCAATAAAAAAATAATAATAACACAATAAAAAGAATAATAAAATAAAAAATTAGTTCTTACTAATTATTTGATTATTTTTACTAAAATTGGTAGGCTTACTATCTATCATTTTTCCCTTTTAGTTTTAAGAAGATAATTAAATTCATACGAGTTATTCAGATGTAATTATTGTATATTATATGTTATGTTAAAATATAATTTATCCCACCGCATATTGGTTCAGCAGTAACTCAATTTTTCTTTTCTCGTTATCATATTTACATTTATATGCTAATTTTATTTTTAATATACTATTTCCCCAGCTCTTCCTAGTAAAAATATTTGACAAAAATTATTTTATGGAAAACTATGATGTATTTTTATTATGTATGAATTTTTTTAAACATTTCCAGACTTTGAAAACTGTATACTCACCGAAGTATGCAACATTCCCCTCAATCATTGACGATTTCGTGTTTCTTTTTTCACACAATTTGTATAATTTATATGACAATTATTCTTAGAATTTGTTTGACTTCTATTTCTATGAGTTCTTATCCGTTACAGATGTTGGAAATCATGTTGGCAATGTTATTTCTATCAATTGAAGACCGTAGTAAATTAATTGATGTTCTATTGTACCTGAGGTGATCATACGTCCCGTTTTTCGTATTTTTGTTTCGTTGCTACCCTGAAAACTTCGGCACACTAAAGTAGGGTGATTGTAAACTCGGCCCGTGATTTTTGCAGGTAAAAATGATTTAGATGTAACTCTGGCCGAAAAAAAATATTCTTATGATATTTGAGATCCATTTAATATTACCCAGAGAACACCACGAGGAGGCCAAATAGTTGCACATTAACCGGGAAATGTTAACACCGATTTGGATTCGATACGACGATTTGGGGAGGGGGGCTACGTGAAGTTAGCCTTAGTAATGAAATTTGAATTGTGTTGAGTGTGTCAAGTAGCAAATTATGAGATTTTTGTTACTAATGGTTGCAAATCAGTTGCTAATTTTTAGCGCACGTTTTTTATTAGTACTAAAACTTGGGGGCCAACTTCACATACATTAACATACGAGTTACTTTAGAATACTTATGTTCTAAAACTAACAAATTATCGGGACGAGTTACAACCGACCTTTTTATTATCTTAAATATCCGGGCTGAATTTACAATCTACCCATTTTATTACCTAAAATTTTCGGGCCGAGTTTACAACAAAAATGGTTACCGAGGGCCCAGTTTACATTTGCCCCTAAAATATCCAATTTCCACATAGTATTACATTTATTGGTGAATTATTGTTTCTATTATATTTATCGTAACTAGTATGTATGCATGTGACGTATTTACACTGTATTACTGGATGGTGGACGGTGACGAGTGACGAAAGTGAATGGCACGGGCTGTTTGTGGTCTATCGGGATAAACAACTACATTAATAACATATATAGTATAATATATAAACTTCTCAATATCAGCGCTAACATACAACTATTTTTCATAATTTATTTTACAGAGTTACAGTGATTGTCAACCGTTTTCTTTACGTTGACACTTAATGTTTTGTATGTATATATATATACATATAAATAATAGTCCCTATTTTTCATAAAAATTCGTATTAAATATTTTTGAATGTACAATGTTATGAAACAAAACTCCCCTCTACTCCACTTCCATATGATTATAATTTTTAATACAATATCAATAATCATTTTAGATTCTGAATGCAGTGAAGAATGTATTGATTTTACAATGATGTGTGTTTTTTTTTTTTTTTTTTTTTGTGTCTGTCGACACGATTTGGGGCAGTAAAAATGCTTCGATTGCCTTATGTAGCAACTTTTCTGAAAGAAAAGTGAATCTATTTGGTACTTTGGGGGGTCAAAAGTAAAAAATTTTCAATATTTTTTAAATGCGACGGGAAAAACCATAAAAAAATTTGGGAAAACCGGGAGTTTTTACGCAAAACCAGTTTTCGACATAATCAAATTTTTTATTTTGCTATAACTCAAAAACTAATCAAAGTAAATACTTGAAATTTTCACCAAATGTTTAGATTAGCGTTCTCTATACACCATTAAATTTTCAAAGTATTTTGACTTTTATTGAGCTATTATAGACAATTGAAATTTTCAATTTTTTTAAGTATTTTTTTTTTAAATAGCGATAAATTTTTTTGGCTGCCAGAAAATCTTGAAAATTTAATAAAGGGTTTCTTATAAGTTGTTCCTTAACTGATAAAAAAAAATCTAAAATCATAAGTCACAATTTTTTTTATAAGTGCTCAAAGTTCCAATTTATACGAAATATGTAAAAATCACGATAATTTGCAAGTTATTTTGTAGATAAAAATTCATAAAATTGTTTCTGTTCATACTTAAGGTTCATAATTTTAACACTAGGTTATCTATAAGCTACTCTTCAAAAATCTTTAAAAAAATTTCTACCGGAATTAGAGGAAAAATGTTATGACTGTTTGAAATTTAAATATTTACGAAATTGCATAAAATAGCGATTTATTCTCAAACGATTTAAATATTTTTTATAATTCAAAAAGTATAAGTCGCAGATTTTTTAAATTTCTACCAGCTGTTAAGATAGGTATTTCCTTTATGTCATATTTTTTTTAAAATATTATATTGATTTTTAAGCCACTTATAGGCATTTAAAATATTCGATTTTTTTATATTTTTTTTTTATAATCGGTGATAAAAAAAATTTGGCTCGTACAAAATACTTGAAAATTTAATAGAAGATTCCACACAAGTATTTCTTAAAGTCATTCAAAAATTATTAAAATCCATAGGCACAATTTTTTTTTATAAGCGTTTGAACAGCGAATATTGACATAAAATTACATGTAAAATATAACATAATGTATAATATTCTAGACTGACAAAGATACCGTTTTTTTTAAAATGCTCTAACTCAAAAACGAAAAACTGCAACAACTTGAAATTATCACCAAATCTTTATATTAACATTTTCTATACATGGTTAAGTTTTCAAAGTATTTTGACATATTTTGACTTATTTATAGACAATTTAAATTTTCAATTTTTGTAAAATTTTTGTTTTTAAAGATCTATAAAATTTAATTGGTTGAGCAAAAACTCTTGAAAATTTAACACTTGGTTTATAATAAGTTAAACTTATCGTAACTAAAAAATATCGGTGATCGGTTAACTCAAATTTTTTTTATAAGCCCTTTATGCTCAAATTTGTATAAATTGTGTAAAAATCACGATAATTTGCAAGTTATTTGGAGATAAAAATTCATAAAATTTTTTCTGTTCATACTTAAGGCTCAAAATTTTAACACTAGGTTATCTATAAGCTACTCTTCAAAAATCTTTAAAAATATTTTTACCGTACTTTGAGGAAAAATTTTTATGACTGTTTGAAATTTAAATATTTACGAAATTGCATAAAAAAGCGTTTATTCTCAAACGATTTTTAATATTTGTTATAATTCAAAAAGTGTAAGTCGCAGATTTTTTAAATTTCTGCCAGCTGTTAATATTGGCATTTCCTTTATGTCATATTTTTTCAAAATATTATATTGATTTTTAAGCCACTTATAGGCATTTAAAATATTCGAATTTTTTACATTTTTTTTTATAATCGGTGATAAAAAAAATTTGGCTCCTACAAAATATTTGAAAATTTAATAGAAGATTCCACAAAAGTAGTTCTTATTGTCATTCAAAAATTATTAAAATCCATAGGCACAATTTTTTTTTATAAGCGTTTGAACAGCGAATATTGACATAAAATTACATGTAAAATATAATATAATGTAGAATGTTCTAGACTGACAAACTATATCGCTGTATGCAACTGCCAACCCATCCTAATTGAAAAATATATTTATCGTTTCAAAATAAAATATAGTTTTTACAATGTTTATAAATAACAATGTATTATATCCTAGACAAACATATGAACTCCGTTCAGAATCGTTATTCGTATACAATGATATCTATCATTGCATTCAAATTTAACAAATCCATTATAATTATGACCTATCCTATAAGCGAGGTGCACTCCACCCCTAACTGTACAGCAGAGCGAGGCCCATCCGGTTCTTTTTAGTAATAGTTTTTTTTTTTTTTAATCAAATTGCAAATCATAATCAGGTAACTTAAACAATCTGTTATTATTTTTTAAACTGAAAATATACTTATGTTTGCGTATAAATCTGAAAACTATTAATAAATTGTTTATTTTAATGTGGGTTCTATAATTTAAAATATAATAGCTACATTAAAGTCCTCATCAGCTGTCTTGCTTAAACTGGTTTTCTGGAAAAATACCTTCATAGTAGTCTTATTAATTACTATTAAGTAAGTTTATACTTCTGGAATCCGACATGCACATATCCAATTTCAGACTACACACTTTGTGTCGGAGCTTACTAAAAAATAGGGACTCATATAATAACATATATGTTATTATTATATCTGCTATTACTAGAATAATATATGCTCATCTTAATAATTAAGATGAATATTTTAGATGAAAATTTGTTTGGCAGAATAAGTTTTTTGCATTTTGTAGCATAGAACAGAGGTTCCCAAACTTTTTATTATACGGCCCATTTTGGGAATTTTTTAAAATTTGGCGACTCTCAATATTAATGAATGACCTATTTTTTTAGTGAATCGGTTGTTTACAACAAAAAATATGTATACATTTTTAATACAAAAATATAGCGCGACCCACCAAAAATATAATTGCGACCCAATTTTGGGTCGCGATCCACAGTTTGGGAACCTCTGGCATAGAAGATGGCGTACAAATGTGATAAAATATTGTCAAATTGTCAAAATAATTGTCAAAATATTACAAATAACGTACAAGAGGATCGTAAAAAAAATTGATATTTTCAATATTGAGAAACAGCATAATCGGTATTTTGCATTTGCAGGGTGACAATGTACTAATTCATGGAGTAGCCAAACAAATACACACAAATACCGTAATATTACGTATTATAGTTCTCAATAAAAAAAATTTTCGTCTTTTCGGTGTATATTATATTAACAGTTAAATATATCCACTTATAAAATAAAAATAAATTAATAATACATTATATTATTAAAATAAATAATCATTATTTTTTTTTATGAGTGTAATTTTTATTGAAATTTTATGGTAATTAAATTATAAATTATAATCATAGGTTTCGAGGGGTGTTAGTATTACAATTCAGGGTACTAAGAACCCCCGTGAATTGTACTAATACATAATTGTATAAAAAATACTATACTAATTTTTAGAAAAGAAAATATTAGAACATTAGGAATGAGTTAGAAGTCAGTATTATGGACGTGTAAAAATTGATTACAAAATGATGATAGTAAATTGAAATAGGGGCTTCTGGACCCTGTTATATATACCAATAGTATTATTTTCACATGTAGAGTTAAGTATGTAGATTAAGTGAAAATGCATTACCTGTGTATATTAATAATGTATTTAACTATATAATTAAACTTGGATAATTAATCAATACATTTCTATCTATCACACATATACATTTTCTTACTTTAATCCGATAAGAATAATACCTTTAATTGTTCTCCAATCCGACACCAGAAATCATCGTAAGCTAATAGAATGAAAAGGAAGGTTCTAGAACACCCTCACCCTGAGACACTCCCGAGACCACCCTCATCCACTCGCCGCCGACGCCAAAACCAAACCCACCGTCGCAGCCGTTAATTTTTTTCTTTATCATTCGTGCGCTCGACCTGCGCTCTAACGGACTAATAAGAAATTTATAAGAAACTCCGCAGATATCTCAATTACTCGATACAATCGACCTGCTCCTAAATGGAAAAAAAAATTGATATCATCGATTTATTTCAAATAGTTTTAACGGTTATAAAATTAGAGTTTTCACATAATTTCCAGGAATATTAACAAAAATATCCTTTATATAAATATGATGAGCCGTCCACGGTCGAGGTGCCTTGTGCGGACGGCTGGACTCAAACGAGCGTGGACACTGGTGATGTCACGGGCGGAGATGGGATCACGTTAGCTGATTGTACATCGCGACCCGACGTGGTCACTCACCACGTTGCGTCTGGGAACGAGACGGTTCACGCGGAAAATTCTAATATGTTAAGTACAGTAAATTTAATTAATTTACTCGTATAACAGATGAATAAAATAAAAATAAATAGAAAAAAAAAGTAATTAGTTGTATGAGTAATATTAAAAGCGAATAGGTACTGGTACGAGAAGGTACTGAACCCGTTCTGCGGTGCCGGCCAAAACATTTATTTAACAAGTGTACGCATTGTAAAATTATTACGGTTCGCGTTGTAAATGTATTTCGTCCTGTAAAAGTCCTGTAAAAGTCTATCGTTTTTAGTTGCTAATGAAAAATGTAAATCCATGATCTTTTCTAGGTGCCGATATTTCAACCCCATGAATATTTATCTGGATGACATTATTATTCCTTTCGTTCCTAATATCACTTATTTAGACATTACTCTCGAATCTAAATTACGTTGACTACCACATATCATAATATATTATGTATTATATTACGTTATATTATAACGTAACTTATAATATATAAATTATATTTAAATTCGTTTTGCTCCAATAAGGCTAATTTTCTCTGATACATGGTGGGATTCACAACCTTCTTCCTTACTATCTATTAACAAATAAATAATTCGCTCCAAAATTAATAACTACTATTTCCTTTTTGGTTCAGCTTCTTTTTAAAATTGGAAAAAAATTACAAACTGCAAAACAACTACCTAAGAAATATTATGGGATATTTGAAATCCACGCCTTTTCTTACAATCGAGATAGAAAAACTGTGTCCTGCTTTCAATATTAGATGTTGCTGGCTCGCCAGTAAATGTCTCCTGAAATCACTGTTTCACTTTAATTCCTCCATATTCAACTCATTTTACTCCCTAAATCTCATTTGGCGTTATGTTATAAAATCTCTTCCTGTACTTTCCTTAATAGTGAATTCTATATCCTCTTTTCATTATCATATTTTAAAGTTTTCCAAACTTCCTTTGTACGAAAAAGCTTTTGACTCCCTTATCTACATCTCCATTGTTCACCTTAATAATTTTTCCCTTGAAACGCCTTCATTAGATTTCTTAAAGTCTTCTTCTCCTATTATAAGCAATAACTTATTTCAGATTTTCTGCACACCAATTTTCCCGGCTTCACTGCAGTATACACTGATGGCTCTGTCTCTCCTCTCTCTGCTGGTTATACATTTACATCCCTGTACTTCATACTTCCTTTTCTAATAATTTACCACCTTCCTCCTTCTCCTTCACGGATAAATGCTATGCCGTTATTGAAGCGCTCGCGTCAATCTCTTCTATATCAACAAATTATTTATAATCAAACTCTTTGTCATGTCTCAAATCTCTAACTTCTTCAACTCCCATATTTATCTTCTTATCCTACAAATTAAATCGAACTTGTTCCAACTGCAAGAAAAAATTTCACAATCCAGTTCCTCTGGGTTGCCTGCCACGTAGGTAATTACATATTACCACAGAAATTAAATGGTTGATACGTTGGCCAAATTCTCCGCTAACCTAATATGTTCATCTCTTTTTTCAATTCCTTGGTCTGATTTTACCCTTTTTTTTCAATGCCATGTTTTTTCACTCTGGTCTGCCTATTTAAATAAGTAACCCGCAAATTTCACCTCTAAATTTTAATGTATCGTTCCGGTTATACCAAAAAAATATGGTTCAATGATCTTAGATAAGTCCAGATCCCTCCTAATAAAATTAAATCGATTACGCACTGGCCATCATCTCTTAACTTCCTATAATTACAAATTAAATATCAATAATTCGTGATCTATACCATATTCTGTTTGATTATCCTTTCTTATTTACTAAACGTAATATCTTAATTTATTTATTTATTTATTGATATAAGCACCTTTATATAAGGTTATACGCTCATGTACAGTTCGATGGTAATAGTACATTTTTTTCTTTGAAATAAGACCTTATCATTCAAATTACGAAATAATATATTATTTTTAATTGTAATAAGTTAATGCGATTATTATAAATAATAAATTTACAATTATTATAATTCTGTAAGTAAATTTATATTGGTTCTTCTTCTTCTTCTTCTTCTTCTGCCTCGCCTTCCTCCCAACTATTTGGGGTCGGCCACCCTTGTCCTACACCTCCACTTCACTCGGTCAATCACATCTCCTATGCACACACCGACAGCCCTCATGTCATTTTCCGTAGTCTCCAACCATCTCTTTTTTGGTCTTCCTCTTCCTCTTTTCCCTGTCTGTTTTATTTCTACTAATTCTCAATCCCTTTTCTTCGATGGCTAACCTTTACTCATTTACCCTATTATTGATAACTTCCATGTTCTTTCCTACCAAACTATATCATCCGCAAACATTATACACCATGGTATCTCACCGTGTCAATGGTATGTGTAAGGGTATTTACAAAACACATTAAATTAATTTCAACAGAGTACCCTCTCCTAGGCCCATGTAGATTATTATCTAAAATATTAATAATATTAAAAGTTAAGGGGGATCAATAATTTTTCCAAAATTTTGGGCAAGTCTAGTTTTATTATTATAAATTTATATAATTGTTATATAATTCTCTAAGTCTTTCAAAATCCCATTCAATATTTTCAACAATCTTAATTCCAATTCAGAATCTGCTCTCATCTTTATTGTTTCCTACATTCACTGGCTTCTGTATATAATCTCTAGTATTCTAATATGTGTATGTCTTTTTTTTTCATTTATTGTACTTTAAATAAATAACCGTTTTATAATATAAAATTTTCAAGTTTAATAATTTTTCTAAAAGCTCTAAAAAATAAAAACTTTAAAGATGTCCCTGTAAAAACATTGAAAAAGCAATAAAAATTGGATGGCCCAAACATTCCAAATATTGAAAAAAGTTGCTGAAAAAACATCTTCCGCATACATTTTTTTTTTTTACAAAAGTGTTTAGTAAAAATATTTTTTAATTTTACATTTCGTCAATATAATGATATTTATTATTATGAATATTTAAATACCATTTCTATTTTTAAAAGAAAGTAAAATTTGTCTAATCTTTTAAGAATGATTTAATAACATTTTTATCTGAAAGTGTATTATTAATATTATTATTATACTATGATTATGATCATTGCAATATTGTATTATATTTTTAGCTTCAAGTCTTATGATTATTATATGATTATTTAATTGATTATTCATAACAAATAAGATATAATTATACAATTTTTTTTTTTATTATAATATTTTGTTTATTATTCTTAAATAATATGTCACTAATTTTATTTTATAAAATATTTGTTTTTACCTTATTTTGAACAGTAAATTCAGAAAATGTATGATTAAATATAACACATTTATAATGATTATTGATCTGTGATGTATAATTTTTTTTCGTTTGTAAAGGTGCATAATGTAATAATTAGTAACATTATTGAAACTTGAAAGCTCTGAAGTGGATGTATTTATTGTCATTACAATGTTATCAGTAATATCAATACTTTGTTATTTTTGAGTGCAATGCTTATTTATTTTTCAGGCAATTTTTGATTTTTTAAGTGCAATATATCAATAAATTTTACTAATTTTTTACTACAATATTTTAACCTTATAGTAAATCTATTTTATTATTTCTATTTATCGCTCTGTTAATCTCTTTTAAATGCTGAATGACCAATGGTGACAAAAAATATATATTATAAACAATGTCATAATATAATATAAAACAAACTAAAAAGTGTTTAAAAATAAAAGATTTTGATATTGTAATTATAATCATTATTTTGGAATTTTTTGACAAATTATGCTCTACATTTTTCAAATAATATATATTTAATAAAAAAAAGTATATAATATTGTTATAAAAAAATTTCAATATTAGAGATTGAAATATTAATTTAACAGTGTCGCATTATATTTAACGAATATTTCATAATATATTTCCAATATATTAGTATACCATATTGAAATTATATTTTTGCAAAATATTTTCAACATATAAGTTTACAATATTGATATAATATTGTTGCATTATGTTTGTGAATGTTTTTTTTTTGCCAAAAAGTGATCTAATAATAATTTTTATAATACGTTACGGAAATTGTTACGACGGTAACTATGAATGGTAAAAATATTCTGGTGCAGTAAATGACCGTGATTGGTTTTTTCCGACGAATTTGAAAGAATGCCGTTTGTCGAAATATGCACCAGCGCCGCGGAGAAAAATTGCTTGGCAACGTTCAAGGTGTAATATGCCATTATAGCGAACCGGTAAGGTTTTGGCCAGCGTACAAAAAAATATTGAAATATTAATTTATTAACAGGATGCCACACATTTGTGTGCGATTTAACGCTTAACTGTTAAGATTGAAATGAATGAATTGAATTTTGACCAAAGGGACAAACTTTCATTACCATTATCTTACCCTCTTTTTAACTATTTATTTATAAATGAAGATTTTTTTATTCTTAATCAGAGTTCAAGTGTTAACGCAAATCAAGTTTTGCGGAAAACACTTATGAAAATAAATATTTTACGAATACTCACTAAGTAATTAAACACCTGCATTTTTTTGGAATTGTTTCTCGTGGTATTACAATGAACATTAAATTATACTTGTGGAGTTACGACAGGCTCATGATGTGCACAACAATTGACAGTTATCGATACCTACTTAGTACGGAATCATTGTACTCCATATTTCATTTGTTTTTTTATTTGTGCAATCAAAAATTAATTTTTATTATTGTTTTTCATGACGAAGTAGGATGAAAAAATAATTTTCAAAATCAACTGTATCTACCTACTTACGTATGTGATAAAATTTTTCAATTCCATCCCAAAAGTCCTTTTCAGTAATGACACAGTCAAGTTTAACTGTGCCGAAAGAATAAAACAAATTCGATGGAATACTAATTAATTGATAAATAAATAGTTAAAAAAAGAGGGTAAGATAATGGTGGTGAAAGTTTGTCGCACACAAATGTGTGTCATCACATTTTTGTGCGATATAACGCTTAACTGTTAAGATTGAAATTAATGAATTAAATTTTGACCAAAGGGATATTACATAAATAAATTAATATTTCAATTTTTTTTCGTACGCTGGTCAAAACTATACCGGTTCGCTATAATGGCATATTACACCTTGAATGTTGCCACGCAATTTTCCTCCGCGTCACTGATGCATATTTACACAAACGGAATTCTTTTGAATTCGCCGGTAATAACCAATCACGACCACTTACAGCACCCGAACATTTCTGTCGTTCATAGTCACCGTCGAAACAATTTTCGCAACGTATTCATACTCTGTTTTAGTTATACTTCTACTGTTAGAATCCTGGTAAGGGTTTCAGTGTTCTCTGTGGTTTTTCTTGTCTTTTAGCAATGGTCCGTACGTCTGCTGCTCTATATTTATTCGGAGTTTTATCAATAATTGATTCGAGTAATTTGATTCGATGGCGAATCTCATGAATTATTGTAGGATCGTTCTTCGACTTTTTTCTCAGCAGCTCCATGTCCAACAGGAATTTTTCGCGGTCTTCAATTTCTGATATTGCTATAAAAATATGCAATATATAATATTATATCTGTCCAACACATTATAAATATTATAAGTTATAGCCAACTAATATAACACTCGTATATTTATTATATATGTTAAGTTATATTATTATTATTTTAAATGCAAAAGCGTAGCTAGAAATGTCATTAAGGGGGAAGGTAAAAAGTTTTCAAAACATGCTTTATTGTTATTTATTAAGTGTATTTTTAAATTTTTATAAATGTCAAATTTTTTTATCTTATTTTATGGTTTTTAATTATACCTTATGAGGTAAATACAAAAAAGAAAATATCATGATATATCAAAAACATTCATGTCACATTGTATTTTTTTTTTAAAAAAAAAATTAAAAAAATAATATCATTAGGTAGGTAGAAAATTATCGTTTAAATACTTAAAAAATATTTTTAAAAAATACTGGTAAAATATAATTATAAATGGGTCAGTTTAAAATTTCATACAAAATTAATATATTTTTTAGGTATGGTCAGGGGGCGGTTACCCTCCTAGACTACACCCTTGTATACATGGTAAGTACTTTTTCAAACATTTCTAATTATTTCCTAATTTGAATTTTATAAATCGATAACATTTGATTATTATATTTATAATGAGTGTAAATACACATGTTATTCAATGCTTAACCAATGGCACATCGTTTTCGAGTGCGAAAAATAAAATATACATTTGTACTGTAAAATTTATATGATAATAGAAATATCCATCATATAGTAGGTACATGATTTATACCATGAAATATCAAATAAATATACGTAGCGAGTACATGTGATGTAGTATTAATAGTGGGCATATAATTCGTACTGTGGCAGACCCACACAACAAAATATTTTATTTGCAAACATGTAGGAAAAAAACTATTTTGGGAGTCTGATTCACTTATTTTATATTTTTATTTTCCGACTGAAATAATACATTTATTCGTTGTATGATATAAAAAATGACGAAAAAATAAGTGATTAAAAAAACCACTTTTCGATCAGCCGACAAAAAGATTCTGCACTAATATGCATTCTAATAGGTAACTGTAGACATATTGATTTATTTTTATTCGAAACTCGAAAATCACACAGACATTCTAACGAAAGCCGCGTTTCTAAACAATAATACAATAGCATCATAATCAAAATAACTGAATGGACTTGCCAGGACATATGTTTCGCTCATTCGGGTTACCGACCCGAGTAGGCCGACTACGCCCGGACCCATTCGCATTATTGACCCGAACAGGTAGATTATTTCGGAAATCGCATTTAAAAGCGTATGGGCGACCGATATTATAATTCGTCGTATTTACAAGCTCTATCCACACATACAACGCGCACATGCACTGCACACACACTCCTGCGGTGTTAATTCGATTCGGACACACCACCGTAAAACTCGCCTCGAAGTACATACACCGTTGTACCAACACCGATTACCTTCACCAAGTGCTCGCTGACGAAATATTTTTACTACCACAAAACAGAATACTGCAGATATCATACCTTAATTATTAACAGCCGAATCTGGGTGCAACATAACATTCGCAACAATAATGCCTAGCGCCTCTTACACAATGTTTACAAGTCCTTATCGTTTTTATACCGTCCTAATGTCGAGCTGGTAATTTATATCGCAGACTAGAGTAGTAATACTATCACCGTACTCTTTGTTAAATTATAACAATACTCTATGGGTAAACATTGCCCAAATTGCATGTACGGTTACCGGATACCATCGTTAAGAAGTTCCAATACTCGAATGTATGTGAAAAATATGCACGCGGACAAGCTATGCATATTGCTATGCAAGTTTCGACCGAGTGCATTTGATGTACAACCGGTATTCTCCCATGGATCATTGACGGATTGTATGATAACATAATTTTTCTTTTTTCTTTTTTTTTACGTAACATGTATATAACTTATACTGTAATTCGAGGCATACGCGTAGAGGAAAGGGTTGATATTTTTAATCGCCCACCTCCTTCTTGAAATTTGGTCGTAACCACCACCTATAACCATAGGCGCAAATAGTGTTTGAAATTTGGGGGGGCTGAAGCCGTAACTCAGTTCAGGATACTGAATACTCTTATGATGCTTTTAAATTATTACAAATTATCATTTTTCAAATCATTCGTTACGCGCGAAAAGTGATATTTCTTTCGTAATTACATTGTAATTTATAATGTGTATCATATAGTAAAATCATTTGTTTTTGGGGTGGCTATAGCAATTCTTAGAGGGGCTAAGCCCCCCTAGCCCCCCCTTATTTGCGCCTATGCCTATAACGATGTAACCTCGTTGAAACCATTATTATGAGTGAACCAGTGGCGTAGCGTGTGCGTATGCTGTGTATGCTGTGCATCACTTCACAAATTGAAAAAATATTATTTTTTTATATTAATAATTTAATATGTTTATAAAAAAATTTTTGAATGTAGTAATTAATATTTTATAATATTATTATATTTTGTATATTTTCTTCTAAGTTCATTAGGATTAATCCGCAACACTACGGCCGCCTCGCGTTTTTGTCCATTATATTTATATCTAATAACTAGTACATGACGTTCATTACGTACGCAGTATGCACGTTGGCGATTGCATACGGGTACAGCCATTTGGCGACAGCTATTTATATTTCTTATCGATAATAATATAAACAAACATAGAATTCTGGCGGTCGTGTTTTCGTCACTCGTGTATGCAGGATCAGTATTGCATACGCTATCGCATAGACCGTTTGTTGTATATTTTGCCGGCTATGAGTGCGTATTATTAATCGTATATTATAAGACAGTGTGACATATCGTTTTAAATTAAAACTATTTAAACTAAATAAACAATAATGAATATAAATAATACAATATGTGAGTGTGTCATTGAAAAATTATATTTAAAACCTTTCAGTTCACTCAATTTTGATGAAAAAAAAAGTATAATTGAGTTAGGAAGACCCATACCAAAATTACCCGATTTAACGACAAAATCAAAAAATTATATTCGAACATTTAAATATGAGTATTACAGTACATATAAGTGGTTATCGAGTTGTAAAAAACAAATAAGCTAAATTGTTGGCCTTGAGTTATTTTTTCTCGCGAAGAAAATGTTTGGACCAAGTATGGTTTCAACGATTTTAATAATTTTCATCATTTAAAAGACGTCACGAAGCCGCTAAAAATCACATACGATGCTTAATAGATTTAACTACATTTGGTAAAATAAGAATAGATACTTAGTTGAGTGAAGCTTTTAGAAAAAAGATAGTTCAAAGATGATTTCCTTATTGGAAACCATTTAAAATGCTTTCAATAACGCTGCATATTTACATGAAGACATTATTAATTTTTCATATTTTTCCATCAATTAAAATATTTTTATTTATTTTATGTGTGAACCGAATTAAACAATTTAAATTCGATATAATATTATAATTTATTTATACACAAACACACATTTGTTAAAAGTGATATTAGAATATTGGGTATTTTTTCACTCAAGATTTAGCGCTTAACAATCTTATGAAATATTCAAATACGGAATAATTTACCGGCTGTTTTATATGGATTTCAACTACAGTGTATTAAATTAGTAATTAATTTCAGGCAACGTTACGGATCGTTAAAGTTATCACGTTACCATAGGCTTCCCCTGGGATTCTAGAGAATAATAATTATACAATACAGACTTTACGAACTCGTACTAGTAATAAGTCGGAAACGGTTAGTAAAATATTATTAAATTTGTTATCTTAATCGTCATGGTTTGACGCCTAACTGTTAGACGATAATAGTATAATAATAAAACCTACTTGGACAAATAATGTGGCCACAGCACTACTGCAACCGCAGTCATTGCGATATTCAAAACGATGTTCAACTACGTAGGTAAACAATACGTTACGTAATTGTTTTGTAAATTACGAAATGATACAAGGTTTTCGATCAGTTTCATACAATTATTGTACATAAGACATTTTAGTATTTACGCTTTTTATATGAAACTGATCAAAAATCTAAACGAAATTCATTGTACACGTTCTGGTTTACAATGTTTATAAATTTATTTTTTGTTTTCTTTGGAAACACTATATCGTCATTACACAGGACAACACCTACATAGTCTATATTATAGATGCTACAGTGTTACGCTAATTAATTGTAAAACTTCATAGAAATCAATTACTTAGGCGCAAACCAACGCAATTGTTTCCTCTTGTCTAATCAAAAGTCACAAATAAACGGATTCATTAGTACATTCATCTGGGGGCCTATTCTCAAATCAATCGAAAACGTTTTTCGATCACCGATCAGTCGAAAATAGCATTGGTTTCGATTTTCGCCAAAAAGTGTATTCTCAAAGTGTTTTCGACTGATGATTCGATTTATGCATTCGATGTATAACTTCGACTGTCAAAACCCAGTCGAATCCTAGATTTTTGACTGTGATTGTTATCATAACATCAAAATAACTATAACTTTTTATACTTACGTCTTTAATTCAACATACGGATAACTAGTTAAGAATGATGGACGATGATTTGGATATGCTAATGCATTTTGGCATTAACAATTTAGAGTTGCAAAAAAACCAAAATATTTTTGTGAATAACGAGAGAAGACGTATGGTGGGAGTAAAGTTTGGACCAAATTTTCCTTTTTGTAGCTCAGGGTGAGCTACCATAAAGTCAACCAGCGCATCTTTTTGTTCTAATGATGCAGATTTTCCTTTAGTTTTTTTATTTACTTTATCCATAATTCTTTAAAGGTGGTTAATGGAGAATAATAAGAACTTACACGATCACTTGGCAAATTTAAATGTTTAGCTGTTTATCATATTAGCATTAGACCGTTACTTAATAACACCGTAAGGACTTGTAACATAAAAAAAATCATAACAAAATACAAGTCACATAATATTATCAGTCATCATCATCCATAAACAACTGTTATCAGCTGAATAAATTATTGTCTCATGGAATAATTAGCATTTTAGTGATAAAATTACGATAATCGAAAACTCGATCGAAAATCACGTATTCGATATTTAAATATTCGATTAGCTTTTGAGAATAGCATAAATCGAAAAATAACAATCAAATGAATTATTTCGATCGAAAGTTGACCATCGAATAAATATTTTCGACGATCGTTTTTGATTGATTTGAGAATAGGCCCCCTGGTTAGGGCAAGTGTAGTATTATTGTTAGCCGGTCTTTATTTTAATTATTTTATTTCAAGTATGCCTAATCAAAAATCTTATTTGAAATATTTATGAATTTGGGCAACTTTGATATTATTTCTGTATTTTATACGTATGAATTTCCTTAAATATATTAATCAGTGGTGTATTTTCAAATTTTTTGTGGGGGTGTTTTAAATTTTTCTAAAAAAATAAGTGATTTTATATTCTAAAAAATACATGTAAGGTATGAATTAATAACTATATTATTCTATTTTTTTTTCTTTATGGTGCATTAAAGCCTTTTGCAGCTTCTACTAATTCCCTCCCCCTGTCACGGTCAATAACAGTTTCGAATCTGGCTACTCCGTTCACCACTTTTGTATCTGTATCAGCTCTATCCTACCATCGTTGCCGAGGTCTTCCCCTGGGGCGCTTGCCAGTTGGTTTATTAATCAGTACCTTTCGACTTATGCTTCTCTCAGCTCACCATGCATGACCCACCCATTTCAGGCGCCTGGCTTTTAAGAAGCATTTAATATTTGGTTTATTGTACAACGGTTCCCGGTTGGTATTTTTCTTCTTTCATAATCCCCAGTCAATTAATTACTTTTAGGTCAGTACATTTTCCTCAACACCTTTCTTTCGGAGATAAGAAGCTTCTCCTCATCTCTCGAGTTGTCGACTACGTCTCACAGGTAATTGTTACTATTGTGCGTAAGTAAGCTAAGTACATTTTTTTCCTTTGTTATCCATGATATTATTCTTGAACTTAACAGTTTATTCAGTGAGAATATGCACGATTCGATTTTTATTATATTATTATTATAAGTACAAATGAAGAGTTATTTACAACCACATGACATAGATGAATGTTCTCTTTCTCTGTACCTTTGTAGTAAGTCATTTGTTTTTATTTTTTTCTTGTGGGTAGGAGGGTTGAGATCCAAAAGCTTCCACCCTCCCAAAAATATACCTCTGATATTAGTTTTAAATAATCAATTAAACCTTAATTTGTTTTTTTTATTTATTTGAGTTTTTGTTTTTAACCTCTTTCATTAATATAAGTATTTTTAAAACAGCTTTATAAGTAAATTTTTATATAATATACATGTAGGTACGTGTGTAATTAATAGTAAGTTCACTATAAACCTGTCACTAGAATTTCAATAATTTTCAAATTTCTCCATTAATTTGTAAAAACAATATTTAGGAACAATACACTCACGTATCTATGACATTCGATTTTATACCTATGGGATTCCATGCATTTCGAAGAATATTTTCCTTCAAACTTTCATTTATTAATTTATTTATTATTATTTTTTTATTTTTTTTTTTTTTATATCAGTTCATATATAATATGTACTGATATCAACAAAAACAAAATAAAAAAAAATTAACACTAATAGCAATAAAAATAAGACCAATGTGGTTATTAATGGGAAAAAATACATTACTCCAGAATTAATCAGTAGTAATATATGAAAATATATTTAAAATAAACAATTTTGTTGATACTTTGTTATAACAATTAATTAGTACAAATTGTGTCAACATAAAAGACCAAAGTTATTCTTACCCTTAATATTATCATTTACGATTTTTAACCACTAATGTCCATTCTTTACATTTTTGCACATACATTTTACAGTTTATTATAATGACTTTGCTAATTCGAAATTCAAAAAGTTGTTCATCCATTAAAAAACTGTTCAAAGTTTGAAACAGAAACAATCATTTTGTCGTTTGATGAAATAGTAAGCTCATAAATAATCCAATGCTCGCAAAGCATAAATATATTTATCTCAAAATCTCGAAACAGTAAAGTTTCTGTACAGAAATATCTTTGACTATTCGAATGGAAAAATTACTTCTGGGTTGAATTTCTATAACGGTTACAGAGATTTGTTATAAATATAACGCGAATGAAAATATTAACGTTCCAAACAACAAGTTGGTTATATTGTTGTTTATAATTAAAATAATTAAGTTTCACATTAAAACGGATATGTTTGCATTAAAACCGTCCAGACGTGGTAAAATATACATACAGTAGGATTTATCATGAACTATGCGCATCATAGTGCTTATTTGTGTGTAGAATATTAAGTTTTAGCTTTCAGATCAAGAAAACAAAATGTATTATAAGAATTCAGAGACTTGAAATTACCCTTGGGTAATACTGTATTGTACACATTGATATAGATATTTATTATACTATAGGTCAATGTTTTACATATTTCATGATGACAAAAAAACCACTGCATTTTAAAAATGATTTTGATAAATGGACTTTCAGTACAGACTACAATGATGATTGAATAACTGCAAGTTATATTTTATCAAGATGAAAAAGTTTGTGTTTTTTCTATCCAGATAATTGGAAACTATTCATCCAAATCGTTATTCTCAACACATAAATAAAGCATCTATTGGTATTAAAATGCACAATAACAATTTAAATTTCGATCAATTGAAATCATTTAATTATTTTTTCCTTCTTTTTATTTATATCGTTAGAAAAATAAGTAAATCCACACAAACATTCGATGCACGAAACACGAGGACAAAATGCGTATAATGAAATGGAAAAATCTAATGACCTTCAGAATGTTTGGTATACAGTGAAAACATCGTAGATGAGAGAATCGGGAAACAAATAGCGAAAAAGAGACGACTTAGTGACGTCAGAGAATCGCCAATCCGACCCGGAAATGACAGACGAAAATGTACATTACGTCACGGCAACCAGGCCATGTCCTTTTTGATATATTCCTCCATCGAAGCACCCACGCGAAACATACCCATCCCGAAATCGATGCAGCCTGCAGTCTACACTGTCGAATACAAAATACAAAAATCAACCGTCTTCGATGGAAACGGTATTAGATTTTGGAAAAGTATTGCAATAAATATTTCAATCGGAAATCCGGAGAAGACACAAATCTGCGATGAAAAATTTTCTTAGTCCAATAGCCCGGACGATGTTATTCCCTTTTAGGTTGCCGGGTTTTCTAGTTCAATATTGACGGTACAACAGATATAATGTGACGGAACCAAATTTATATCGATGGTTTGCACAAGATAGAAGTTTAGTATACAACCGCAGTAGCCAATAATACGAAGCACCTCACGAGCAAGACCGATAAATTTATTATGTGACGGAGAAAAACAAACACAAAAAAAAAAATAATAATGTTTTTTGCTTGAAATGATTTTTCGCAAGTTCCTTCGGATCTATTTAATTAATACGACTAAAATTTCAAAATATTTTACACTCAGAATCATGTTTATTTATTGATTATTCTATCCGAATAATAGATTGTATTTTATTTTTACGTAGCTTATAAAAATCAAATAAAAAAAAAAAAGTGAATTCACCAAACAATTTTGTGTTATATTAGATATTGTTTTCGTTTTTCAGAAACTCGATATTAGCCGAGCCACAAGTTACAGGCTATCCCTGGGGCGTATAGTATTATGTCGTTTATCGCAAAAATACTTGTTAACGTATAAAACTCAGAAGTCGCGTCGAACGATCGGTTAGAAATAAAATAAAAGCATCAAAACTGTAGTTCTCGTTGTATAAGTAATCGAATAGTCGAGTGAAGAGAAATAAAAATCGAAAAAATTTCTATCACTGACTGTAAGGATCCCATCGCTTTCAACCATAATTCCTGAAATCGGTTTACTAAGCCGCCGCAATTCTTCGGTTTCGGCCGAACCGAAATTACTACGAAATTACAACAGAAATTATGCGCAAGCAGATAACATCAGTGAGTCCTATCCATCGAATTACATTAATTTCAGTGAAGTTACGCATATATTGAGAAAAGGCAATGGTCAAACTGCACACTAGGTCCAAGAAAAATGTTTGAAGAAATAAACGATCGATTTAAAAGTATAAAATATAATAAGTAACGTAGAATATTGTAACCGGTAAATACAAGCATAAGTATCACATTTTTTTTGAGCTAGGTGCAGCATTTGGATCATTATCTGTATGCGACCGTTTTAATGCTGACAAGAAAGGCAGCGCAATTCGACTGTTCACGTTGAAAGGACGTGGTTTTAATTCGCGGATGCGCAGGCATCACCACACGGCGGGGTGACGGGGTCGGGATTCGTTTTTTTCCCCGTAACTATCACACGTCATCCCCTACGATCCACTGCATGGGTCGCAACTACATAAATCAAACAGTGAATTATTATCGCGTACCAAGAGGCTAGTCCTCACCGCGGCCATCGATTAATATATGTCCTTCAGGCGCGAAACGAAAAAAAAGGAAAATATTAATGACAGTTTCTAGTTACGTCATCAAATTGCCCGTTACCATTACTTCTTTTCGTGGTTTTTCCCACCCCCTCCCAAACTCCTAACGGAATGCGACTTATGGTTTATTTGATAATACGCATGTACGTTCAGTTGGTAAAACGTTTCTACAGAACGGAATTTGTTGTTGGATATTCGTATCGATCGGTGTGACTCGACGTCGACACTATAGCTGCGAAATCACAGTTAAAGATAATATCAGTAACATTTTGTATTTTCAATCGGATTAAACGTTAAACGCAATGTACCCAAAAAAAAAAAAAACCAGACTGTGATTTCAATTATATAATACTAAATACCACTCCTTTTTTCGTTCGCTAAAATGTATTAATTCCTATCTAAATATTCTGCTTAACACTTATACTCTTCTTCTATAAAATCATTAAATCATAAAATGTGTGAACTCCACTAGCTTCCTAAGCTGGATATTTTGTACATAATTAATAATAACTGTCTTGACATATTATATATTTTTTACTATAATTTAACTACTTTGGTGTAATGTTTCTATTATAAAAGCAAAAATGGGCGAAAATAGTCAGGAGACATTCCAATCAAATGAGGTAAGTTTCAAGAATGAGTGATTACTATTTTATATTATTAATACTATTACTAGTCATTATTACTATAATGAGTGAATAAATTACTATATTGATCTTTTATACTTGGATTCAATGTAACATTGTTCTTAAAACAAAAAAAAAAAAAAAAGATTCCGAATGAATAAAGCCGAAAAATTAGTTTATAATTCTAAAGATGGTTAATGTAGTTGAAGAACCAAATAAATTTCTAAATAAAGTAAGTTGAACAATAAAAAAGGTAAGCATCAACTATTTTAAAAATCAAAAATGTCAAGTGTCTATAAACTGCACAAACTTTATTGAACTATTTTGAAACTATGAAATTTCTTTAACCATAAAACTAATATTGTTTAATTCTGTGGCGCTTATAAATTATTTTTGCGACTTTCCAGTAAATTTTTTTTTTTTTTGATGTAATGAAAAAAATATTAAAATTTTTGTATCTAACCTTTGAACCTTTAGTATTAACAGAGAAAGTTTTAAGAATTTTTAACTACAAAATGTAATGGATTTTCGAGCTATATGTTATTTTGTCAAAAAACAATATTCAAAAACTCCCAACATTTTTTTTTTTGAAATTATGCCTATTTTATTTTCTATTTATTAACCAATAAAAATGATTTATAAGGAACTGTATATTTAATGTTCAAAATTTTTTATTCATACATCAAAATCTTAGAAAAAAGGTATGAAAACATTTAAATTTTCTAAGAATATTCCAAAAAAAATTTTGAAATTTATACTACCAATAGAAAATGGTAATAATAAGTTTCAACGAAAACTTCATGTTTCAACGATTATTATTTTTGAGGTATGATAAAAACAAAAAGTGTATTTGGTCGGAACCCGGTATGCTGCAAATCGTACCATATTTCTTCATTTTTCTTTATTGTTTTAGTTATTCGAAATAATTAAAAAAACTGTTGAGAAAATCAAAATATAACCCTTCTTAATGTATTAACTATAATTCATATCTTATCAGAATTTTTGATTGTAATGATAGGATAATTGTTTTGATCAAAAATTTGTACACAGACACAAAAACAAAAAAACACGCATTACGGTAAGATTGATGGATTTTTTATTTCACTCAGAATCTAAAAATAAACAAATATTTTTATTAAAATATCATCATTCTAGAAGATTTTAAAAATAATTCTCTTCCCTTTTTCATACGAAGAAAAAAAAATCCAGACAACATTTATTCAATATGTATAAGAAAATATTCTTTAATTATAACTTAATTTATACATAGACTAATATGAATACTGAATTATTAATTTGAAAGAATGCGTAAGATAATGAATAAATCGAACTTCAGTATGATAAAAGACTAATTATTTAGTGTAATTATGTTGAATTTTAAGAAAAAAGAGATTTAAAATAGTTATAAAAAATAGTGCTCTTATCGAGTAATAGGTTTTCTAAAAAAGTAGAAATAAATGTATCATTCATTTTTCTTTATCTATTAAACATAATACTTGTAATTTAATAAAACATGGACTTTGAATTCGTCTCGTCTAATCGCACTAAATTGTTATATAGAAAATTATTATCAGTAAAAAATGTGAAATTTGAAATTTAAATTCTATTGAATTATTATAACTTTGGATGCATTCATGTTTGTTTTAAGCCATTGTCGTTTTTTTGGGTCAAAACTATTTCATCTGAAATAATACTTTTTCCCAAGGTATCGCATTATGTTCTGCTTTTTATTATTATTACTCTTAACAGATATAACCGATATTTCCATGACATTTCTACAACAGGAAACCTATTAATATTTTATTGGTTCATATATTATCAACCAAATATTCATGTAAGATCTTTTAATCTGGGCTGTATTTAGAAATTTTACGACCCGGGGCAACACATTTGAGCCGCCCTTTCCTAAGTCATAACAAACTCCCCCCCCTCAAAAAATATATATATATATATATATATATATATATTATACTATTAGTATTAATATTAAAAAGAACCGGATGGGCCTCGCTCTGCAGTACAGTTGGGAGTGGAGTGCACCTCGTTTATAGGATAGGTCATTATTACAATGGATTTGTTAAATTTGAATGCAATGATAGATATCATTGTATACGAATAACGATTCTGAACAGAGTTAATATGTTTGGCTAGGATATAATACATTGTTATTTATAAATATTGTAAAAAGTATATTTTATTTTGAAACGATAAATATATTCTCAATTAGGATGGGTTGACAGTTGCATACAGCGACATATTTTGTTTGTTGTTTGTCAGTCTAGAATATTATACATTATATTATATTTTACATGTAATTTTATGTAAATATTCGCTGTTCAAACGCTTATAAAAAAAAAAATGTGCCTATGTATTTTAATAATTTTTGAATGACATTAAGAACTACTTCTGTGGAATCTTCTATTAAATTTTCATATATTTTGTACGAGCCAAAATTTTTAATCACCGATTATAAAAAAAAAATGTAAAAAAATCGAATATTTTAAATGCCTATAAGTAGCTTAAAAATCAATATAGGTTAGGTTAGGTTAGGTTAGGTTGAAAAAAAATATGACATAAAGGAAATGCCAATCTTAACAGCTGGTAAAAATTTCAAAAATCTGTGACTTATACTTTTTGAATTATAACAAATATTTAAAATCGTTTGAGAATAAATCGCTATTTTATACAATTTCGTAAATATTTAAATTTCAAACAGTCATAAAATTTTTTCCTCTAAGTCCGGTAGAAATTTTTTTAATGATTTTTGAAGAGTAGCTTATAGATAACCTAGTGTTAAAATTTTGAACTTTAAGTATGAACAGAAAAAATTTTATGAATTTTCATCTACAAAATAACTTGCAAACTATCGTGATTTGTACAACGTAAAATGTTATTATCTGAAAGTTTAGTGCATAAATTGATTATTTTTTTAAAAAAAATCGCAAACGAAATGCAGTACACCAAATTTATAAAAATAGGTTTGAATTTGGCGAATTTCATCATTTGTATAATCGGTTACGCGCTGATGATAATTTATTTTATTCTTACACGCGAATGACAATAAGTACATTTGATTACATAAAAAAGGCAATTGGACATATGTCTACCACTACGTTATCTTTAAATTTTGGATCCTATTCATTCCAAAGTACCGCTCTTCTTTGTACTTCAGAAATAAGAAGATCCATTTTTTAAACGCAAAACATACAAATTTTATATGAGTACAAGAATATTTATTTCAATTTACGTAACAAAATTGTCTTGCCCGCTGAACGTTGCGTTGAAAAATAGAGCATGGCATTTTTCTATTTTGTGCCGTGCGATAAAACGTATCGCACGCGTCGTACGACCAGTAAGGACATGTCCGTACTAGCAACAGTTTGTTTTATCTGTGTGCACGTATTGCCCGCAATGCAACGCAACGCACGGATTCAGTTAGGACATAGCGTTATGTTACACAAGAAAATAATAATTTTAAAATCTTTTTTAATTAAGGTATACCGAATTATAAAAGCGTTCATAATCACAAATTGATTTTGAGGACAACACATTTTTATCATTGCCTGAGAGTCTAATATATAACTTGATTGGTGTTATAAATTTACTTGGTAATTAACAATAATGGGAAATTATCTAATTTTAGAATACCAGTAAACATAGATAAATTAAATCTATAATATTTTTGTATTTATATTAAATAAAACATTGGAAAAAGATCGAAATAATAAAATATTCTTTAGTAATACAACAAGAGAAGAATTAAGTTCTTACTTAAAGCGAAATATTTTGAAATTAAATGAAGATTCATTGATTGAATGGGAAATTACCAGAGCAAAACTTTATAACTTAGCAATGAAATATCTATTGATTCAAGTACCATCAGAACGCCTTTTTAGTAAAGCTGGAGAAACTATTAGCAAAACTAGGAACCGATTAACTGAAAGCAAGTTGTCGAAGCTTCATTTTCTACAATCCGTGAACCAAATTCAATGGGATTTATAAAAATACATTGTTTGTATCTATTACCAAAAGTATTTAGTAAAAATGTTATTATTATATAATATAAAATGTAAATTATAATTTATTTGTTAACTGCATTACACTACAAGCTAGAAGTTATAATTTGAGAAAAATACCATACTATTAAAAATGTTTATCAATTATATTAGTATTCTTCTCTCACTTTTTTCGATATATCTATAAATCGATATTTATTTTCCGAAATATATATAAGTCTAATTCTTCGTTGATTCGATGAATAATTAGGACATCCCCGTGTGTTCATATTAGAAATATTATTAAATATTATAATTGATACTCTTTTGTCACGTTACAGAAACTCACCTATTGTTAATAATCTCTTTCTCGACTATATTCTCAATACATTTAAAACTTTAACTTAATATTTATAGACGGTACCGTCTCTCATTTTTTTAATGTTTGGAAACTGTTTAAGCCTTTTACATTCCAGACCTACATAATTCCCTATGCAACAATATTCCGCCTTCCTTCTCCTCATACACGGCCGAATGTTTAACCATTCTAGAAACTCTCCAAACCATTTATACTTTTACCTCCAATACATTTCTTATTAAGAGGAAGACCAAAAAATAGATGGTTGGAGACTTTGGAGAAGGACATGAGGGCTGTCGGTGTGTGCAGAAGAGATGTGATTGACCGAGTAAAGTGGAGGTGTAGGACAAGGGTGGCCGACCCCAAATAGTTGGGAGGAAGGCGAAGTAGAAGAAGAAGAAGAAGAAGACATTTCTTATTGAACCTGACTCTATATTCAGCTTGTATGGCCTTTCATCTAATTTTTTATTTATATATCTATTTGATTTTATTTATGTCTCTTTATTCCTCCATTACCACGATGATCAGATAACTTCAATTTGAATTGGATAAATCTGAGTTTAACGTATAATTTCTTTAAATACCTAGCCAATCGGCCATTAAAGACAACGAAATTTCTAACGTATTGGCTAAATCCACCACTTAATTGTATAGTCCTTTACCTTAATTCCTTGGGCCTATTATATAAGAACTTGCACTACCAGCTTGGGGTAAAATCAATGGATAAACTTACCTTCCTCTAATTCTGCTATCTGGTATAAACAAACAAATCCCACCCGTGATACCCTTCCAGCTATGGTTCAACAATTTAAATTTAAGCAGGAACACAATAGTATCGTTTTCATGTTGCATAATATGCTACACATGACTAATGCTACCCATTACACTCCTATAAATTATCAGTAATATATACACATTTATTATAGAATATTTACTAATATATTATGACTCACTCCGATCCACTGTACACAACACAGAAGCAATCCGTAATATCTCTCCCGTCCTCTTTTATTATCCATCTATAAATATCCATTGTCCATTCTATCCACACCTTATAATACCTAATTTAGTAACCAATCTATTCTTACTTCACAATCAATCTCCGTTATTATTTCTACAATTTCCTCTATTAATAATACTGGCTTAAAAGTTAACAAACCTAAATCACCAAATAACTACTATCTAATTTCATGTATGTTATAACTATCGATATTAATTGTAATCTTTATAAGGTTTCAATAAAAAAAAAAACTGATCAGTTGATTAACTAAGATAAAAATAAAAGCATCAATGGAATTACGTATTTTAATACTTTGAATTTAAAAAAAACACATTTACAGAATTAGTTTTTAAAACTAAATACAATAATTTATGGATTAAAAGTCAGTCACATATTGTTATTAGCAATTATGGTCTATAATTAATTTTTCTAATAAATAACATATTTTGTTAAGTCAGATATGCATTTGTTAACCCTTTGACAATGCTTATGATTTAAATGTTACATTTTTTGTAAAGAAATAATTATAGTTTTAAAAAATATTATCGCGGTAATTTTTAATATTTTTATTAATTTCTGCATTTAGTCGCAATTTTTTAACATTTCGATGTATATTAAAAGTTATAATATATGAAATAATTTAATTCAAATATTTTTTTCATTCATAAAAATAATAATCTGTTGTAAAAAAGTAGAAAATATGAACTAAAACTCTCACTTACTAGAATCTCAAAACATCAAATAATATCGTATTTGGAGAAATAAATGTTTTGTCATATGAACGGATCACAAGATAAAAATAAATAAATGTACAAACTTAACATAAATTACATTTTTTTCTCTCTTTTTACTATGTCATAATTGTCGAACTATTGATTTGGTTAAAAAGGAAAAAAAAATCCGACTACCTAATCGATATTTTTATATTTAATATATTCAAATGTATTAAATTTAATCCGAATTTATTTTGAATTTAGCTGCAATAAATTCTAAACATGATATTTATAAATGGTATGAAAACATTGATAATAGTATAAAATTCTTACTTAAGTCAATGAGTTCTTCTTCGGTATATTCTTTTAGTTTTTTCTGATCGGTGACTTGTTTGTTTTTTTCTACGTGATCCATTTTCCTCGGTTTGCCATTAGTCATTATACTTTGCAGTTTTTCTTTTTCCGCGACATAATTTTCTAATCATTTTATAATTAATACACAATAATACTATCGTCATAACAAAACATTGGTCAAAATAAATCATACACAAGCTTTTGTACAAATAAGTTATTTGTTAACACATTAACATTTTTTTCCCGGGCGAGACCGACTAATTCAACTAGTTGTAAGTAAAATTTATTAGATCGTTTAATTGCCACGAATACTGTCTTATCGTATAAATCACTAGTGTCAGCTTTGTCAGCCTTAGACACTTTTGATTATATGCATTGGCGCAACTAGGGGGGTGTACAGGGGACTTGTGCAACCCCAAGTTTAAAATGTGTACCCCCAAAAAATATAAACCTTTTTCCATAAAATGTGTTGGTACCATGTGTAGCTGTAACCCGATTGAGCACAGTTTACCTTTTTCACTACTCAATTGAGCACAGTTACAATTAAACAATAGAAATACGAAATATAACACGATTGAGCATAAAAATACGTACAACGTTGCCGTACCATATAGCTAAATAATAATTTTAAAAAAAATTGAAATATTTATAGGAATTATTTTATAATAATCATCAAAGTAATAATTAGTGTATAAAAGTATAAAATTAAATTATTTTACAAATATAGGTATTAATTAATATAGATATTTATTTTAATATTTGTTTTATGTTATGCAAATTTTATTATTTGTCAAAGTTTTAAAGTGGCATCCCTAAATTCTTATTTCCCACTTTTAATAAATATTTTAGTAAATCTTTAGAATTTTTATTTCTTAAATATTCATCGTAAGCCATAATAATTGTATTGATTTTTTGCATTTCAATAAAACTCATATTTTTATGACAGTCAGTCATCCTCCCATACGACTTGTAAAGCACAAAAATTACGAGTATACGAGTATTTCAAAAGACGCATGTATAGCCTGGTTGTAGTTGGACAGAAAAATTGGCAACGTTGCATTCATTTGACTGTGCTCATTCGGGTTCCACCGCCATATGTTGCTCCCACGGGTCTGTCAGTTCTTCACTATTTGTGCACCCCCAAAATGATTGGTCTAGTTGCGCCTATGATTATATGTAACTTTTTTTTTATATACTCATAGAAATTCTACGTTGTGTCCGGAAATAACTTACTAAAGATACTTTTACCTTTATTTATATTTTAATTGTAATAATTTTTGAATCGTATGTAATATTTTTCGCATGAAATCTTTTACAAACCGAAAATACTATGGTCTTTAACCACCCCCTGTTTGGTGCTTTATATCCTTTATATTCACCGATTGGATTTTGTCCACCAGATTGAAATGCTTAGAAATAAAACGAAATGAAAACAAAAAGACAGCACTCCGACTTTTAACAGCCTCGCTCGTGTTTGATAATAAATTAATCGATTATATTTACTTTGTTTTGAACTTGGAACGTACTCTTCGAGTTGATAAGCACCGGACTCTACTATGTCTTTTAGGGTTCGCGGTCTGGAGGACCGGTACCGTTTGATGACGTTGTCAGTCTTCGATGCTGGCCGGTTGATCGATGTTGCTGAAGTCGTTGTTGAGCAGCTACTCCCAGACCTCAGATAGCCCTGTAGAGATTTCCTTTGCAACGTTGTCAACCGCGACTCCTTCATTAGAACTGCGAGACACAAACATATTGTTGAATCGAGAGAGAAAAATAATCATTGTGAGTCGAAGGAGATCACCACAAAAAATGAAAAGCCCAATCAATATGTATGTTAAATATAACACGCGCGTGAGCTCACACACTTACATTAATACACATTCGTACATACGGCTTCTTGATTAATTCGAATTTCCTAGTTGGAAGTACATCTCTAGCGCTAAATCATAGTTGTATTTCGGATGTGAACTATAGCCACCTCAGCTACTCTCCATAAACACACCCCTGGTAAATCGTTTAGTATTTCGCGGAACAAAATATAACATATAACCGTAGTGGAAATTACTCCGGGTCCTATGGGATTCATTTACACACAGACCTTTGATGATAATACCAAATAAATGCTTTCTTTGTAAAAATGGTGATCTTCCTAGACTATATATGTTCATTCTAATGGATTGTCCATCCAATGTAATACCGCCGTGGACGTTATAGTTGACGCTCGGGAAACTTATATAAGGTCGAATATGTATTTTTCCCTTTTCGTTCCTGATTTCCCGTTTACATAATTTATACAAATATATTTCATAATTACACAAAATTGTGTTCGCTAATGATGAGATAAAAGGAGTATTCAAGTATTACGTCAGCACATATTTTAGCATTTTTGATCCCTCCCCCCCCCTATGTTAGCGTAAGTAGGGACACAGTTTTCGACATAATCAAATTTTTTATTTTGCTATAACTCAAAAACTAATCGATGTAAATACTTGAAATTTTCACCAAATGTTTAGATTAGCGTTCTCTATAAACCATTAAATTTTCAAAGTATTTTGACTTTTATAAAGCTATTTATAGACAATTGAAATTTTCAATTTTTTTAAGTATTTTTTTTTTTAAATAACAATAAAATTTTTTTGGCTGCCCAGAAAATCTTGAAAATTTAATACAAGGTTTCTTATAAGTTGTTCCTTAACTGATAAAAAAAAATCTAAAATCGTAAGTCACAATTTTTTTTTATAAGTGCTCAAAGTTCCAATTTATACGAAATATGTAAAAATCACGATAATTTGCAAGTTATTTTGTAGATAAAAATTCATAAAATTTTTTCTGTTCATACTTAAGGTTCAAAATTTTAACACTAGGTTATCTATAAGCTACTCTTCAAAAATCTTTAAAAAAATTTCTACCGGAATTAGAGGAAAAAATTTTATGACTGTTTGAAATTAAAATATTTACGAAATTGCATAAAACAGCGATTTATTCTCAAACGATTTTAAATATTTTTTATAATTCAAAAAGTATAAGTCGCAGATTTTTGAAATTTCTACCAGCTGTTAAGATTGGTATTTCCTTTATTTCATATTTTTTTCAAAATATTATATTGATTTTTAAGCCACTTATAGGCATTTAAAATATTCGATTTTTTTACATTTTATTTTTATAATCGGTGATAAAAAAAATTTGGCTCCTACGAAATACTTTAAAATTTAATAGAAAATTTCACAGAAGTAGTTCTTATTGTCATTCAAAAATTATTAAAATCCATAGGCACAATTTTTTTTTATAAGCGTTTGAACAGCGAATATTGACATAAAATTACATGTAAAATATAATAAAATGTAGACTATTCTAGACTGACAAACTATATCGCTGTATGCAACTGCCAACCCATCCTAATTGAAAAATATATTTATCGTTTCAAAATAAAATATACTTTTTACAATGTTTATAAATAACAATGTATTATATCCTAGACAAACATATGAACTCCGTTCAGAATCGTTATTCGTATACAATGATATCTATCATTGCATTCAAATTTAACAAATCCATTATAATAATGACCTATCCTATAAGCGAGGTGCACTCCACCCCTAACTGTACAGCAGAGCGAGGCCCATCCGGTTCTTTTTTTATATATTTATTTTTATTTTTATTTAAATTAATTAGATATATTTAAGTAGTGGATGTGATGACGGTGGTGGTAGGAGTGGATGTATTGTACCTTTATTATTATATCTTGCTACTACCGTCGAGAGAAAATCAATTTATTTTATATTTCGAACAATAACGCACGTTAAGTATACGGGTACCGTCCTCATAAGTAAGTTTAATACACTTTATTGTGCAGCACATAAATTTACTAATTCTCAGGTAACACCACTGAACAGGTCATACACCATATGAGTACTTTTGATTAAATATATTTGAAACATTCAAAAGTTGTTTCTTGAGTTATTCGGAACAAGTTTGCCTATACGACAAGAAAGCAAAATATAAGACACACAATCATAAATAGTGCGAATTAATTAGTTCGAAGATTATATTAAAGCTCATACGTAGAGTGTGCATAAGACAAGGGAAAAATAGCTTTTCGCTTGATTACTGCGCCTGTACACACACACACCTCGTATTTTCCGACACGTGCTCTCTTCTCGAACACTTGGAGTGTTTTGTTCATTGGCTTAACCTCGTTTTATCCACACGGATTATAATCATATTATTATTATAAATATAAACACGGCCCCTTGCCTTTATACAGAGGTGCAACTTTATAACGTTTCTATTATCTTGCTCTCAACTGTTAGATAAATTAATCTAAATCTTTCTACGTGACAAAATTCCAGTTCGACTTATTATAACGTACACAATACACCATTGTCGAAAGCTTTTGAACCGTATTTAATGAAATATTATGACCTGTGATATCCCAACATCCAACAAACTTGATGACTTTTTCTTGGAACGTTGAGAGTGTAAATACAAAATAAGTCGCTACCACACAATCATCATCATCAAGCATTCGCGTCTTACGCGATTGCGTTAAACGGATAATATTCAACGGTCCACATAAAATTTAATCCAAATAAATCTACTGTTAAATAAAGAAGTACGTTTTAAAAAGTTTTCACAGATTAAAACGATAATCAGTTCGACTGTTGGATATTTTTTTTGACAAGCTATTTGTAATGCGATTGACTGGCTTTTATGTTGGAATTTCTTTGCGGTTGCTGACGATAGTGGTATTCTGTGCTATAAACGAAACCCGTCGGCAAGACGAAAATACTGGACAGCAGTGGCATCATTTGAGAGGAGGCAAGGTGGGCATTTGCCCATGTCTGATTTTAAAAGCAGTCCAATAGGCCGGTTCCAGGTTGTTGAAATTTAATCATAATTATATTTTATTAACGCAAAAACATGCCTATTTTTATAATATTTTTAGAAAATTAACCTACTAAAGACCTAAAGCAGGCGTGCCCAACCTTTTTCAACTCGCGGGCCACATTAAAAATGTATATTTATATGCTTCACAGGTTTTTTTTTTTGTTCATTTCGATAAAATATAGACTAGTCATATTTTATCGGATATAATATTATCTTTGTTTAGGTACCTATACTTAAATATATTTAATTATTTATTTATTTGTAGTCTATTACACTTATTTATTTCTATTAATATTCTAAAATTCCATGCATTTTTTTTTTATATATAAAAAATTAAAAATTGTAATATACTTTATATTCTTAAAAACTTTATAAAATACATTTTTTATAAGTAATCATTTTTTTTTACACCTATATAAATTTCTAATTTTTATAAAATGGTCACGAGCCGGTTGGAACACCTTCGCGGGCCGCGGGTTGGGCACGCCTGATCTAAAGACTTGCAAGAGCCGGACGACCCAACCCGGTTCTCAAAAAGCACGGCCCGTACTGAGACTGGACCGGACCGGGCCTTAAAAAAAATTATGAGGTCTAGTTCGGACTTTTTTTATCATAAAACTTTCCAGGCCTGGTCGGGATTTTTATGGTTGCGCTTGGACAAATAATTGTTATTTAAAATAAAAATGATAAATTCACAGTTCGACGATGGAATAACAATGAATATTATTTAATTTGTAGAACATGGATACGGGGTAATGGGTATAATAAAATTATTTATATATAATTCATAAATATGTCATAAACAAGTAACAATACTACCAAAGTATGTAATATGGTATATATATATATATATATATATATATATATATATATATATATATATATATATATATATATATATATATATATATATGTACACACACATATAAATATAAATATTATATATTATATATTTAAATATAAATATGTTAATTTAATAACACATCAAATACAAAAATAATAAAATAAACTATACGGTTTTGAAATTACTCATTTTAAAGTACCTGAGACTAGTACACTTAATAGACACCTATTTAACACTTGAATGCAAACTTCGAATTTTACTCTTTCCTAGTACTTACTACCTACTACTTAATCTAATATTTATGGTTTATAAGAAATATAGGTTTTAATAGTTATTAAAAATTATAATTCGTCCATTCAAGACAAAAGTCGACATATTATTTCCAATTTAAACGTGTTACCTACAACCTGTTTCAATTTTTAAAAATTGTTGATCAACTTTAGATGTATTTTGTGTAATTATTTTTCAAATTGAGCGTTTGATTTTCAATAAGAAATTTTAAGTACTATAATTTGATAATATTTAGGGAGGAGGTGGATCACATTTTTGTATACAAACAATTATTACTCACAAACATTTTTATTACATATTAATAAGTTAAATATGATGTTCTAGGGCTAAAAATAAATCTCAAACAGAACCAAATTTTTTTAATAGATTGGAATTATTTTTGGGTCAGGTCTGAGCTTTTTTTACTAAATATTTTGGACTGGATTGGACTGAATTTTTTTATCAAAAAATATTTTGGACTGAAATTTAAATCAAAAAATCAAAAATGTGGAAAAGTCGATCTCAAGAAGACTGGAACTGGAACTGTTTTAATAATTCTTATCGCTTCACTAGATTAATCGGTACGTTGGAAATTAAATAAAACCGTATATAACTCTATGTTATGCGTATGTTAGACAAGGACAGAAAATTGTCGCTTCCATCCTCTCAACAATAAAATAAAAAAATATTTAAATCATAAAACAAGGGAATTTGATAAAATATATGTAAATATTTTCTAACAAGCGAAGTGAGGGTTTTTTTTTTACTCATTTTGGATAGTCAAAACTTTTGCCCCTCTCTATTGAAAACTGAAATTAAGCCACTGTTAGACAGTACTCATATTTTCAACCGGTGAAAAACATTTCGCCGTAAAATACTGTAGCAATATTTACTACTACCAGCTTAGAGCAAAAAAAAACTGTCGGTTATAACGGAGATATCGCCGCAATAGACATAACATAGCACCAGCATGGGACAACTGAAGTCACCATTTAGAATTGACCCATAAAGCCGACCGTATCTGTCTAATATATGATTATTTGTTATCACATGGTTATCACATGGTCAGAACAACAATCATTTCGACAAAAGAAAAACGATTTTCAAATTCTGAGAAAAGCTTTTGGTTTTACGAAAACGTATATTTTTTCTAATCCTTATTGTTCAAACACAGAACTGCAATACTTTTAGGATTTCTACTGGCAGATAGGTCAATCGGAACTAAACGGGTCTGTTGAAATCACGAATGATTTCTTACGTTTTATTACATTTTTAAAACGATCGTGAAAATACAAAACAAAAAAAAATAGAACCGGATGGGCCTCGCTCTGCTGTACAGTTGGGGGTGCAGTGCACCTCGTTTATAGGATAGGTCATTATTATAATGGATTTGTTAAATTTGAATGCAATGATAGATATCATTTTATACGAATAACGATTCTGAACGGAGTTAATATGTTTGTCTAGGATATAATACATTGTTATTTATAAATATTGTAAAAAGTATATTTTATTTTGAAACGATAAATATATTTATCAATTAGGATGGGTTGGTAGTTGCATACAGCGACATAATTTGTCAGTCTAGAATATTATACATTATATTATATTTACATGTAATTTTATATCAATATTCGATGTTCAAACGCTTATAAAAAAAAAATTGTGGCTATGTATTTTAATAATTTTTGAATGACAATAAGAACTACTTCTGTGGAATCTTCTATTAAATGTTCAAGTATTTTGTATCACCGATTATAAAAAAAAATGTAAAAATATCGAATATTTTAAATGCCTATTAGTGCCTTAAAATTAATATAATATTTTGAAAAAAATATGACATAAAGGAAATGCCAATCTTAATAGCTGGCAAAAAATTCAAAAATCTGCGACTTATACTTTTTGAATTATAACAAATAGCAAAAATCTTTTGAGGCTAAACCGTTATTTAACGTGGTTTTGTAAAAATTTAAATTTCAAACATTCATACAATTTTTTTGTCTGAATTTGGTAGAATTTTTTTACAGTTATTTGAAGAAAAACTAATGAAAATCCTTGTACCAAATTTTCAAAACTTAGTTATAAAAGAAAAAAATTTTACGATTTTTCAACCACAAAATTATTTGCAAATTTTCGCAATTTTTACATATTTCGTATAAATTGGAACTTTCAGCACTTATAAAAAAAAATTGTGACTTACGATTTTAGATTTTTTTTATCAGTTAAGGAACAACTTATATGAAACCTTGTATTAAATTTTCAAGATTTTCTGGCCTGCCAAAAAAATTTTATCGTTATTTTAAAAAAAAATACTTAAAAAAAATTGAAAATTTCAACTGTCTATAAATAGCTCAATAAAAGTCAAAATACTTTGAAAACTTAACCATGTATAGAAAACGTCAATATAAAGATTTGGTGAAAATTTCAAGTTGTTGCGGTTTTTCGTTTTTGAGTTAGAGCATTTTAAAAAAACCGATATCAATTGTCAGTCTAGAATATTATATTATATTTTACATGTAATTTTATGTCAATATTCGCTGTTCAAACGCTTATAAAAAAAAATTGTGCCTATGGATTTTAATAATTTTTGAATGACATTAAGAAATACTTCTGTGGAATTTTCTATTAAATTTTCAAATATTTTGTACGAGCCAAATTTTTTTTATCACCGATTATAAAAATAAAATGTAAAAAAATCGAATATTTTAAATGCCTATAAGTGGCTTTAAAATAAATGGAAATTTTTTACTTTTGACCCCCCAAAGTAACAACTAGATTCACTTTCCTTTCAGAAAAGTTGCTACATAAGCAAATCGAAGCATTTTTACGGCCAAAAAAGGTGTCGTCAGACACAAAAATAAAAAAAATAAAAAAAAACACACATCATTGTAAAACCAATAGATTCCATCACTCCGTTCAGAATCTAAAATTATTATTATATATATTTTGATATATTTAAGGAATGCTTCGGATAATATGTAATCTCCTTGACATTAAATTAATTATTTGTTGCACATAAAAGATTAGAACAAAACGATACAAGCAATTTTAAGCTGATGATATATTATTTTTACGAATTATACATTATTATGATTAACGGAAAGAGAATAAATTATGTGTTATTATTTTATTAATACGTAATTTAACACATTTCTGTTATCTTTAAAAATCTAAAGAATTGCAATTATTTTTGAAACATTAAACATGAAACTATAACAATTTGTCCATGGTGTAATAATATATTTATTTCAATCAGAATAACGTATTAACTTTTCATTTTAAAATCCAAAACGATAAATCAGTATTGTTACAAACCCGCTCGAATGGTAAATTTATAGCTGTTATTCTCGTGCAAATCATAAATACTGAACAATGGATTTTAGAAATATATATAACTTGATACCAATATTGTCTTTTTCGAATAAGTTCACGACTTCCGTAGTGCACTGACGTTTCAGACAAATTGAAGAAGACTATAATATAGAGAGTAATGTTTACAATATCGCTACTGTGAATATACTGATTGCTTTACTTGTTTCCGATTAGAATTTATTCATTCACATTGGCTCTATCCTTGTTATGTTTTGGTGGCGAGCGCTACACTTTCTTTTACCACAATTCGATTCCGCAATAAGCTTTGGCTTATTATTATCATTATTATTATGATATTTGTAAAAAATTATTTCAAGCAAACACGTTTTGAAATATAAAATCGAATATTATAATAATATATAATTGTATACATTTTGTCAAATAAAAATTAATTTAGGAACTACCAGTTACCGAAGACGTTATTCAAAACGTTCTAGTAGCCTTGAATTAAAAACTATACTTCTTCGAAAACGCAATATTATCACCATCTCTTCCCGAGACTTAGGTGACACTCTCCTAATAGTAATATTACAGCTTTAAAATAAATGTTCACTAAATTGCACTGAAAGCTATGTACCTAGAACCTACGCATACATTATTAATATTTACGTGAACTAAAAGATTGATACAACATAATGAGGATGGTCTTACTCAATGTCGTAGTTAATCCCACCAATAGAAACTTAATCTGATTATTAGACGGATTTTCGACTAAAACTTAATAAATTATGCTAGGTACTATATATATACTTCATTATTTTTGTCAAAATATACACGCTTTATTATTAAATTCAGTATAATACGTAATAAACCGATAAATTATTCATTTATTTTAAATTGGCAATGTATTATCTACCCAATAAGCTCAATAAGTAAGTAAGTCCTCCAAATAAAGTCTATATATAAAAATATGCAAAAGAATAGAAATTAATACAAAACTATCGTTTCTATAACAATCCAAATGTTTCATGATATAACCTATAACACTTATGATATTTATAGTTATAAACATTTTGAATTATAAGCAATATGATACTTATATTAAATAAAATCACCGATTTAAGACAACTTGAATTTGCTATAAAAACTTATTAACTCTTTAGTAGGTACATAAAAAAATTTAAATGTATTAATATCAAATTTTCAGAGCTCGATCTTATTTGGTCTAGAATGATGATAAAAATGCTTTACATTTTTTTAAGCACTTAAAAATAAGTGGGGAATAATTTACCTACGATCATCACAGACATAGGAATTTTGAAAATGGAAAATAATTTCCTATTAATATATTATTGAAGTATATACTAGTAAAAGTAATAAATAATACTTTTTATTTTATTCCTAAATAATATATATTATAATATAATATACATAGATTTTTAGGCAATACCTACTGTAAGTAGCCATGTATTGGTTAAATCAATCTACTTCACCCATAAATGTTTTATAATCTGCTATGGTTTTGGGACATTCTATAGGTATCTTCTCGCCCTTACTATTTTTTCTATTTATTATCTCAGTAAAAAAACCATCATGCATGTTACTTATTACTGCAACCGATTTTTTACACTGATCTTTCCATATTATTTTCATACATACTTCAATGTTCCAACTTTCAATTCTAAAAATACTGTTACGTTTTTGATACATTTTATCACCACCAAAACTACAGTTGTTTTAGCCCTGTTATCCGTATTATTTTTAATTGTAGTCAAATTAAAGATATCGATTTTTTCATAATGCTATCAATTATTTGAAATCAGTTATATTTAATTAGCTATATTTTGTTACTGTAAATATCTATATTAGTAATTTAGTCTAAAGCACTAAAACTTCATATATTATAGTTCTTCATGTTATAAAATCTAAAGTATACTTACTTTGAGTATATTATATTAAATTTAATACATGAAAAAACATATTTCGGTCAACGACCAAAAAAAGGAGTGAATTGAAAATCGTATGTAATTAGATTGATAACTTAACAACAAATTATACTATACAAATTTCGATAACACAAAATTAAAGTAAAAATCCTCTTAAATATTAACGACTAATCATCAAAAATATATCATTAAATTTAAAAGTTTTCAAGCATTATCAAAACAAACAAAAAATGAATGAAATATTATGTTACCGTGAGTGGCCGTTGGGATAATAATTTTCCGTTTATTCTTTGAACATTTATCTTCATTATATCTATGTACATTATAATAATTGTCAATATAAATTTGAAAACGCACATTTAAACTAAATATTTTTGTGGAATATTATTTCCCATTAACCTCAAGGCTATGGAATTTTTTTATGTGATGGGAAATTATTTCTCTATACCCACTAAAGCTGTTATCCCCATTACGCGGCCCTTTAACAAATTGAGTGTGGCCCACACTAAAATTAAATTTTACATTCTAAAATCCAAAATTGTTTAAAAGTGACTAAAATGAACATCGCTTTTTATCTTATATTATTATTTTAATTAATTTTATCTTTCTATTTTCAACTTTAATTGCATTACCAGTTGGACTGATAAATAGGCATTTATTCTAGGTAGATACCTACGATTATGATCATTTCCACAGCGTGGTCTTGTCATGTATGAAGAGTTTATTCGTTATCGTTTATTGTTTAGTTGTATTTTATCATGTATTGTCGTAATAGTATTCTGTAAATATAATTCTGTTAGTAGGTAAGCTGTTAATTTTAATTCTCTATGATGGCAAAACTTAAAACCGAAGATAAACACAAGACAGTTGGAAGATAAAATTTTTCTGAACGATTTCTGTTTAGTTTGTCGTATAACCATAAATACTCCATAACGTTATAATATTAATTGTCACTATACAATTCATCATACTGATTTTTTTTTTTAATTATCCCCTTCTATCTGAAATAAGAAAAAAAAACTAGTTGAATTAAAAAAAAAATAAATATTTTTTTCTGAAAAACAATCCATAAACGGATCACTAATAAAAATGAATTTGTAACAAAAGCATCATATGAATTAATACATTAATTAATGCATGAAAATATTTGTGGTTGCTGAACCAATAAAAAATTGTATGCAAACAGTTATAATTAACGTTGAAATTAACGTGAAAAAGAAATACGTGTCCAAATTTCAAATCTGCAGTTATCTAACATTACATGTATTCGCAAGATCGAACATCTTGGAAATCAAGTATTGGATTCAGTGATCAACGAATTAACAAAGACAGTGACGGATTTAGGAGCAGGTTTAATAGGCTGTAGCTTAGGGTAGATTATCTGGAGGGGGCAGTTTTTTTAAAATTAAGAGTTATTAGATAAATTTATTTCATTATAATTTTTTTTATATTTACAATATAAACATAAATAAAAATAATTTTAAAATGTTATAATAAGACCATGTACCCAAGGCCGGATTAAGGGGAGGCGGTAGCCCCAGGGCCCTCTCGAGTACCCGAGTGAAAGGGGCCCAAACAATTTTAAGCTTTGTAAAGCATATTTTGTTGAAAAGGCCCATATAAAATGTCAGCCCCGGGGCCTAATAGGTGCTTAATCCGGCCATGCATGTACCTAGTAAGAATATTACAATTATTATAAAAATTTGAAAATACTTCATGTGAAATATAATCACTATTAGTTATTAGTATTAGTATGTCAATCAAGTCAATCAAATCAATCAATTTAATCGTGTTTTAATGACTAATAATAATATTATATTAAAAAATGGCAATAAAATAAACCTTTTGTTTCTGACATTTAAAAATATTGAACCGTTGACACTGGATGAGTGATGACGGGAATAATTTAAAAGGTATTAAAGTACTTTAATTACTTACCCACTTATTCATTATTTTATTTAACCTTCCAGCGGGCACTCTTTAGAAAATAGTACAATTTTATACTTGTGAATATTTTTTCTCTAGTTTAATTTCTTTCCTCCTTGTATGTGATTAAATTAAGATTAAAATTTCAATAAAATTTCTTTCCTCCTTTTATTGAAATTTTAATCTTAATTTAATCACATACATCGTACAAGTGTATTGGTTTAGTATTCTAAATAGTCATTAAGTACAACACACATCGTTCCTTTTTTTATTATTAATATTATTTTTTTTTATATATATGCAATTTGGGGGAAGGGCACAAGAGTGATTAAGCCCATAAGGGCCGAAACAATAAATTGACCACTAAATAGAGAACTGATTTTTTTTTTTATCATTAAATTCGTCATTAGATGTTAGCTCTATTTCTCAAATAACACTTGATATTTGTTAGATTTTGTTCAAAAGATTATATTATTAAAGAAGATTTTTTGAAAGTCATACCGATAAAAGGCCAAAGTTGTGGCGTGGATTATTTTGAAATAATTTCTACATTTTTAAAAAAAAATAAAATAGATTGGCAAAAGTTAATTTCAAATGTACAGACTGTTGTTCTTCAATAGTTGGAAATAATTCTGGTCTTGTTACTATTTTTATGAATGAAATTGAAAAACCAAAATTAATCAATTTCCATTGTATCATTCATCAGAAAAATCTATCATGCATATTTCCAAATAATTTTGTCATGAATAAAATAATTATCAGTTAAATTTATCAGAGCCAAAAATTTAAATCGCGATCAATATAAAAAAATGTATTTCCTAACTAAATTCCTAATACTGTGATATTATGTTTCGTACTGAAGTACGACTACTAAGCAAAGGTAAAGTCTTAGATCGTTTGTTTATCCATGAACAAAAAGATAAGTTTCTTAAAATAAAATTATTAGCATTATAGTACAAACTTGCATTCCTTGCATATACTGGCAGCTCCTGGAGTTCACATAATGTGGGGCACAATTAATTTGTAAGATATCCATGTAGGTGGGTAAAAATTATTAATTTTACTATAGGTATAAATTCTCGAATCTCTTCGTCACGACGAAATAAAGATAAATTAGAAAAAAATAACTTATTAAGCATGAAACTTAACATTTTTATTTTCACGATCAACGTGATACGTAAAGCGATAAAAATAAGTCCGATGTACACATTGATTGTGCTCTAAACTACTATTTATTACTATAGTACTATAGTACTATAGTTGTATACAACTAACCGACGTATCTACGCATGAAACTAATTTTGTAAAGCCGCTTAGCGCACAACGAATGTGTGTTTCTCTAATTTTTAATCGCTTATAGACAAACTTCTCAACACGAAAAGCTACAAAAACTTTTTTTTTAATAAATATTTTTATTAATTACAGACTATGTGCATAATAACAAATTTTAATTTATTAATAAATAACCTATCCTTTATTTTATAATTTTTTTTGGTAGTTCACGTGCTCATACGCATCATAACACGAGGCGTTACTGCTTGCAAATGTAACACAAAGTTTAAATATACTTCAAACCAATCTGCAAGGAGAAAATAAACTTACCTCGCACATGGCTAGTAAGATTTTTGTTTTTGAAAAAAAGCTCAACATTTACATTGAAGAAGTATTTGATAATTTTTTTTTCAAGTTTTCCCAAATTCGATTCAATGATGACAGAAAATAATAATTTTCTGATGATACTGATTTAGAAACTCTGAAACTATAATTTCTTGAACTATTGGGTATTTTAAAAAATTAAAAAAACAGTCATTTCAATGATAATATAAACTTAAAAATATATAATATATTGAAAATATTTGAGCATATACTACAAAATAAATATTTGAAATTAATGCTATGAATTTTAATATTGGTTTATTGAAAAACTAGTAAATTAACTCACAGCAGGACATAACATTAAATTATATTTCTAATGGTAAAGGTATGGCATACAATTTTGAAACACTTGAAGAACATCAATCCTTCCCTTTTATCAAATTTAAAAGCTATACACACATTTTTTGGGTCAACATTTGCTCGATTGATTTATTTAAGAACAAAGTTCAGTTGTGAACTTGTGAATATACATTATTATAAATATATGTTTTAAACACCTCAATATAAAAATTATTTATATATATAAATTTTATCATTATTATCAAAATAAATATACAATAATATAAAAAATACATTTATTATAATTGGAAAGACAATGGGGGGGGGGGTAAACATCCAAACCCTCCCCCTGTCTACGTCACTGGTCAGTCACCTCTGATCTTAGGTAAACATTTTTAAAATTCATTTTTTTGGATATTTTGAAAGAAAAAAACACATTAATTTCGCGGAACCCTAAGTGATCTCCGAGGAACCCAGGGGTTTCACGGAACACAGTTTATTGAATACTAGTCTATAGTATAAAAGGGAAACTTGAACAGTATTATTGGTAATCGTAGCTCTAGTCCTATAACAGTATAAGCTCATAAGTTGACCACTTCGTTACAAGGGTTAAACGGTAGCACTCGCTGTTTTTCTCTATATTTTATACTTTATTATTCTTGTGTAAAATATATAGCAAATTATAATATTCATTTGTGTTTGTGTGTTTGGTTACTCGTACCATTTTTGTCACTGCATAATTCTTACTGTTAAGTATAAATAAATGTGTGTTTAGCCACACACAGCCTCATAAAGGATGTCCAGTGTTTAAAAAATTAATCGAAAACCGTAGAAAATTCACAAACCTTTTCGTCATCCGGCGCACAATCACACTATTCCGTTAACTAATAAATCAACCTCCACCTCCAATCAGAAACAAAAACATTCATATACCAATGTTACTGCCAACACTTCACCCTCAACAGTTTTACCGGAAAACATAATTTCTAAATTTCTCGAAGATTTTAAAGCCATAATTAATCCTCTATTACTTCTACTAACAACAGCTGTCAATCATCTACTTCCATCTCCTTTTCCTATACCTTCTCCCTAAAAAAATAAAAAGGAAATTTATGTCAGACTAACTCTATGTACAAGCGTATTATCTGAAAATTACTTTAAATTAGAAATATATACTCATGCATTTATTATTTACTGTTTTATATGTAATTTTTAATATTGTAATTTTAAATAATTGTTGAGCTGAATAGTTTAAAAAACTACAACTCTAAAAAAAAAAGAAAAAATGATTTCTGGTCTTGTGTCGAGTATATTTCATCTTAACAAAAGCGTTGGTATTTCAATTCTTCTATATTGTTATTGTTTTTTTTTTTAACGTAATCAACTATTTACCGAAAATATTACTATTTTTTTCATATTTAATATGCTTGAGTGTATTTCAATTAGACGAAAAAATTACGCATAAATGAAAGTGTATTTATGCGTCCAAGTAAACCTGTATTCTGAACATTTGCCAACAAAAATTGATAGTAAAAAATTATTGGATAAAAATAAAATACAAAAAAAAAAAAAAATTAAAACGGATACTTTGACGCATTTCAAATGAAATAAAAACTATACTATGGAACAGTGTCGTACACAGTGGTGGAGGGGAATTGATAAGTCATAACCCCTTCCGAAATGCCTTCGCTCATTAATGTTATATCGTATGTATGCATATGGTTCTACAACATTAATCTCTATAGTAAATTATTAATAACACAACCCCCCCTCCGATCTCGAAAAAAAATCCTGTTTGAGCTACTGCTACATAGTAATATTGTAGTAATTATTATTGATTTTCATACCATTCAAAAACTCTCGCGTCTCTGCACTGTACGCCAACGGTCTGGAAGCGTTGAAAATTCCTCCCTGATCACAAATTTTTGTACGGTATGCCATTTTTCTATTGTATCGTTTTACTTCTGGAAATCTTACGAATTACAAATTTTTATGTGCTTCAAATACCAACTAACAAAACTATTTTAGTTATCATATTAATAAAACAGTCGACTTGGTGTATGGATTTTGCCATGGTTACAATACTACCCAATCCCTATTTCAAAAAAATAAAAACACCACTCGAACGTGTATGATATAGTTACGAAAATACAAAACGAATCTCACAAATAATTTATATAAATACCTTAATATATGTTTTTACCAATACATGTAGATGTATTTAATTTGAATATTGACAACAATTATGATGTACAAACATATTTTGTATTGTACATAGGTATATTTGTATGTACAATACCTGCACATTACTTGAGCGTTAAACTGTTTTTTTGGGAGGGAAAGTAAGGATGAAGCTTACAAAGAACAATATTTTATATAGTTTAATCATTAATTTTTAGAAGCTCTATGAACAATCTAGGGAGGACTAGAAAAGTCCCCCTCTTCTTATTTGCTCCTATGCCTGAATACAATTGGATACAATTTTTTGGTTTTTTTTCCCCGAGTAGAAAACAGCACAATTTTAAAATGTAGAAGAACCAAACGTTTTGATATAATACGTATTTCTATGAAATAAACGGTTTAAATGTTGAAAATCTTTCAGAAATATGTCGGAAGTCACACTTATTTATATATAGTTCAGTTTGATGTTCAAATAAATTGTCCAAGAAATTAGAAAAGTAATTTTATCGATAGTAGATTATTTAAACTATGTATTTCATAATGAACTTGAATCTTAAACGTCATATTTATACATAACCGTTTGTTGAACATAGTTTAACGTTTATCGTGAATAAAGTTCAATAACAAATTATGGATTAAACATTTAATAAACAATTAGATACATTATAATTAAGAAAAAAAAAAACAGATGAGTATTTCAAGGTCAATTTTCAGAAATAAATCAAAATGAACTTGAACGGTTTTGAATTACAGAGAGCTTAGGGTAATGAAAAGTAACCATGGAGCTCAGCCAAATCATGCAACATCAACAAACTCCAAACATCTATGGCAAATTGTCAACATACCCCTTTTTTTTTATCTTAAACCACTCCCTTCAGAAAGACCTCTCAATTCCAATGTTTACAACCATAGCCAAAACTCTCTAAAATTGTTTCTATTCTAAGATCTACAATTATCTCCGTCCAAATCCTTACAACCTTTCAAGTTCACGTCATAGTTCCATCACAGGATGGCTTCATCAAGACATAAATATGAAATATACTTAAATTATTTTATTTATAATTCTTATTGTCTTATAAATTGATCACTTATAGTTATTGCAAAAATATTTAATTTTTATCTTACAAATTGCCAAATAAAATAAAAATAAATTTTTTTATAATGGCTTTACATCTTATAATAATAATATTAAGTTAATAATTTATTTTTAATGAAATAACTTATAAACTCTCTAATTTAATATTTAAATTAAATACCTATGTATTATGTAATGTAATATATGTAATATTATTAAAAATTATGCAAAAACTTTGTTCAGAAGTGTAGATGTTCTTAAGTTTGTAACTTAAGTTGACCATCTATTTGACTAAAATGAAAATACATTAGAACAGTTTTATCTATTGTAGACATATACTACAAAGGAATAATAGAAATAAAAAATATATACTAAAATAATAATAAATAAAATATTTTTTATTATGATAGAAAAAAATATTATTAACATAGCTAATTCTATAATAATTTAAAATTTATAATAATTTTTTTTAGATTTCAAAGATTTTTAAATTGTATTATTACTAAATAATAACTTTTAAGTTGAATATGCTGTTTTTACTCCATCACAATACAACTTCAAGTTTCTAAATTCAAAATATAATCTTCTATTCACTATATGATTTGTATTATGTATGACACTTTTCTCTTGTTTGCAATAAGTAGTTAATTTGTTTAAAATTTCATAAACTTAATCATCATAGTATTAAATACCGTTTAATGAAATATTTAAAAAATGTCAGCATAATATTTTCATATTAATCGAAAAAGAAAAAAAAATGTATCACAATATAATAACATAATCTTAAGTATAAGCAAACACAATTAATAAATCATATTTTTAATTTAAATATTTGGATCAATAGAAAAAAAAAATAGTATTAGATACGTAATAAATTTACAAAAATCAAAGATTTTATAATATTAATTGAGATCATGGACACCAGAAGCAACAAGTTGTCTTGCAAGCCAATCAAGTCCATCATGAAGACCAGCACCACTCTGGGCATCACAAGCTTGTATATGCCAACTGCGCCCACAACATAGTTTATACAAGCCAAATAATTCGGTAATTGTTTCAATAGTTACACATCCATGAATATCCTTAAAAAACAAACAATTTGAAATAATTATATTGAATAAATATAAATTATATTGAAAAAATAAAGTTAATTTCAAACAAAAGTATATCATACTTGTTTATTAGCTAAAATTAATAATGCAGCATCTTTCAATTCTTTTTCTGTCATTAGTTTAGATAATTCATTCGATGATTCTAATAGTCTTTGTTGATCACTGGAATCGATCACAAATACAACTGCCTATACATAATATCAAAGTAATAAATTAAGTTAATATCAATAAGTATATTTCATAAAATGATAATAATATTGATTCTTCAAACCTGTGTATTAAGATAGTAATGTTTCCATAATGGTCTTAATTTAGGTTGTCCACCAACATCCCATATAGTAAATTTCATGTTCTTATAATCAACAGTTTCAACATTAAACCCAAGAGTAGGTATCATAGTCATAAATTCATTTTGTTTTAATTTGAAAAGTACACTAGTTTTCCCAGCTCCATCTAATCCTAAAGTGACAACACGGATTTCCATTTTTGGACCAATGTGCACCCTATTATCCTAAAATAATTAAATAGTGAATTAGACTAATAATAACAGCTATTCGATACACTTACTTTTGTAAAAGTAATGGGTATACTAGCATCTGGTTGTAATTGTTCTGGACCAAGTTCAGTAAACATTTGTTTATGTTTTTCGATAACATTTAAAGCTTGATTGATATCAATACTAGCAGATATAACACGAGAATCATCTTGTCGAACAGCTTGTTCACATTGTACACATATTACAGCAACTTGTGATAATGATGAAGCTAAATCTTCTTGTAAGCTTCTTAGTGAACCTAATCTTTCTCTTACATGTGTATCAACAGCACTTAAGGCAGCAGCTTCTTGAACTTGTAATGTTTCCCGAAGATGTTGAAAGTACAACTGAACTCTAGCACGGGCCAGATAGCCTGTACCAGGATTAGATGCTTCATCATCAACTAACCCATTTGCATCCGCACCTTCCAAACGTAACATTACCTGATCTAAATAAGTATGATTATAATTATATATAATAAATAGTTAAAACTAATCGATTTATTCAAAATACTGAACAATAATGAAATAATTTATCTACATTTATACCTAGTCTTTGAATAGTATCATTTATTTCTTCCATCAAATTACGCATCAATGGTCCAGCATTTTTCACTTTTGACCTAATATTTTCTGCTTCTATTTCTACTAAAGCATGCTGAAAAAAGTATAGCATAAATTATAATCATATTTTATTAAATATATTATATATATTTATCAGTATATTTCTTAATTTCTAAACACCTTATGACTTTTATGAGTCCCATAGTCTTTACAGACAAAGCACATGAGTGGAGGTGATGGTTGACTACAACTATCTTGCAAGCAAGTGAACTCAGCCACATGAGATGGATGTAATGGACATCGAGGACGTTCTTGTGGTTTTTCTGATAAAGGAACTCTGCGATGTTTGGCTAACGTTCGTGTGCTGTGAGTTTGTTCAGAACAATAGAAACATAAATTTGTACAGCATACAGTGCAATAAAGAACAGCTATATGATTATCATTTTCATCGCAAGTTATGTGTAACTGTGAAATATGTAAATTAAAAACTATCAATATACAAAGTTACACATTTTGTTACTTGTTCTTCTTTTTCCATTGTTTCAGCATTTAAATATGAGTTTATATTCATTTCTGCTTTGTTGCTCCGTTGTAAACGTTCCAATAATTCTAATAATGCAAAATTTTTTTTTAAACCCCACACTCCTGATGGTCCTATAGGCGTTGCTTGTCTGTCGAACGGACATTGGACAGTAGAACATCGTTGGTATAAGCGTAATAAACAAGAATGACAGATAGTATGTCCACAATAGAGTAAACGTGGAACTTTATCTCCTTGAAGAGTGAATATATCTTCACAAACACGACATTCTAAAACCTAGAATGTAACAAATTTAAATTAAGAAAAATATACTAATACTTACTAAACATAAAATATATTAATATTACAAATGTCTTTAAATAATATTAATATATTTGTCAAATAATAAAAAGAAATCTACAAAATATGCTAAAGCCAATGCAACATCAATTGATGAATAAATTTTTTTTTTTCATGTTTATCAACTTTTTGTCAATCAGCCTAGTGTCATATCAGCTTAAAGCAGACTTATTAGTTTGGTAAACAATGTATTTACTTAGCTTGGAATTAATTCATAACCCTATGAGATTTAATTATAAGCAATAGACATTAAACACAAGCATACAAAATGTTGTTCATCAATAAATTCGACAACATATAAACATAAGTTAGTATAAACAATTGAAAAATTAATTGTTTCTTACATCTGATTTGTCTGGTATTGATGATATTCGTCCAAATGACAGAGAATTATAATCGAATGAACTACCACTCATTATATTTCATTTAGTAATGCAATTTGAAACATTAAAATTCTTAGACACGAATACAAAGGAATCTCACATAAAGTCAGAATAAATTATTACTTTGATCATTCATAATTTATATAAATTACCAATATCACTGATACTGGGGCTCATTATCGTCGTTATGTTAACTGTTGATAATGCCTTATCATTAATACACAGCTGTTTCCTATAATTACCATCATTACAGAATAGTGATAGGATTTTTCGTTCCTTTTAGTGAATCGTTCCTTTCGTTCCAGGTCCACAAAAGGAACGATTCCAAATGACTCGTTCCATCGTTCCTTTCGGTACTTTTTACTATCATTACCTAACTAGTACCGATACCGAACCGAACTACTACGGACTGTTTTCCAGCCACTCGTATTATACGTACCGATTCACAAGCACGCATTTCAGTTTACATTCTTCTTTGTAAGCCTCTTCGCAGTGCCGGGTTAACAAATTTTCCGTCTAGAGTAGGGTTGCCAACCGTCCTACATTAGCGAGAACCATCCTTTTTTTTTTTTATTTAAAATATAATTACAATCTATACAACAGTTTAGTACAATAAGTAATTTAGATAATAGTATTTACATATCGAGAATAACAGATGGGGAGGGCACTCAGTAGTGCCACCCGACAGATTAAATTAAAAGGTCTCTAGGCCAGGAGCGTTTTAAACGTCTCTGAGGGTTATCAGGGATTGTTAGAGAAGATATGCGTTTTATTAATGGATTGTAATGTTGGATTAACTTGGAATGAAAGGAGACGTAGTGAGACTTTGTTAATTGAGAGAGCGATGGAATATTTAGATCTTTGTGGAGATTATTATTTGTGATAAACCATGGAGCAGAGACAATTTGCCTCAGACAGATAGACTGGAATGCCTGGATTGTTCTCGAGTTGGAGGGTTTGGCAGAGCTCCAAATCTGGATGCCATAGGACCAAACAGGTCTGATGATGGTTTTGTATATTAATAGTTTATTTTTTAATAATGTCTTGGATCTAAGAAGTGGGCGGAGTAAATGGAGTCTGGAGTTGACTGTTTTTCTTTTTATTTTAAGGTGTTGGGCCCATGTGAGGCGCCTGTCAAAGATCAAACCTAGGTATCTTATTGTCGGGGTGATTGGGATTTGGTTATTATTAAAATATATAGAGGGGCAGTCACCTGGTATAAGAGAGAAAGTGATAAAGGATGATTTAGCTTCGTTAATTTTGATCTTCCAGCGGTTTGACCAAAGTTGAATCGAGTTGAGATGATTTTGTAGCCGGAGAGATACTATCTGGGGGTCATGATTTGAAGCCAGGATTATCGTGTCGTCAGCATATGTACCCAGTGATGTATGAGGAGAGGTTGGAATGTCGTGGGCGAATATAGAGTATAAGAAGGGAGCTATGTCACTTCCTTGAGGGACTCCAGCTAGTATTTGAAAGTTTAACGAGTAGCTGTTGTTAACGCGAACACAGAAGGTGCGATTTTCGAGGTATGATTTTAAGAGAAGGTAGTAGGGGGGGCAGGGAGGAATTTATTGAGTTTGAAGAGAAGTCCTTCATGCCACACCTTGTCGAAGGCCTGAGCCACGTCAAGGAGTACAGCCGCACAGTAAAGTTTTGATTCCATGCTGGTAGAGATTAAGTCGACAGTGCGGTGGAGCTCGTGGATGGTGGAGTGCTTGGACCTGAATCCAAATTGGTGGTTTGGGATGATGTTGAATTTGTCCGATAGTGGAAGTAACCTTTTGAGGAGTATTTTTTTAAAAATTTTTGCGAATGTGGGGAGGAGAGAGATTGGTCTATAGGAAGACGGGATATCAGGCGGTTTGTCCGGTTTTGGAATTAGGACTATGTTTGAGTGTTTCCAGGCTGTAGGGAAGTAGGATAAACGAAACATAGAGTTGAAAATTAGTGCTAAAAGAATGATAGATTTTTCAGGGAGGTGTTTGACAACTAAGTTGCTTATTAGGTCGTGCCCAGGGGCTTTTTTGGTTGGAAGTTTGCGGATGATGTATTGAATTTCACCCGGGCCAGTATGTTTGGCAGGGAGGGCCATAGGGAGAGGGTATTCAAGCGAGGACCATCCTACATCTGTTTGTTTTGTCCTACGTACGATTTTGCTTTAAACTTTTTGCAGGACAATCCTACATTTCATATAAATGCCTATTTATATTTCATTATTATTATTTTTATTTTATCACTTATATGTTACCCAATATGTTTATATTAATTTCATTTTTATTAACATTACCCGCAAGTAGTGCATTTACTGAAAGACTACCGTCGCTCTCGCATACTACCGTTATCGCTTATCGCGTCTTTAAAATTAATGAGTTCCAAGTCGAACCGTATTATTCAGTTTAATTATTACCGTTTGTCGTTTATCTCTCACACGCGCTAAAATAAAACAAAATTCAACCCGTCACCACTGTCGCCGAACCGGCAGTAGGCCGTGACCTGTAACTCCCACTGCACCATGCAACGGAATAACTCAGACACAAATAAACCTAAAAGCAAACCGAAAATATCTCCGTTAATTATCACAAAAGCTATCTCTCTACCAGTCACCTCAGATAACGACCAAGAATGGAATATTGTTGACAATCACAAACGCATTAGGTCACCTAATAATATTACCTCGCCTCATCCAAAAAAACCAAATGAGCCGACAAATTTCTCCTCACCAAACCGCTATTCTCCACTCCTCACCAACGCAGATAATATGAATCTTGAAGCTGACACAGAAATCAACGAGTCACCTCCACCACCACCAATCTTCTTAACATCTCCGATTAACTTCATCACTCTGTGTAAAAACTTGGAACAAATAACTAAAACCGAGGGCTTCCTCTGCAAATCCAACTTAAAAAATATAATTGCAGGGGGGTAATTAGTTATTCGTGTGATATTTTCGGTAATGACAAATATTGCATAGTAGTGAGATCCGCAAGATTGCAAGATTAAATCTAGGGCATCTCAGATACAATTTTTAGCTGGAGTGACTTGTACATTTTTATTCAGCTGTTGACTAAATCGGTCTATTTCTAAAGAAGGTTGATACAGTAGTAGAACTAGAATTTTTAACGAAGCAGGCTGAAAGTAATGTACAAACTTCTTTAACAAAAAAAAAAAAAAAAGGCATCTAGGTATTATCAAACTATCGATTACAATTTGGGAAAAATCAAAAATTAATTGTACATAAAACAGCGCAAATGTAATTAGAATAAATTTGAATGTATTAAAAATGCTAATAACAAGTACTCAGTAATCCTTCGATCAACTATCATTAATATTAATAGAATAACAACCAAGTAAGAAAAGACTTATGTAATTGAAAATTCGTTTAAAGTTTAAATTTAACTTTTTAACACTTTAAAAGTTTTTGAGGTCAATTACTTTTTTTTTCTTATACTAAAAATAATATTATATATGTTATATCTTCATGTCTTTCGTATAATAAAGATATTTTTATACATTTTTAACAAACATTTAATTAATTTTCGAGATTTTTTCGTTTTGTTAAAATTTAAACAATCATATGTCCATTTTCTATTATTATTATTAACTAATAAAAAATATGTTTGAGAAGTATCTGAGAATTAAATTTTCAAAAATTTTTTGTTGAACCAAAATAATTTTATCGACATTTTATGAAAAAAAGAGAAAAAGACATTTTAAAATATTTATAAATAGCTCAAAAACTGTCTAAATCTTTTGAACATTTTTAATATTTATAGCTCATGATCATATACCTAAGCATTTAGTGAATATTTTAAGTCTTTACGATTATCTCTAACAAAACTTCAATTACCTACGTCAAAAACTTGTATGCCGGTAAATGTTGCCAATTTTTAGTAATATTTCATCAATTTTTAGCAAAACTGTTTGAAAATTTGTCAAAACTCCCTCTTAAAGGTTCTAACCAACCACAAAATATTTGACCTACTATGATAGCGATAATATAGTAATTCTACTCGATTTTCTGATCAAAATCATGTACACGAATACGCAAAAAAGAAAAAATAATACTCACATTACGATAAAATAATAATACTCACGTTTTTCATTTCACTTAGAATCTAAAATACAAACAATAATAAAAGTTATTATGGGGGGAGGGGGTACCTATCAGAAATTGACCTTTGTGTTAAGTAATATGCAACAACTACCTATAATGATTTTTCAATTCAATAACGTACATATTCTCTCCTTGCAGATATACTGTACTTATGTGCAAGGGCATAGGAAAAGATTATTTATGAGGAGGGGATTAGGTATATTTAGGTAATAATTATTTTTCTTATTATCTATTTATAGTGTTTGGAATATTTACTTAAAAATTAAACTCGTTTATGTTTAAATTCTATGAAAAAATAAACGCCTTCATTTGGCCATTCATTTGTATTTTTTTAGTTTATGTATGTGAATCACCAAACTTAATTCTGTATAAATTGGACCTTTATGAAATGTATTTGGTTTATTTTATTTTATGTTTAAAACCTATATTTAAACATATTACAATCAATATTAATTATTTATACATTGAGCACTGATGACAGTGTCTACGTTACAGTATGTCTGTCCAAGTCTTATTTATCAGTAGTTAAAATGGAACTAGAATTGGCAAACGTAGTTTTAGCTCAAAAGTATGCAAACCAAATTATTTCTAATTGTAAAAAGAAAAGAAAAATATAGTTGCAAGATTTGGTTTTCAGGTGAAATATTTAGGATTACTATCAGATACATAACTAACGAAACTTATCGATCAGGTTTCATGAACTATATGAAGATGAGTGATGGTCATTTTAATATTTAATTAAAAAAGAAAATTGGAAACTCGTGTTCAAAAACTGAATACATTTTTCGGAGAAATAATACCAAATAAGACAAAGCTAGAAATCACATTGTTTCCACAAAACTTATGAGTCTTGTACAAATGAATATATTTCATTGTTTTTAACCCTGTAGAAAGGGGTGTCAGAATACTTCCACGGTTTCCCCAGCCAGTCGTAAGAGGCGACTAATGGGGTTGCGTCAGGTCGACTGCCGGTGTAAAATTATGTCAAATAGAATGAGGAGTCCTTAACGATACTTAGGCAGTTTGTCCCATCTTGGATGTGCGCGGGGACAACTAGTGAGAGGAAATATTATATCTAGAGGAGGAGGATACCTGGATGTTGAAGTGTGTAATACCACCCGGACAGCCTGTGTGGTAGCTGTTCCACCAGTTATGTGTGCAGGTCTACCCAACACGGGTAATGTCAACGGTGTTGGGACATCACCATTGCGCCCTGGGTTAAATCTGAGTCTAGGTATGAGGGATAGATTTAAAGTGAGAATAGGCACGTGGAATGATGGAACGTTGACAGGCAGAAGTAGAGAATTAGCAGAAGTATTGAAGAGAAGGAAAGTTAATATTTGTTGTGTACAGGAAACTAAGTGGAAAGGAGAGAAAGCAAAAGAAATAAGAGAGGACTATAAGGTAATATATTCAGGTAGGACTAGTACTAGGAATGGCATTGGAGTAATATTGGATGATGAGATGAAAATTAAGGTAGTCGACGTAGGAAGGAAAAGTGATTGGTATTTGAGGAGAAAGTATTAAACGTAGTAAGTGCGTATGCACCACGAGTTGGATGCGAAGAAAGCGAAAAGGAAGAGTTTTGGCGAGAGATGGATGAGGTGATGCAAGGAATACCAGGAAATGAGGATGCTGTGATTGGTGGTGATATGAATGGTCACGTCGGGAGTGAGAGGATAGGGTATGAAAGAGTGCATGGAGGGTATGGTTTTAGCGAGAGGAATGAGGCTGGAGAAAAAGTTTTGGATTTTGCAGAATCGTATGAGCTTGTAGTAATCAATACATATTTTAGGAAAAGAGAAGAGCATTATATAACATACAAAAGTGGAAGAAATAGGTCGCAGATTGATTATTTTATGTGGAGGAGAGACAATATAAAAAAGTAAAGGATTGTAAAGTAATTCCTGGAGAGAGTGTAGTATCACAACATAGGTTAATGATAATGGAAGTATGGTATAGTGGAAAAAATATGAACAAAAGAAGGAAGATAGAAAAGGAGATCAGAATTAGGTGGTGGAAATTAATAGGAAACAAAGAGAAGGAGTTTATAAAGAAATTAAAAGAAAAAGCTGTGTGGAATGTTGAGGGAGATATAAATGAGGTTTGGAGAAGGATGGCCACTTGTGTTAAGATCATAGCAAAAGAGGTTGTTGGTGAAACCAAAAGTAGATTACCAGAAGACAAGGAAACTTGGTGGTGGGATGAGGAGATTCAGAGAGTAGTAGCGAGTAAGAAAAAGCAATTTAAGGTATGGCAGAAAAGCAGGAAGAGGGAAGATTAGATAGAGTATAAAAATGTATGTAAAATAGTGAAAAGTGCGGTAAGCAAAGCGAAGCTTAATAGGTATGATGAGTTATATGAGCGGCTAGGAACACAGGAAGGAGAAAAATAAATTTATAGACTGGCGAAGGTGAGAGAAAAGCGATCCAAGGATTTCCAAGATGTCTGGTGTATAAAAAATAAGGATAACAGTATTTCGTCAACACTCTTCAGTACCGTATTCTTTCTTTCTCGTCCTTTTCATCGAAACTTTTCAAAACATACGACAAATTTTAATCCATGACCCTCTTTTTTTCTGTCGATCATGGTATGTTTCGGCAGCAATATTCCAAATTTCTGGATGATTTTTTATTTCCCCGATAAAAAGGTCAATGTCATAACTCTTTTCAAGATTTTCGGACATTTCGGATATTTGTTTTATTTTGTTTTGCGGCAAAATAACGCTCGTGCGCATAGCTAATCCAGTTTGTGAGTAACATAAAACGCAAACGCGGTACCCGCGCGTTTAAAAACCGCATGTGTGCATCAGACCTAATATCAGGCCTACCTAATAGGTATCCAAGTGATCACGGTTTTAGATCTTCTAAGACCGTGCAAGTGACCATCAATTGGTGGTGATAAAAATATCCAAACGAAATATATTATCTGGTCAAGTCATGGATAATAAAAACGCATTCCATGGAGAATGATAATATTCTGTACACACCGTAAATCAAAATGGCGCTGTTATCAATTATTGTATTTTACTTATCATTTTTTTTTTTTTGTATTTGTGCGTGCCCACTGGGAAATTACATTGGTAGGTACAAATAGGACGCTATGTGATACCTACTGGTTTATTTATTTTCAATTATATGAATTTTCCATACTTTTTAATCGGTCAGTCGATTTCATTCGACGTTTTATGATGAACCTCAGTTATTATAAGTACAAGTTATTGATATTAACATTTTTTCATATTTAATAATTTTTAGTGTATATACGATTACTTATTGATAAATTTAATTGTTACAGATTTTACCATAATTATTAAGAATAAAAAATCATATCCCAAGGTAGGTTAACCAACTCTGATTTTGTCATTTGTTAATGTAAATTTTCTTCCATGTGGACTAAAAATTGAATTTAGACCAAGAAACCATCATGTCTTCTGACACTGAAAATCATGATCACAACTCTAGTACTGAAAATAAGATTTATGATGAATTGGAGAGACTCATTGACTCTGTGGATGCTGAAGAAAGAGAATTAAAGGTTAACCGTTATGTCTTTTTTTGTTTTATTTATTACATTTCAAATATTAATAATGTAATTATATCATTGTTTATTTTTCTTGTGTCTATGGATTGAAAATAAAAATTAAATGTATGCACATTATCATATAGTGCAGTGGTTGTCAACCTTTTTGGGTCCACGGCTTTTTTTGATTTTGAAATAAAATATACGGCTCCTATACGAACATTTAAAATAAACAAATTTACAATATTTATAATCATTTTAATTTAACTTTATTTAATGATAAACATGTAATTATTAATAATAGTATACATTTTTTTTGAGATTTATATTTTTACAATTATAAAATTAATACAATAATAATAATTTTAATATTTAATGGGACGGCTGTGCTTGTTTTTGTTGCATAATATTATCAAATTGTAGCGTAAATTTTAAAATTTTACAATCGTAATAAATATTGGTCGATGTACGTAGCTGTAACGCATATAACACATTGAATACAAAACGGACAGCAATGTGCAACTGATAGATTAGAGGCAAATTATTAAGTTCTTACTTGTAAATATTAATGAAAGTATGGTATTACTCGATATCGCAAACACATAAATACTAAATAGACCCAATTCACGATTATCACTGGCCGATCTGTCTCATACACACAAAACGTAATAGTGAGCAGAATTACACGGCCTCAAAAAAAAAGATAACAAAAACTATATAAAATTACAATTTAATTTTTAGTTTCTACTGCGAACGCGGCAGATGTTGCCTAACTTCCCTTGATAGTAACCGACGATGCCTCTAGGAGCCGCGACGCACAGGTTGAAAACCACTGATATAGTGTAATCAACATTTATTTTATTATTAACTTTTGTACAATACATTTATTTATTAATGTATAGTAGGCCTATATAAAATGTATAATTTAAGGATAGATTATAAGACTATAGTTAATTAGTTATTTCCAGTTTATATAAAATGTAAAAACTATTTCTGGTTGTTAATAATAACACCAATCTAAATTAATAAAAACAATATACAATTATATAACATACAATATAACAATATACATTTATAAAGCTATTTTATCACAATTTATGGGTAAGATAAGATAGCATTTAGGATGTTAAGTATTGCAAATATGTATGCATTAATAAATTATAAAAAAGTTTTTGGGTTAATGTCTTAATTTTACCTATACAATTTTTGTTGTCTTATTTGGTTATGATATGTCAGTATAAATTATTATTATAAAAGTTTATATTTTTAAAAATAAAATATAATTTCTGTTATAAAAAATGTAATATACATATCTTGGTCTTCGCACGAGGTTACTTTATGAGACCTAAAACCCAGCGTTAATTAAAAATAAAAATAAATAATAATTTATACAAATTTTTAAATGGTAAGTAGTTGGCTAAATACATTTTTTCTTATAAATGTGGTATAAAAATAGCTTATTATTTTTTTGGAACTAATTTATATTAGTGGAAAATTTATTAAGACACTTCTTTAAACTTTAATTTCTTTTAAATAGTTTACTATCATTTCAATTAAAGACAAAAAACTATCCAGTATTAGAGTATTAAATTTTAAATTGTATAAAACTTTAAAATCACAGGTTTTTATTTTTATAGCTAAGATGTTTTAAATTGAAATTATTCTTCTTTTTTTTTCAATAAAAATTTTTTGTAAAACAATCAAGAATGTTGTACTTCCCAAAATATGTATACAATTTAAAATTTAATAATATTTAAACTGTAATTATAATATACATTTTATGATTTATAACTTAACCAAATTTAAAAATATATTTTACAGAAAAGAATGGAGAAAAAAAATATAAATGGAGTAGAAAAAGAAGCAAATGGTTGTTTAGTTGCTTTAAAAAATGAAGAGGTAACTTAATTAATTAATTAAATACTTAATTCGTTAATTTCAAATGTGGTAGTTTTTGCTCCGCCTCCCTGTACTACTACAACTACTAAATAATATGTTTGTGAGAAAAAAAAAATTTAATTTTAATGAAAAATTTTAAACATTTCAGTAACTATTACAAAAATGATATATTGTTTGCTAATAAATTTTATAAATATTTTAGCTTGGATATAAAAGTACTAAAAATGAGTTAGAAGATGAGTCAATAAAAATAAAAAACGAGAATTCTGATAAAAAGAGTCAAGAAGACAACAATCTTTATGAGTTTAAAGACAGTCAAAATAATTCTGAAGATGGCAAAGAAGAACTGGAATTATCTGAAATGATTGTCTGTGATGAAGTGGCTGGTGATAGTGATGAAGTATGTGTGTTATTAATAAAATGCATGTTTGTTGTCTTAGTTTATGTTAACTGGATAACTCTTTTGCCTATATCATGTATAATTAATATATTAAATAGCAGTTTGATCTTAAATCTATTCAGCATGGGCCATAGATAGCATGGAACAAAGAGTGACTATATTAGCAATTTAAACAATAAATGTACATGTAAAGTAGTAAAATTAGAATCAAAAATGCCAATAACTGTGCTACACAATTATGTACTTTGTAGCTTTATCCAGTGTATATGATCTAAGTTTATTGTATTTAATATATGTGTATTTATTTAAAGGATGATAATAAAATAGAAGTTGATGCATCAGTAGAAAATGATAAAGATAAATATGAAAAAGAAATCAAAAAAATAAAGAAAGAATCAAAAGAAAAAGAAAAAGAAAGCATAAAGAAAAAATATGATAAAAAATCAGGTAAATACATTTTTAATAAATTAGGAATTGGATAAAAAAAAAAATAGGTGTATTATTATATTAAACTATATAATCATACATTTGAATTATATTATTTATTATTAATTTTTTTTCAACCATTTAATGGTACCCTATTTTTAACATTTATAATTTAACTATAGAAAATAATTATCCTTTAATTATTATTACCTCCAGAAACTTATTCTATGCAATTCCTTTATCTTAATTTATTTTACATTCTCATCATAGTTAGATGGAAAATATTTTCATATAGTGTATACCATTCATCATTATATATGAGCTGCTAATCACTATTTACTATCATTTATATTATTAATATTTATATTATATAATCAAATCATTTTATATTTTAGTGTTATAATCTTCAAAATAGATAAATAAAGGTTTCTAATAGTTATTAGTCCTTCATATGGAGACTAGATACCCAAACTTGTTTTAGATTTTACATTTTTGGCTCTTAAGTTTCCAACATAAAAAACTAGTCAACTTACTTACATTCATTTCAAGTAATAAACGAATTATATAAAATAATCTTTGACTAGTGACATTTTAGAATCTAATTTTTATGCTCATAGTGTATTTACATTATAAAAATATATACATTAAATCAATAGTACATAGTTACAATATTAGTGAATAAATATATTTGTAAAAGGTTATTTTTAATAAACATTCAATTATAATAATTTGTCTATCATGTTTTTAAAATATATATTCTTATTGATTATATTTTTTCCTTTGTAATAAATTATATATAATATATGCAATTAATTATTTCTTAGATTTATAAATTAATAATAATAAATTTCTTTTTTTGTTTTTATACCTGATTTTGCAACCAATACATTTGTGTTTGCTTTTATGTGATATCCTATTTTCTTCAATTAAATTTAACATACATGTATATAGATTTACTAGTTTGATTGTATTATAAATCAACTTGTTAAACTTAAATTAATTTGATCCGCCGTCATGCAAAAAAATATGCAAGTATATATATAAAATATAAATATTACAATATTTATAAATTAATATTAAGACCCATTTGCATATATGGAATTCAAATCTGGGTAAAAGCCAAACTTTTCATTATATACACATACTCTATGACTAATTATTGGCAGACTGTAGTATAATAGAATTACTTATTTTTTCAATGTATATTTAAATGTAATTTTTTATATTTATATTTTAAATAAGTAACAAATTTTATAAAAATATTGTCTATAAATTTTAGCAATCAAATAACTCATATCAATTATACAAGTTTCATCATATTTACTTATTGTTAAATTGTACAGATTGTAAATTTATCTTATAATAAAACAAAAAATTAAAGTACTAATATTTATTATTTTATTAATTTATTATTTTTTTAAACTCAATAAGCCTTTGCCAATTAATAATGAGCTTTACAGCTTATTATTTTAATACATTTTTTGAACTTAATTTTCTACTTTAAGTGCTGTATACATACTAACCTTTAAATATATTAATTGTTAAAAAGTTTTAACTATGCAACTGATTTTTTGTGTATTTAAATTATAAGTTATAAAATAATTTATTTACTCGTTGAAATAAATATAACTTAATTTAGTCAAAGTATTGGATACTTTTTTAGTAATTACTATTTATATATATATATATATATATGTATGTTATTAAATTTTATTGTATTGTATTATATTATATAATATTGTTATTTATTTTAGATTCTAAGTCAAGAGATCATTCAAGAAAAGAAGATTCAAAAAGAAGTGATAAAAAACGTTCACGTACACCTAGCAAAGATAGATCAAGCAAGGAGAGTTCATTGAAAAAAAGAACAAAAATCGTAAGTGTAAAATTAAAATTTTTGTGTTTTAATTGTTTCTTAATTAGAAATTCTATTATTGAATTAGATTGATAAAGAAAAAGAATCCAAAAAACTCAGAGAACTTGATAAGTTTTGGCAAACTGTACGTGATGATCCATCTGATTTTATAGGTTGGACATACTTATTACAGTATGTTGATGGCGCGGTAAATTATTAATACTTTATCTATTTATCAATTTATTTCATTGTTTATTCTTTTTTACTTCAGAAAAATATTGATGCTGCACGTGAAGCTTATGATGCATTTTTAGATTTATATCCATATTGTTACGGTTATTGGAGGAAATATGCAGATTATGAGAGAAAAAATGGAACTAAAGAAAACTGTGAAAAGGTAAGTTGACATTTTTATGTTATATTAAATATTACAGTACTTGTGTTAACTAATAAAAGACAGATCATTCCTTAATTATTCTTTGTAAGAAAGATTATTGTTGAAAAATCATATTATTCCATATTTTATTTGGGACTAATTGGATTAAATAAATCAAAATTATAAGTTATTGATATTTCGGTTTTAAGTTAAATTTAAAATATTAAGTTATATTTAAAATAATATTTTAGTGCTTTGAGTAATAGGTTAGAAATTAAACAGTTATTGTATTAAGAGATTTTTTTTTTTTTTATACATTTGAGAAATCCATTACATCCATACATCAAATTTCTCTTGAGTTCTGATTTTCTAAAGCACTGATATAAAATTGCTTTAAAAAATTGTAAAATAATTTTAATTAACTGAAGTGTACAAAGCAAATCTAATATTTAGATTGTATAATAATATAATGTTTATAAACTTAACTTTTGAATTTAAGTTATTTCCACCATTGTTATACTGTCAATAAATTAATTTTGTTTTTTTTTAATTATGTTTCATATGTTTTTTAAATTGTTGTTATTTGTTAAATATACTTACATTACTACTTTACTATTTACAATAGTGTTGTTACGATAAAGATATTTTTAAGAATTCTTAATTTTAGTTCAGTAATCATAATTAGTATTTAATACACATATAATAATTAAGTTGTAAATTCTTCTTCTCAGTCATTACTCTCCCATCTATTTAAGGTTAGTCACCTTTGTCTTAAACCTCCACTCATCTTGATTTTTTATTTCCTCTACACACACACTAATACCCTTCTTGTATAATTTCCAATGGTATCCAACCATTTATTTTTTAATTTTCTTCTTCCTTTTTTTTCTTTAACGTTAATTTTCATAACCACTCTTACTGCTTTTGTTTTCTCTCATCTCATTCCATTCTTCAACCATTTTATTATATTTTCTATCATATTATCCAATATCGACATTACACCAATACTACTTCTCATATATTATATTTTTTCTTGTCACTACACTCTCCCATCTAAGCATTTTCATTTCTGCAACACTCACACTGTTATATTTTCCTGTTAACTGTCCAAAATTTCAAACTATATAGCATAGTTGATTACTACACTCCTTTAAAACTTACTTTTAACCTCAATAGAATTCTCTTATTTAAATCGCCCGACGTTTCTCTCCATTTCATCCAACTGCCCTTTATTCTATGTATTAAATTCATGCCAAAGCCCCTGTCCTTTTGTATGATTATTCTAAATATTGAATGTTCTTGACTTTACCCATCATATCACTGCTTATTATCATTGGTTTCATCCCCTTAACTTCTTGGTATCTTCCTTCAAGGGTTAGCCTCCACTTATCCAACTTATTATTCTTTCGAATATTTTTCTACCAAATTATATCATTAGCAAACATCATATATCATAGTATCTCACCCTGTATCTCTTTTGTAACTTCATCCATTATCACAGAGAACAAATAGGACTTAGAGCTAACCCTTGATGCATACCAACTTCTACTTTAAAGTCTTCTGTTACTCCACAAAAACTCTAGACACTTATCCTTGAGCCTTCATATCTATCCTGAATCAAATTTATACACATAATAATTAAGTAGTATAATACATAGAATTTTTTTTTTTTTTAATTTAAAATAATGTATCACTTTTTTAAATCAAAATATGTTAAATATACATTTATGGAGTTTAGTTTTTAGTATTAAATATAAGTTTTTAATAGTTTTTATTTGTATAGTAATTAAGCTGTACTCGAAAAATACTATCAGTATAGTTTTTAAGTTATTTATATTGTTTTTAATATAAATATTAATTTTTTTGTATTTAGTATAATTAATATCTATAATATATTGTCTAATTAAAAATAGTAATTTAAATTTAATTTTATATATAACATTATTATACATTGTGTATATCTAAAGCATTAATTAATAATACAATTTATATACATTTAATCTAAAATTCTTATTAAAAAAAATTATTTTTTATTAATATTTATTAAGTGCTTAAGTATTCATTTTTCTTTAAATGAAGATGAAGATGCAATTTTTCCAAAATGAATTTGAAAAAGAATGTATCTACATCTTTAAGTTCAGTTGTACAGTGAAGAAAAATGTGTTCTTTCATCTTCAAAATTATCAGTCTTCAAATTACATTACTTATGCTATCTTATTTGTGCTAAACAAAAATATTGTAATATTTTAAGTTGAATTTTTATATTTAATGAAACTGACAAGCTATTCATTTATATATTGTTTTTATTATTAATAATCTAATTTTTGTATAATATTTGAAACATTTAACTTTTCAGGTGATTTGATTAATTTTATCCTTTACCCAATATATAATTTCCCATTAGTAAAATTCTTCAACGATTTCTTTATAACTATTTAACATGATTTTGGTCTAGATATTTTTCATCAGGTCGCTGCTGGATAAAGCACAAAACACTGCACGCACCAACTGTGGCTCAAATAAATCACAAATTTCACTTATACACGTGAAAAAAAAATTTATTTGAATTAAAAATAGATTTAATTTGTATTGTGTATTTGTTAATTAAATTTCATGGCATGGTTTTAAATGGTCATTAGGTGTAAGACTGAAAATGTTGTCTTTTATTCGTAAATTGTATGTTAAAATTAAGTAATTATGAGCAATTAGTTATAATTATTACTATTTTATTTTAGTATTATTATTATCATTGTTATTATTGTTATTGTTGTTATTATTATTATTATTATTGTTATTGTTATTATTATTATTATTATTATTATTATTATTATTTAATAATTAAGTTGATATTTGTTAAATATATTTTAATGATAAGAAAACATAATAATGCGGCATTGCGACACACGCCAAGAGCTGTTTTGGATTTATTTTGGGTAAGCGGTGATTTATAAAACTAGTCATAAGGTTATTTGTAAATGTAATAGGCATGAATATTTTTAAGTTAATTACACTGTCAGTAAATAATTTACTATTTTAAAGTTTTAAATTTTTAAAATTGTGTACAGGTATTTGATCGTGGCTTAAAAGCAATTCCATTAAGTGTTGATTTATGGATTCATTATATGGGATACATGAAATCTGCTCATCCAGATGATGAAGACTTAATAAGAGAACAATTTGAAAGGGCAGTAGATGCTTGTGGAATTGAATTTAGGTAGGTATATTAATTGAAACCTAAAGAAAGGACAATAATAAAACTTAATTGAAGGTCGGATCGTTTATGGGATCATTACATCAAGTTTGAATTAGAATGCAAACAATATTCAAGAGTTACAGATATTTATGAACGCCTAATTGCTACTCCAACTCATGGATATTTAAATAATTTTGAATGGTAATACTATCTCAACATATACAATTTTATGTATATTTATATTTTATTTTTTTTTTTAATTGTTAACCAGTTTTAAAGACTATATTAAAAAGTACCCTAAAAATAAAATTTTGGAGACTGTTAAATTTTTGGAATTAAGAAAAGAAGTATTAGCTGAAATCAAGGAAACTGAAGCAAAAAAAAATCATGGTAGAAAAATTGATTCTGGTTCAGATTCTGATGACATGGCAGATCCTATGGAACAAGTAATCCATACATTTAAAGCTTTCTTATTTTTTGAATAATTTTTAATAAATTAATTTAATGAAATTATATAGCGTACCAAAGAAGAAAACTTGATGAAAGAAAAAATGATTGCTTCACGTTTGTTAATACACAAAACTACAGCAGAAATGGTAGCATTAAGATTACCCTATGAAGAAATGGTTAGTAATAGGCAATATATTTGATATGATTTTAACAATTTTTTATTTTAGATTAAACGACCATATTTTCACGTCAAACCATTAGAAAGATCTCAGATTAGAAATTGGAAAGAATATTTGGAATTTGAAATTAGTCAAGGAGTTTATAAGCGTATTGTTGTGCTTTTTGAAAGATGTTTAATAGCTTGTGCTCTTTATGAAGAATTTTGGACTAAAGTATTATAATTGTTAAATATATTTAATTGCTTCATATACTTATAATTTTTTTCTATAGTATGTAAGTTATTTGGAAAGTCTTGAATCTGATGACCAGGAAATTAAAGATCGTATAGAAGATATATACATTAGGGCATGCACTGTGCATCATAAGAATAAACCTGGTATTAACTTAACATGGGCTCTTCATTTAGAAAATAATGGTAAATATTTTTATTATTTTTGCAAGAAACAATTTTCGTACATTTTTAATTATAATTTGTTGTCTAGGACAATATGACAAAGCAGCTCAAATCTTAGATATGTTAGACAGTGTGGCGCCACATAAAAAGTTAATAATACAAAGAAGAATAAATTTAGAGCGGAGAAGAAATTGTTATGATAGAGTATGCGAATTGTATGAACATTATATTAGTACTGCCAATTCATCATTGACTTCTATCCTTTTAACAGTTAAATATGCTCGATTTGTTTGGAAAGTATGTATTAATAATTCTTGTAATATTAAGTGAATTACTATCGTAATAAATTATTTTTGTTTTAGATACTAAACAACACCGATAAAGCTTCTGAAATTTTATGGGATGAAGTTGAAAAAATTAATGTTAGTAGTATGCTCTTCATTTGCTAGTGCTTGAATATATTATTGATTGTTATTATCTTTATAATTAATTAAACATTTTTTATGTAGAATGTTCAAAAAAGCAGTCGTCTATTGTTACAATTAATGGAAATCAAAATGAGTGACAATCCTATGAATGTTTTAGCTGTTGTCAAATTGATTGATAATATTTTAAACATGAAATCTATTGATATTGAACAACAAGTTATTTTTGCTCAGCGTAAAGTTGAATATTTAGAAGAATTTGGCAAGGATATTCATATGTAAGTATTAAAAGTAATTTATTTATTACTCTTTAAATTTAATTTTTAACTTTAATTAATAAGAAAGCTAGCATATTAATTAAATTGAAATTCTTAATATTTTAAATCATAATATATAATTATATAACGTTATCATAATTAATAGTTATTGACCTCTTTTTTAATTAAAATTGAGTTTTTTGTCAAAGTTGAAAGGGTCTATGGACTATGACTTCAAGAACGTGACCAGTAGACAAAAAGGTCAATTATACTCAACTCACTTTTTTTTTTGTTGATTGCTTCCAACTATTAATCTATTAATATGTGTGTGTGTGTGTGTGTGTATATATATATATATATAATATATAGCTATAAGTAAGAATTTTTTACTTACCAGAGATGTTACCAACCTTAATTATATGATAAATCACAATGTCATATAATGATAAGAATTATTAATAAAAAAAAATGTCTTTTATCACTCATTTACTATAATAAATTAATATTTGGTTGTGTCTATTGGTGGTATTATGTATTAATGTGTGATCCATACAAAGTGTCAAAATGCCTCTGAAAAGTTATATTTCATATTCAGCTGAATCAAATTTTCCATTAGAAAATCTGCCATATGGTGTATTTTCTACTAAAAATGATCCAATTCATCGGATAGGAGTTGCCATTGGTGATAAAGTTCTTGATTTGAAAAATTCCAAAAATATTTTTGATCAACCACTATACGACATATTTCAACAGTCATCACTTCATAGTTTGATGGCATCTAGTAAGGATACTTGGTCGCTAGCTCGTAAGTTGATTCAGTCATATTTAAGTATCGAGAATGTTGAGAATTTAGAAAAAGGTGTTTTCTGGGATCAAAATGAAGTCATCATGCATTTACCTGTTACAATAGGTGATTTTACTGATTTTTTTTCATCGTTTTACCATGCTTTCCGTTGTGGTATGCTCTCAAATCCTCTAAAACCTCTAGGAGATAATTGGACAAATATGCCAGTTTGCTATCATAGCCGATCATCTTCAATTAGTATATCAGGTAAGCCAGTTGTACGACCCAATGGTCAGTATTTAATTGATGAAAAAGTCACTTTTGGACCTACGAAAATGTTAGACTATGAATTAGAAGTGGCATTTTTTGTTGGTGGATCATTAAATTCTTTGTCTGAACCCATACCAGTGAGCAAAGCATCAGAATATATATTTGGTATGGTTCTATTGAATGACTGGAGTGCCAGAGATATACAAAAGTGGGAGTCCTATTTCCTTGGACCATTTCTTTCGAAAAATTTTGCCACAACTATATCTCCGTGGATAGTGACAATGGAAGCTTTGGAAGAATTTAAAACAGATAATTTTAAACAAGAACATACTCCTTTGGAATATTTATTGCACAACGAAAAATTTAATTTTGATATCCACTTAAGTGCTAATATCTGTTATCCGGGATTGCAGCAAAACTATTCTATTTGTGAAACCAACTATAAGTACTTGTATTGGACTCCTTTACAGCAAATAGCCCATCATACTGTCAATGGCTGTAATTTGAGGCCTGGTGATTTATTATCATCAGGGACTGTTAGTGGTCCTAAGGATGAAGAATGTGCTTGTTTATATGAAAAAACAAATGGTGGTGAAAACCCAATAGAATTGAATGGTAGGAAGTTAACATTTTTCGAAGACGGTGACACTGTTATTTTATCTGGATTTTGCCAAGGAGATGGGTACAGAATTGGTTTTGGCTGTTGTAGCAACACAATTGTTAATCATGCTTAAACTTAATATGTAATCATGGGTACTGCTTAATCATTTTAGTAATGTGAAATTTTACATTTTTTTTTAATTATCTTGGTCTTTAGGTAATATTATACAATTTCTAATAAATTTTAAATTTACTAGTTAAGTTCTAATTTTTTGTAAGTTGGTATCAAAAATATGTATTTATTGTATCAAAATGTATGCTAAGCAATTTTGTTAGTATAAAAATTACATCCATTATCAAATTCATTGTATAAAACTATATTGTATTTGTAATATACATATTGCCTAGATTACTGAAAACTATTATTAAGTATAGTTAAAAAAAAGTTATTAAACATTGTCTCATTTCACAATTATAGTAGCTCAATTTGTCTGTAAGCATTCATGAAAAAATTGGTTTACTTTTAATATGAATTTGTTAAGAACATTTAAAAAAAGCAATGTTCATTAATACGGTTTAATTAATAAATGGTTAGTTAATACATTTGAACATAACGTTTGTTTGAAAATTATAAATACAACACCATGTACACTTATGACTATTTTATATAAAATACATTTTAATTAAGGCAACTGATGGTTTTTATAGTTATGTTTTATAACTTGATAGTGCAATTTTTTTTTTATTTTTCAATAAATTAATTGAATATATAAATTTTACAAATATTTAGATTAAATATTCAAACCAATTAAGGTCTTATTGTCTCTTGATTAATTCTAGACTAAAATTAGAGATAATTCACTAAAAAAATTTTACTGTACAATTATAATTTTTTATATGTTATAACACATTTAGTATTTAATTATTTGTAATTAATATATGGAATTGAATTATTCTAGGATAAATAAAGCTATAGGTGAGTCAAAGAAGTATATGAAAATGTACAATGACCGCGAGAAAATACTTGAAGGTACAGATACAACATGCAGCGGCAAAACATAATGTGTGTGATTTTATCCATTACATTTTGATAACTATGTTTAAAATAATTAATACTACATTTTAAAAACTCTGTAAATAATGTTTAAATACTATTTTAATGATTTTATGATGTTTTTCCAAGTCTGTCATTTATTTGTTTTTAATCTTTTACAATTTTTTATATGCATTATAAATAAATTGACATTAAAAAAATAACAAATTAAATACACACAAATTAGAAATTATTATTATTTTTTTTTTTTTTAGTTAAAAATAGGAAAACATTAGAAGATAGTATCAGTTGATGAATAAACAATTTTGTTTATTCTATAGTTTCTACTGTAGATTCTTTAGTATGTTGTTCATAAAATTTATATTCCTTTCAGAAAAAAAAAATTTGTTTAAATCATAGTAAGGTCTAAATATGATATACAAATTTAAGAAGAATAAAAACATTTATATACAAATATGTGTATTATTTTTTAGTGTTTATTAGCAACTGTATAATAATTATATACACAAAAAAAAAGAAAAAAAAACATTTCAGTTATTTATTAATAATACAAAAATTTACTTTTCATTACAACTAAATTTGCTTGAAAAATATCCAAATCTGATTTCACAGTCAAGTGTTGGCTCTAGCATTATAAATGATTCATCTTCCAATCCTTTTACATCAGCTGTAAAATGATAAATTAAATTTAGCACAATTTGTAATGCACAATGTTACACCAATACCAATTATATTGTTAAACAATTGTTTGAAAGTAGTGAGTATAATAATATTAATAAATGTCATTGTTTACATTGATGTTTTATAGAATTAATTTTATAATAATTAATTTCAATGTTTTAATCAAGAAATATAGATGATAAATGATAATTTAAATGTCTGATGTTGGCTTTAATCATTGAATATAAATATGTTAATTATATTTGTACAATCAATACTTACAGAACATCAGTTTATGGCTTAAAGGTGATGGATCAGAAAAAAAAGATGGCTTACATACATTTTTTATATGAATCATTTTTATACACTTCATTATCTCAAGCATCTGATGAAAAAAAAAACCATATTACTATAGAAAAACATGAATAATAAAAATAGTATTAATGTGTACCTCTACGAGCTCTCTAACATGCATTGGGTGAATGATAGGGTAATAGTCTTTTTTTAGAGTTTTTAAGTAAATGCCTGGTTTGACTATAATCTTTGACAAAACTGAGTTCAAATACTTTTCTAGGCATTCCTTGTTGATCGTCAAATCTAATCTTGTCCATGGGAAAATTTTGATGCGATCCATGGTTTCAGTTGTTACGTTTCTAAATCAATTAATTTGTTTTAGATGGTTTATAAAAAAAATTGTTTACATGCCATTAACAGTTACTGTTAAATACTCACGTTTTTGGACATTCTTTACGCATCCTTTTAAATGGTGGACTCATAGATTTTGTATCCTCTGACAACCTGAAAACATACAATTAAAAATCAATTGTTTGATAAAGGAATTATAATAATATAATAACACAATCATATAATGATCACATTACTGACTCGGATAGGAATGTATTTTCATCCTCAATAATTGCTGAATCATAACAGTTAGACCAATTAACACTAGGTATTTTAACTAGCCATAAATCAGCATATCGATAATGTACATATGTTGGAACTTCGACGCCAGCTCTTAATATCAAGTTTCTATCAATCAGATATCTCAAAGATGATGCAAGAACACCAAGTGATAAATCTTCAAAATGTTTCTTAATAAACAAATATATATTAATGTTATTTTTCAAATTAGTATTTCAATATTTTTTTTTTTTTTTTGTTATTTTCGATTTACCTTAATATCTTGCTGTAAAGCACCAAATTGTTCTTTAGTGCTACAAAATTCCAAAATTCGTTTGCACAAAACATTCAATCCATCAATGGTTTCGAGTACCGGTTCAAATGTTGGCCGACTAATAAATAAATAATCCACATTAACATTGACAACTATGTTTGTATCATATTGTAAAATTAAAATTGAATTCATACTTAAATAAGTGTTTTGATACTAAATCAATTTCTTCTTCGATTTTCAGTAATGGTTGTTTTAGTTTACAAATAATCTAAAATTAGTACAAAGTAGTTTAAAAATACAATTTACAATGAGAAAAAAATAAAAATATTGGCTTCTAACCTGATAATTTTTTAGCTGTTTTGTAACAGAAGTTATAATTTTTATATATTCAACTGAATCATTACTAGTTGATAGTAAATCAAAATGACGACTCCTCATACTATATTATAAAAAAAAAAAAAATTGATATGCTTCTGTAAAAGATCTTTAGTATTTAAGCAATTCACGTAGACAATGAAAATAAAATGTTATAAATGGACATTGTACATATTATACATAATTTTCATGAAATACTTATTAGTTATTTATTTATTAGTAATACAAGTAAACTAATAAATACAAAATCTTACCACTCTAAAATCTAAATAAAAATAAATAACTTCATAATAAAAATACCAATTTATTACCGTTTTAGAGTGTTTTTTAAACATTTAGATCCTTTATCTAAATTTTCATTAGGCATGTACTCTAAATACTGAAAAATAAAAATAAATCAAATTAATAATGTAACTTAAAAATCAAATAAAATAATATTTCAATTAATAAAAATTATTTAATTTACTTTTTGATCAAATTCTATGGAAACATCAACAATATTCATCAAAGATAAACTAGTAAGTGTCGAACACAATCCACTAGAGGGGTAAAGCAACAACATATTACATCTAAACAAATCTTCTTTGATATCTAAATATGCCATATATGCATCTTTATAGCGCCCTATATCAGTGTTGCCGACCAATGTTGAAATAAATCTATCATTAAGACATCATCACAAGTTTAATTTTAATAACATAATATTAATTTGTATATAATATTAAAAAAAAACCACATATTTATTAATTTATGCAATTAAACATAATTTATAATTGAAAAATGGTTACATACTTAGGACCATAATCGTAAGTTTTTGATTGTATAATATGTGAGGTAGACAATAAAATCTGTAACGATTCTTTGTGGTACTGACTGCAAATTATTATATTGCTATCCTTTATAGCGCTGAATGATTGTTTTAAAATATCATCTGGGTATTGTTTGAAAGCTTGTAAGTAACTCAATGAAATCCTAGGGTCATTACTTTGATTACTCAATGAGCTCTATAACAAATTGGATTTTTGTCAAAAATTGAATTAATGATATAGTTTTCTATTGATTAGGAGTATAGATGTTACATTTACTTACATGGATGAGTGAACTAACAACCGAAGTAAAAATTTCGTTAACAGTAAATATATCATTTGTCTCTGGAATAAAATCCTGTTGGAAGCCAATTGTGTCAGTATAGTTTAAATCCACTTCTAACTCATTTGATGTTAACATGCTACTGTTACCGACAGTGTCAAGTTCTTGTTTAATATCTATCGGTTGCAGGTTTGTTGTTCTATTTTTTTTATTTTTAACACATTGTGTATCAATTGTTATTTCACGTTCACGCAGTATCATCATAAATTGTTTAATATTTATAACAATCAAGTCTCTCATTGCCTTGTATTTTTTTGCATTATACAGTTCATGTTGTTTTTCTAGGTCACTCTGTCAATTAGATTACACAAGTCACAAATTGTTCACAAAGTATACTAAAACCATATGAGTATAATATACATTACATACTTTAAAAATATTTTTGATTTCATCATCAACTTTTAACTCATTGTACAGAGTATTCACATTAGATTCAATAGAAGAATAACGCATTAAGTATCGTATTCGTCTTAAGTAATTATCAATACTTTTTGATCGATAGTACTGAAATAGTAAATGTCCAGTATTATATATTTAAAAAAAAATAAGGAATTACAGAAATTACTAGTGATAAATATATTTTTAATAAATTGAGTAACATTACATAAGAATACATTTGTCATTTCAATTCTAATTTAGTTATATAAAAATATTTGTTTGACAAATTTTTTTTCATATTGAAAGAGAGTAATAAATTAACTTTCAAAATCTTCAAAAATGATAATATTTTAGTAAAAGTAGTTCTTCACTTTTTTGATAATACATATTTATTTAAATAGGTATTTTTAATATGACTATTCTATTAGTACTTAAATGTATAATGGAACTATGATTGAAGTACAAATTGAAAGTAGATTATTTTGGTAAATAAATATGTTTTTATTAAAATTCAAATTAATAGTTTATTTACAATATCTACATATAGTTAACATAATAAGTAAATTGGATAGTTATAATAAAAATAAATATAAGGAGAATTTAAAGCAGGAGGGGGAAATCACTCACTAACAATAGTCTATGGGTAGTTAATTCATTTTTTAAGGAAAAACAATTCCTTACATCAGTTCCTTTTAAGACTCCTAATTAGATTTTTGTTAATTAATAATTGTTAACTAATTACAATTTTTGTGGGTCTTTTTATAAATGAATGTCATAAGTGTATTAAAAGTTGGAATACTAATAAAAGTTTTTATGAAGTAAATATCACTAGGGAACACCTGTTACATAACATAGACATTTATATTGAAATGTCTAACTAAATATGTTAAAATGTAAATGTAGAATATTTCCATAATTTAACCTACGTATTGACACTAACTTGTATTTACCACTAAAAAATTTAATTTTTTTTTAAGTTAATGTTTACAAACTTTTCCGAGTATTGATTTGATTATATCTTTTATACCATAAGAAAGATATGCTTGTGATTTAACTTGTTTTATAACCATTGTACCCAATTTCCAAAACAAAAGAAGTTGATCTTCAACAGGTGTCCATTTAAATCTCCTGTATTTAATTCATTAATACATTTAGGTTATAATGAATATTCAATATATATTTTAATACTTACATTTTATATTGATTTTTAGTTACTTCAGTTTTTTTCTTTTCATTTTTTTTTCGACTATTATGTTTTTTTACTCTTTGCATTAGCAAAATATTTAATTTAGTTTTTCTTTTCGTAGGTGATATGGAAGACGATTTTTTTTTTACACTCCAATTTCGAGCTAGGTGCCTATTAAAACAAAATGTAAAAGATATTAAAAAAATCAGGAATTTTTTTTTAAATTAAAATAAATAGAAATTTGACATGAGAAAAACCTATTTTAAAATATTTGTTATACAAAATGTATTACAAATTTAAATTTAATTATCTTTGTATATTATATGTATAATTATTAGTTTCTTTGATAATAAATTATTTTTCACTAGGATAAGAAGAAATAAACACACAAATAAGAATTTAAAGACTCAGGTTGAAAACTATTTGGATTTGAGTTAAATAGATTATTATTACAAAAATATTATATTTCATATTAAAATTTTACTCAAAAACTTACGCAAATAAATGACTATCAAATCCTGCAGCTCCCTTATTGTCACCAGGTATTGTTCCATTATCTCGATTTACTGCTTCAAGTGCATCTCTAGAAATACATGCTTCTTCAATTGATATTTTACTTCTTTCAATAATCTCTCGTCGTTTAGGCTTATTTAAAACATTGGACAACCTATAGCCTATATGAATTATAATAATTAATACTTAATTTTTAATGGTTAAATATATATGCTTCTTAACTTACCTAACGGAGTATTTGTGCAAAAATACCAAGTATCTAACCAAAATGTTTCCAATTCATAATTACTGAAAAACTCATAAGAGCGTTGTTCATACTCCATATCAGATATTCTATGATAGCCTGGACTACTTCTCACTGTGTTAAAAAGACTAGCTCGTCTATTTAAATAAGCATAAATCTAAAATAATAGCAGAAAGAAAATTTATATGGTAAAATAAATAATTTTTCATTGAATATTTTAATGATATTTACTAATTCTGTGTCTTTATTTGTTTTCTCACCAAATTGTATTAATCCAATTGTGCATAGTAGCCGTAAAACACTCAAAGTATGTCGAATGTGTCTAAAAATTTAAAATAACATAACTGATTATTTTATTTGGGTAGATAAATTTATATAGATTAATATATGTTACTTTTTTAATCCTTGAGAAAGCATAGAATGAACTTCAGATGAAAGTGTCATTAGGGGTAAATATTTGAATACAGGATGAGTAGCATAATTGACAAGTTTGTCAAGATTGACTTTAGATTTATTAAAATTAACAATTTTTAGCATGAGTTCTAACGGCATGTGATGAATAATATCACTTACAAAAAACCATCCATCTGGATATTCTGAAATAGTCAATACAACTTACTTAAAACAAATTAAATTTATGAGTAGCACAATAAAACATAAGTTTCTATTTAGTTAAAAAATGTACAGCAAAAAATAAAAGGAATATTAAATTGTATACATATTTTTATTAGTAAAATAATTGTAACTTCAAATTTGTACTTCAAACCATAAATTATTAAAACTAGAATTTCAACATAGAAAAATGTTTACTTGGATATTTTGGCAAAGGTGGAACAAACATTTTCCAACTAACACTTGGATAGTAAACTTTTGGTAATTGAGCCTTTTCGCCTTTACTTATATCATTTCTATACTCAGCAACCATTGCTTCAGTTTCATCACAAGCATTTAATAAACTTTCACCGGGATGATCATAAACTAAATAATACAGGTATTCATGCAATGATCTCATTTTCATAAACCTAGGTAGCTTCAGTTCTGATATATTCTAAAAATAACATTCATTATTTTAATAATTAATAAAAAAATTAAAGGTTATAGAAATTACAATTTTTGGCTCTGGTGATTTCTGTATCACTAAATTCCATTTTTTATTTGCTTTAGTTGCTTTCATTGAATTATTAAATGTATTCAAAAAACTATTCATGTATGAGATAGTGTCTGGATTTGCTAAAAAAAAAAAAAAACAAAAATATAAAAATTTCTAAAAAAATTTGATCATTAATTACAACAATAAGTTATATTTGAATTACAATTATTATCAAAAAATAACTGAATTAAAATTATTTTTTTAAATTTTTTCATAATGTTATTATTTAATTGTATGTTTGAAAATAAATAAATATTATTTCTATTAAGGCTTTGAGATCTTGGAAATAGTTTTACGATAAAGTTTTATTTATACAAAAATTATATTATAATTAAAATATTTAGCTATTGCTTCAAGTACAATAATTATTATTTTAAAAAACATCTCTTTGCATACTTTTTACTTACTGAAATCAACACTAGGAGTTCCTACAAATGAATAATTTACAGTTTTGGTTTCATAAGTAACTCGATATTGAACAGATTTAAGTTTTTCTTTTTTTTCAAAATAACCAATAATCTTAACTAATGTTTTAATATCAAGAGTTCCAATGAATTTTGGATTTCTTTTTTCTGTTTCAATAATAGTCTGAAAAAAATATTAATATGAATTATTATTCTTTAAACTGGTAATGTATTACAATTATCATATTTTAATGTTGATTTACTTTTTTTATATTAAGTAAGCTAATTATATTTTCTGTTGAAAACATATTGAATATGATATTTTGTCGAAAGTAAAACCTATCAGTCAAACTAATTGATTGTCTGTAATTATAAAAATTAAAAATTAATAATAAAATGTACTATTATTATAAGTTTTTAAAATATAAAAATAAATTTTTTTACTTAGCATTTTCATAAACAGATTTACAATACTCCAATTCCATTACTCGTGTAACTGCATGTTCTATATCACATTGTTTATTATTTTCTTTCTGTTAAACAATAAAAGTATGTTTTAAAGATATATTAATATACTACTTATCATAATTACTATATAATATAATAAGTAAAAAAAATTAAACTATATAAAACATTTTATTTTGACTTAATATAATATTGAAAATTATCAGAAATATGTTAATTTAAAAAATACATACTTGAGGTGGAATGTTAATCAATATTTTGTTTAAAGATTGATTATTTGACTCTAAATTCTTATAAGTTTCTAAAATTTGACTGGAATCATGATTTTTATTGTCTACATTTGATTGATTTGGCTCATTTGAATTTTCAATAGATATATTATTTTCTACAGCATTCACAGTAGTACTTGTCAATAAATTATTTACTGCATTCAAATCTATTTCAATATCCATTTCTTTTCTTTTTGGTACAGACAAATTTTCCATTTCAATAATATCATTATCGTGCACAGTGTTACAGCTATTAGCAATGTAACTGAAAAATGTACACATATTATTTGAAAATCTGTTTATTTTTTGAATTTTCACAATTATTTCAAATACCTAAAAACTTTGGTTCGACCACGATCACAATAACTTTTAGTTAAATAATTTAAGCTTATAAGCTTTTTTAAAACACCTTCTAAACTACCATCAGTAGTAAATCTAAAAGCACGAGATATTTCAGAAAGTGTTACGCCTTTATTACCATGTTTCTCAATCCATCTCAATATTTGTCGTTCATATGAACAATCTTGTTTAAATTCACGACCTAAAGAACCTAAAAATAAAAAATAAATTATTAATAATATTCTACTTCCAAAGTTTTTTTTTTTTTTAGAGTCATGAATGTTATTGTTTTTTTTATTTTCATAAAATAAACCATTAACATTAATAGTTAATAAATATTATACTACAACCTACTCTGTTTACTAAATACAATTAAATATATAAAGCACAACCTTCAACTGCAATTTTTTTTTCATGTTCTTTTTCAGAATTGTCTTTGTCCTCCAAATCCTTTAATTTGATACATCTTATTAGTTTTTCTTTTTTAGGCTCTTTTTTATATAAATATTCACTTTCAGTTGCATTTGGATACAAATCACGATATTTGAGAATCTTAAATAACAGTTATTTTTTAATATACTTACATTTAGTAGCAGAAGTTTGTATATATTAGTTTTAATTAACTTACTAAGTTGGTATCACAACATTTTTTGACTTGAGGTTGTTTAAATGTTTTTGATAATTTGATATTGCATACAGATTTTACTTGATCATATGAAGCTAATGAATTTGGTTGTGTTTTTAAATAATCTACTATTTTTGATACAATGACATCAATCGTAGTTTGTCTTTTAACAAAGAATTTTACCAAACTTGAAATAACAATACGGTTTGCCACTTGATTACTGCCTCCAGTAAAAGCAAGAGCCTTTTAATCACAAAATAAAAATATAATACTTATTGAATAATATTTAAGTAATTATAATATACTTGATTTTTTATCAAACCATAATCAGACAATCGATTCCTTATATAAGATAATACTTTAGAATCAGGAAAAATAGTTCTCAATGAATTTGTACCAAATGAACCTTCTCCCAAAAACCGTGAACGACCAATTCTTTCAAGTATTAAATAATAACGTATTGATACATTAAAAATACACTGTTTATCTTCTGGTATTAAAATTTTAGTGCGTACTTCTTGTTTGGCAACTATAACTAAACATCTGCCCCACCTTAAAAATTAAACAGCCTTAAATAAGTGTTTTCAAGTACAAAGTAAATAATTTAAAAACCGTTTTTCTGCTTCTTCCACTGAAATCTTTCTGGGAAATGAACCTAAATTAAATCTTGTAAAATAATCTTTACACGATCCCATAATAAGGCCATCTTCAATAGGGTGGTTTGGATAAATATCTTTAGGTATATTTTTCTGAAAACCAACTCAAATTATAAAATGTTCAAAATAAAAATAAAAAAATAAAGTAAAAATAAAAAATAAAACGTACTGGCTCATATAATGAACCAAATTCACTGTGAATATAATCAAATCGATTAAATATTATTAAAGGATCTCTAGGTGTTTCAAGTCTATAAAAGTCTACATCTTTCAGACAAACTACAAATGACCAAATGATTTTTTTAACTGAATCATCTATGGGTTTCAGTGGCCAATCATAATTGTTCAACAATCTTTTGCATAAAGCTATATAACAAAATATACAATAGAGTAATCAAGTTAAATGTTGAAGTATTGGTTTTACCTTCAATAGTAATTCCATCTAATCCTTCAAGTGCTATTTCATCTAAAATAATGGAACTAAAATCTTTTTGAAAATGTTGCATTTTTATGTGAACTGTAGATCTATTTAATTAGCATAATAATGATTTTGAAAATTGTGTCTACAGTTTACTAAATGATCGGTCATTTAATAAAAATATAATAATAAAAATAAGTTTTAAAAGAAATTTGTTTGTTATCACTATAATTTACACACATTTATAGTGATATAAACTGATGATTAAAAACTTTGAATTTAAAGTTACAGTGAAGCTAATGGCAATGTCAAATATCAATTTATTTAATGTTTTTTAAAATATAATGACATCTTAAAGAACAAGTGTCAATCAATTATGTTTATACTTTCAAATATTATAGTAAGCTTCATAAACATTTATATATATCATGTCTCTATGGTAAACTTGTACTATTGATAACATGAAACGAAATATTATCATGTTATCTGTGCTGTTACCACAAAATTAAGAGATTGGGGTACTTGTGTGGGGACACGGCTCATAGCCCCATTTATATGTAATACCAACTGTTAACCCGTGATTTATATTTTATATTGTATACTTTTGTGGTCCCCCCGATGTCGACACCGTCCGTTGAAATGGCCGCCATGGCGCACATGCGTCTGCCCGGCTTTTGGGCAAGTTCCCCGCGACAATGGTTCGTCCACGCGGAAGCAGTTTTTAACGCGAACCGCGTCCGTTCCGACCTATCGCGGGTGAACCACGTGGTGGCGGCGTTGAACGAAGACCAGGTTCGCGTCGTGGCAGATCTCCTCGGACCCGCCACGAGCTACGAGACCGTTCGCGCTCGGCTCATCAAGGCCCACACCGCGTCGCAGTCGACACGCCTACGCATCGCTCAGGCTGGCGGTCTGGGTGATCGCACGCCTTCTCAGCTCCTCCGTGATATGAGGGACCTCTATCCGGAAGACATGAGTAGCTCCACTATGGAGGCGTTTTGGCGCAACAAGCTGCCATCCAACATCCGCGCCGCCATCTCTGGGGTCAAGGAGGAATCCCTCGATGCCCTAGCCGACCGTGCCGACCAAGTTTGGGAGGATACGGTAGGTCCGGAAGTGGCCGCCGTTCGAACGACGCACGCCATCAGGACGGCCGCGGTTTTTCCGCCACAACCGCCGCCAGCGCCCACGCCTGAAGTCGCGACTGCATCCGCGCACGGGGTCGGTTTCGATATCGACACCCGTTTCCTGGCCATCGAGGCATCCCTGCTGGCCATCAACACCAGGATCATGACCCTGGATACGGGTCCCAGGGCCGAGGATCGAGTTTCGCGCGACAGTCGCGCTCGCACACCGTCGCGCACGTCTTCGCAGTCGCGTTTCGTCCACCCGCGAACCATCACCGCCGACAGTGGATGGTGCTACTTCCACCAGAGGTACTGGCCTAACGCGGAGAAGTGCCGAGCCCCGTGCACCTTCAAGTCAGCTCAGTAAAACTGAGTGCTGCGGCGGTGTACGCACACCTCGCCGCCCGAACTCGCGTGGCTCACCGACTCTTTGTCCTGGATACCCGCACCGGACGTCAATTTCTAATTGATTCCGGCGCGGAAATTTCGGTGATCCCGCCCGGCAACAACACGCCACGACCGTCGGACACCATATTAACGGCCGCCAACGGCACACGAATCAAAACCTATGGTCCAAAACAACTCCAAATCGATCTTGGATTCAAACGACTGTTTACATGGACTTTCGAGATGGCCGACGTTGCACGACCAATCATAGGAGCCGACTTCTTACACTATTATGGTTTGTTGATCGACATACGCAACAATCGCCTCGTCGACCTCGCGGACCAAAGGTCAATCAAAGCCATTTTCGTAGCCAACATCACCGACAGTTCAATTTTCACAGTCTCCAGACCGACCAAGTGGACCACCATCTTACTCGATTTCCCGAAGTCACGCGGGAATCACCGATTCCAGCCAAGTTCCTACACGACGTAGTACACGAGCTTAACACTACTGGACCCGCTCTGTTCGCCAGGCCACGACGTCTGCCGCCCGACCGACTACAAATCGCACGACAGGAATTCGAGTTCATGCGACAGAAAGGCATCTGTCGACCATCGTCGAGTTCTTGGGCCAGCCCACTATTACTCGTCAGCAAGAAGGATGGCACATTTCGACCATGCGGAGATTACCGACGTCTCAACGCAGTCACTAAAGCCGACCGTTACCCATTACCGCACCTGCACGATTTCACCGCGAACTTAGCAGGAAAAAGCATTTTCACAAAATTGGACCTTGTACGAGCATACCACCAGGTACCAATCAAATCGGATGACGTTCATAAGACCGCGGTTACGACACCGTTCGGACTTTTCGAGTTCCCCGTCATGTGCTTCGGTTTACGCAACGCCGCCCAAACGTTTCAACGACTGATAAACGACATTCTACGCGGACTGGATTTCGTTTTCGCGTATATTGACGACGTCTTAATTTTTTCTCGTGACGTAAACGAGCACGAAAAACACGTCCGCGACGTTCTCGGACGGTTTCAAACATACGGCATCGCGATCAACCCGGCCAAGTGCATCTTCGCGACGGACACCATGTCTTTTCTCGGACACGTCATCGTCGGTAGGTCGTGCCGACCGAACGCCGAACGCGTTGCCGCCATACACGAGTGGACGTTACCTACGACAAAGAAACAACTTCAACGTTTTTTGGGCTCAATGAATTTTTATCATCGATTCATCCCCAACGCCGCCGAGGTTCAAGCACCCCTCTACAACATGGTCGCCGAAATCAAAAAACGAGGCGGAACGCTCCAATGGTCAGACACGACTCGAGCAACTTTCGATACCTGCCGTCGAGCTCTCGCCGATACCGCACAACTTATGTACCCGAGCACCGACGCAGTGCTACGTCTCAACACGGACGCGTCAAGCAACGCCGTAGGGGCCGTACTCGAACAAAACGTCGATGACGAATGGTAACCACTCGGGTTCTTTTCCAAAAAACTGTCCCCCACTGAACGAAGGTACAGTACTTATGATCGAGTACTCGCTGCGTACCTGGGCACCCGCCATTTCATCCACTTGATCGAAGGGCGACGTACGATACTTCGAACAGACCACAAACCGCTCACGTACATGTTTACACTCAAGTCCGAAAAAATAAACGACCGACAGGTCCGACAGATCTCATTCATGTCTCAATACCTTAACGACGTCGAGCACATTCAGGGGAAGGACAACATCATACCTGATGCCCTATCAAGACTCGAGATCGCTCAAACACAGCAACTGCCCACTTTACGACAGTGGTCCGTCGACCAGGCAGCCGATCAGCAAATTCAGTCGCTTATCGCTGACAGCACTCGGAGTTCATTGCGACTGCAGTCTCGCGTCACACACGACGGTATACTGTACGCGGACTATTCGACTGGCGAAGCACGCATGTACGTACCGTTGATACATCGACGCAATGTATTTAACGCGTTGCACAATCTATCCCACGGTGGAGTTCGTGCCACTCTCTCGCTCATCAAGTCGAGATACTGCTGGCCGCACATGAATCGCGATATTACTCACTGGACTCGATGCTGCGAATCATGTCAACGCGCTAAGGTACACAGACATACGTCGACCGGAATAATGCCTTTCGCTCCGCCCGAGCGACGTTTCGGGCACATCCATATCGACCTGGTCGGTCCGCTACCTCCGTCCAAGGGTTTTAAGTATCTTCTCGCTGTCGTCGACAGATTCACTCGGTGGCCGGAAGCATGGCCATTGGAAAATATTTCCGCATACGCTGTCGCTCACCTTCTTACCACAAATTGGATAGCACGTTTCGGCGTACCTGACACCATCACCACCGACCAGGGTTGACAGTTCGAGTCCGAGTTGTTCCAGTCGCTTGCTTCGACATTCGGCATAGTGCACACGATAACATCACCATACCCCGCAGTCCAATGGCATGGTGGAACGTTTTCATCGAACGCTGAAGTCCGCGCTTACCGCACACGAATCACCGCACTGGGCAACGACGCTACCTATCGTGCTTCTCGCATTACACAATACAGTGAAGGCCGACATCGGACAGACCCCAGCCGCTCTAGTTTACGGTACGTCGCTACGACTCCCAGGCGAGTATTTTCACCCTGCTCAAGCCGAACCTCGACCTCCCGAGTTGGTAGCGGTACTACGGGACGCCATGGGTCGACTTCGACATACGCCCGGGACGAATCACAATACGCGACACTCCACGTTTATACCGACCAACCTAAGTCAGGTCAGTCACGTCTTCATTCGAATCGACGCGACCAAGCAGCCATTTCAACCACGTTACGAGGGCCCGCATGCAGTGCTCGAGCGCTGCGAGAAAACATTCAGGATTCAACGGAACAGGGCCACGACCTGGATTTCCATCGACCGACTGAAACCAGCCTTCATTCAATGCGAAGATCCGATCATCGACCACAGCTACGCAGCCCAAGCAGTCGATGCCACCAAAAAACGAGTTCGTTTTTTGTTTTCCCGGGGGGAGTAATGTGGGGACACGGCTCATAGCCCCACTTATATGTAATACCAACTGTTAACCCGTGATTTATATTTTATATTGTATACTTTTGTGATTTATGTAGTTAACTTATTTTATACGCCGTTTGACGGTTACTTCGATCGTTCGATCAAGCTCGGCTCGCTCTGGCCTCCGATCCGTTGAACCAGACCCATGTCCGTACGTTTCGTTTTGTTTTTTTGCACGCCGCCATTTTTTTGTCGTCTTACGTTTTGTCGAGCGATACTATTTGTTATTTCTTTCCTTTTTATTTCTTGTCTCGTGTCGAGCATAATATATTTATACTCGTACTCAACTGCGTTTACATTTATTTATTACCCTTATGAGAGAGTGCAAATCGTATTGGTGTTATCCAACGACGGATATAACCAAACTTGCATAGATAATAAAACCTTTTAATCACGATTTAAGATATAATTATAACCTTTTACAGGGGCGGATAGGCCCACCGGGATACCGGGCAAATCCCGGTAGGCCCTCCTCTCTAAAATAATTTTTTTTTTTGTTCATACACTATTATAATTACATAGTTCGTTACAGTAGCTACTCAATAGTCAATACTTAAAAATATACACAGCCACACAGGGCCGAACTAATATGTAACTTTTTATACAATTTATACCTAATAAAATAAATAATAATTTTACAGATAATGAAAATGAAGCTAAATACTAAAATTAACAATAATAGAACGTATTGCCCCACATGCTTACATTAATACAATCTATATAGTATCGGCGCGTGGCGGTCGACCTTATCTAATCGGAGTTTTATCGAATATCGGTACATTCTACATTTTTACCAAATACTAATGTGAACTGTCACAATAATATTATTTGACGATCCGACTGCGTAGTGCGTTCTAATCCATTTTATATTTTTCCTTATTTCGCTACCGAAAATTTGTATTGGTTCGCTATAATCTATATACCAATGCATATCCAGGACTTTATTTAGCTTACAAACTATTATTAACTTTATCAGTGAGCCAAGTGTCATGTGAACGTAGTTTTTCTAAATTAAAACATGTGAAAACATCCTAATAAGGTCCTTTTATTATCTATGGGTATGTGGCGGCCGCTGCCAAATACATTCCCTACCTTACCCGTCGATCAACGTTGGCAACCGTGCACAGCGACGCGCCTCCATCGCGTACCTCAAACGACCGGAGCTCGAGCCCGCGCTCGCTCTCGTTCTCCGACCGTCTTTCACGACTGATGTTTTTACCGACATTCAACCTGTGTTCATTTATTTACGAATAAATCTTCTTCTTCATCTTCTACTTCGCCTTCCTCCCAACTATTTGGGGTCGGCCACCCTTGTCCTACACCTCCACTTTACTCGGTCAATCACATCTCCTCTGCACACACCGACAGCCCTCATGTCATTCTCCAAAGTCTCCAACCATCTCTTTTTTGGTCTTCCTCTTCCTCTTTTCCCTTCAATGTCCATCTTCATAACCACTCTTACTGCATTCGTTTCCTCTCGCCTCATCACATGCCCAAACCATCTCAGCCTCTTTTCTCTCATCTTGTCCTCAATTGGCGCTACACCAACACTACCTCTCACGTATTCATTCCTTATTCTATCTTCTCTTGTCACTCCACTCAACCATCTAAGCATTCTCATTTCCGCGACACTCATACTTTGTTCTATTCTCCTGTTAACCGCCCAACACTCTGAACCATACAGCATAGTTGGTCTCACTACACTTTTATAAAATTTACCTTTCAGCCTAATTGGAATTCTCTTATCGCATAACACGCCCGATGCTTCTCTCCATTTCATCCACCCGCACTTAATCCTATGTTTTACATCAATGTCAAAACCCCCGTCCTTTTGAACAAAAGATCCTAAATATTTAAAGCTCTCAACTTCACCTATCACATCACCATCTATTGTCAGTTGTCTCCTCATTCCTTCAACTTCTTGGTCTCTTTGTCCAAAATCATAATCAATATACTCAGTTTTATTTCTACTAATTCTCAATCCCTTTTCTTCGAGGGCTAACCTCCACTCATTTAACCTATTATTGACAACTTCTAGGTTTTCTCCTATCAGAACTATATCATCCGCAAACATCATAAACCATGGTATCTCACCCTGTATCTCCTTTGAAACCTCATCCATTACCACTGAGAACAGGTAGGGGCTTAGAGCTGACCCCTGGTGCACACCTACTCCTATACTGAAACCTTCTGATACTCCACACCGACTCTTGACACTAGTACTCGACCCTTCATACATATCCTGGATCAAATTAACATACATTTTTGGGACATTTTTCCTCATTAATGCCCACCTTAAAACTTCCCTTGGCACCCTGTCATACGCCTTTTCTAAATCTATAAACACCATGCATAGTTTTTTTTTCTTTTCTCTGTACTTCTCTACTAATTGCCTAACACAAAATAATGGCTCCATTGTCGATTTTCCTGGCATAAAACCAAACTGGTTTCCTGATATCGAGGTCTCACTTCTTATCCTCTTCTCTATAATCTTTTCCCTGATCTTCATACTATGACTCATGAGCTTTATTCCTCTATATTTCCCACATTCTTGTATGTCTCCTTTTCCTTTAAATATTGGTACAATAAAACTCTCTCTCCAATCTTCTGGCATTTTTCCCTCTATCAGTACCTTATTAAAAAGATTTTTCAACCACCCAATGCTTACATCTCCTAACATTTTCCACACCTCTACAGGTACTCCATCTGGTCCTACCGTTTTTTCTTTTTCATCGCCTTCACCGCATCTCTCACTTCCTCCTCACCCACTAGACCAATCAATCCTTCATTTCATGACATACTCTCTAAAGCTTCTTTTGGATATTCCTCGTTCAGTAATTTCTTAAAATATTCTTTCCATCTTTTTTTCACATCCTCATCTTTTGTTAAAACTCTCTTATCCTCATTTTTTATACACGGTTATTTATTGACGATCAATAATATTGTCAATATTTGTATCAATAATATTGACGGAACCATATTGAAGCGAGTATTAATCGTTTAGAAGGATATTGATATGGATTGTCAATCATTGAGAGAGATTGATAGAAATTTTGATTGATGCTCATTGACGGGCAAGATTGACAGGACGTATTGAACGTCTAGAAGCGTTTATTGTCAATATTTCCAAAATTAACAGAAATCCAGAATTGAAAGAGTATTGATAGCTGTGTTTGACGAGCTGATTGAAGTACATTGACGCTGGTATCAATATAACTCGTCAATATTATTGAGTCAATAAAATTGTGTCAATATCTTGTTCAATATTCATTTCACCCAAACCTCTCAATATCATTGCACAATATTCAGTTGAATTCGTTGGCCAGGTCAGGTTAGGTATAGTACCGCTATGTATGACCGCTTGTGTTGTTTACGTTTTTTACACTGTGTCAATTGAAAGGCAGCATTTACAATCTGCTATAAATTATATTATAACTATAATATTATGATTTTAAATATGTATCTTAACGATACCTAATTAATTTGCATCGCAGTAGAATTTGGATTGAACCAAAAAATACCCAAACAAAATAAAAGAAGACGTTGGATGAAAGAATGGTATAAACAAAGAGCGCAATATAGTCATGAAATATTATTGAACTGTCTACGAATGACTGAACCAGATGACTATAGGAATTAGGAATGACATTCCAAAGTGCCGGCAGATCCCGATACAAATTAATACATTCGATTATGAAAGTTCGTTCTTCCATTTTAGTTGACATAATTCTTATTAAAATGATATAGTGTATGATATAAATCTGTAGCAATACGATACAACTCTAGTGGCTTCACAACCGATATGATATGATACTAAATATTACGTTATTTTGCACAATATCATATTCAAACGTTCAATAATATTGAGTATTGTACAAAAAATTTCCAACCTAGTTTGATTTCTTCAATATATTGTACAATTCTTCAATATCTATACTAGACCGTCAATAATATTGTGCAATATTATTGATCGTGTAGGGACCGCTCAACGGTTTTTGCGAGACGGTTTTCCCAGTTTCCCACCACCCACCCATATCCGCCATCAAGATGAATGAGACGAACGACTCAACAAGACAACAACGATTCGCTCAACCGCTCTCGAACTCGACGGTACTTTGACTCATGATAAAATAAATTTATTTTATCATGCTTTGACTCTTACGATATATGCACCATTGTTTTCCGTGTAAGTTGTTTGTTAAACTCGCTTTAACCTTACACCTTTTATTGTTTTTTTATTATCCTAATAAATAAACATAATAACTTTTTATTTTCTATTATTTGTATACTTTTTTTTACATGATGATGAACAACGAGGAAATAATTGCTCTTCCGGATCATTTGGTGGACCACAACTATTTCTTGCCAGTTGTGTATGATGAGAATCATACTGCATGAAGAAGAAGTAGTCAAAGAAGTAGAAGAAGAAGAGGAAGAAATCGTCGTCGTTGGAGTCTCCGAAATATACTCATTGATTCCTGGTGTTCAACACCGATCGAGGATATATGTAGATAATTTGGGATTCAAATACTACAAACGAGAAGTTCGAAGAGGCCACGTGTATGTATAAGTAAAATAGTTTTATTCTTTAACTTGTATATAGTATTTAATTTAATTATTAAGTACCAACCTATTTGGGTAATTTTCATAATATTAGATATTTATAGGTATTTAGTATGTGAACTGCAGAAGAAGCGAAACCAGTACTGTCTTTCCACTGCTATTGTAAGTACAGATTTAAGGGATAATAGGATATATCTACGGCACTACCACGACCACCAGCCTGACGAAATTGACCTCAATATGCCATTTTTGAGAGAAACCCTAGGAGAAAGAGGAATTAATCCAGCATTTACTACTTCATCTACAAGAACTTTATACAACAATGAAATCATCAAGTGTGTCAATTAAACTTATCTATATATTCTAAATTAGTATTATTTACTATTTGTTGGTCTTATTTTGATTTTTTTTCTTAGCCATTCAGAAGCAGCTTCCAACTACACATTTATTCAAGCTCAAGAAAGATTGAGAAAGATGAGACGTAGAAGATTCCCACAACAACCCCTTGATATTGGACAACTTGCTGTGGCGCTGAATGAAGAACGTAATGCCATTTACGCTTCTACAGTTCAAAATCCCCCATCTAGGTAATAACATTGTTTATTATAAGTTTATAGCTAATAAACTATTATTTTATGTTAGTCAATAATATATGTGAATTGTATATTATTTTCAATTTTAAATTAACAATTACTGATAAAAAATGTCACTTAAATTGAGCTTAAGATTGGGACCTTCAGGTAGATATACCATCTATATAAAAGATAGACAGGGGTCTATAAATAAGTCAAAATATGTCAAAATACTTTGAAATCTTAAACATGTATAGAAAAAGTCAATATAAATATTTGGTGAAAATTTCAAGTTGTTGCGGTTTTTCATTTTTGAGTTAGAGCATTTTAAAAAAAACCGATATCATTTGTCAGTCTAGAATATCATACATTATATTATATTTTACATGTAATTTTATGTCAATATTCGCTGTTCAAACGCTTATAAAAAAAATTGTGCTTATGGATTTTTATTATTTTTTAATGACATTAAGAACTACTTCTGTGAAAATCTTCTATTAAATTTTCAAGTATTTTGTAGAAGCTAAATATTTTTTATCATCGATTATAAAAATAAAATGTAAAAAAATCGAATATTTTAAATGCCTATAAGTGGCTTAAAAATCAATGTAATATTTTCAAAAAAATATGACATAAAGGAAATACCAATCTTAACAGCTAGTAGAAATTTCAAAAATCTGCGACTTATACTTTTTGAATTGTAACAAATATTTAAAATCGTTTGAGAATAAATCGCTATTTTATGCAATTTCGTAAATATTTAAATTTCAAACAGTCATAAAATTTTTTCCTCAAATTCCGGTAAAAATTTTTTTAAAGATTTTTGAAGAGTAGCTTATAGATAACCTAGTGTTAAAATTTTGAACCTTAAGTATGAACAGAAAAAATTTTATGAATTTTTATCTACAAAATAACTTGCAAATTATCGTGATTTTTACACATTTTATACAAATTTGAGCTTTAAGGGCTTATAAAAGAAATTTGAGTAAACCGATCACCGATATTTTTTAGTTACGATAAGCTTAACTTATTATAAACCTTGTATTACATTTTCAAAAGTTTTCGGTCTGCCAATTAAATTTTATAGATGTTTAAAAACAAAAATTTTACAAAAATCGAAAATTTAAATTGTCTATAAATAAGTCAAAATATGTCAAAATACTTTGAAATCTTAACCATATATAGAAAAAGTCAATATAAAGATTTGGTGAAAATTTCAAGTTGTTGCGGTTCTTCATTTTTGAGTTAGAGCATTTTAAAAAAACCGATATCATTTGTCAGTCTAGAATATTATACATTATATTATATTTTACATGTAATTTTATGTCAATATTCACTGTTCAAACGCTTATAAAAAAAAAATTGTGCCTATGGATTTTAATCATTTTTGAATGACATTAAGAACTACTTCTGTGGAATCTTCTATTAAATTTTCAAGTATTTTGTACGAGCCAAATTTTTTTATCACCGATTATAAAAAAAAAAATGTAAAAAAATCGAATATTTTAAATGCCTATAAGTAGCTTAAAAAAAATATGACATAAAGAAAATGCCAATCTTAATAGCTGGTAAAAATTTCAAAAATCTGCGACTTATTCTTTTTGAATTATAACAAATATTAAAAATCGTTTAAGAATAAATTAAAAAAAAAATAAAAAAAAATAAAATAAAAAAAAAATCACACATCATTGTAAAACCAATAGATTCCATCACTCCGTTCAGAATCTAAAATGAGAAGAGGTCCATGGTATCTGTTGTATCATCAATAAAATATGGATGGTACCTAACATTTAATTTAGTTGGTCAGCAAACTCACACACACATACCACCTTCAGGGAATGCTGACCAAATAGATGACAATAGAATAAAACGCCGCCGGAAGGACGTGATGGGGGTTCGTTCTACTGCCATCGATGCGGAGGACGGAACGCTGCCCGATTCACGAGTGAAGTGATCGGTCATTCTTTTATTTTTGTACTAATTATATTTTTGTTTTTCTTTAATTAAAAGGTTTTGATCATAATTGTAAAAGGTGTTCAAATTTGGTAATTTATCTATTTTAAGTATTTTGTGTGAGTATATGAAAAAGTTGGTACACTTACAAAAAGGGTATTAAAACTATATTGTATTTCAAACCTCAATCCAGTGCTAGATCATATTCTTTGTCAGTTTGAGGGGAGAGTAAAATATTGTTTAGGTGAAGATTAACTCACGCTCGAAACATCCAGTGCTAGATCTTATTCTTTGTTAGTTGTTTCGAGTGTAAAATAACTTTAGAGCCGTAAGGGAAAGTAAGCCTTTTAAAGAACCTGTTTTCGACTATCCTATTAAGCAGTGCTAGATCGTCTTCTTTGTCACTTAATAAGGTAGTCGTCCGGGCCAATTATTAGGTTTTTCTTTACGTGCTTGTTTGACGGTTAGAGTGTCCAACAACCGACAAATACTTTGTTTTAGTGTTGTTATACGTCAAGCCTTTGCGTGGCGTATACGACAGTATCCCGCAGGAAAAGAGGCTCTGTTTGTTATTGTAAGAAATATTTTACCTTTAAATTATGAACTTGTTTGTTTTATTACAGATTATGAAAAAGCTATGATGTCAGCCGTACAGCAATCATTTCCAGAAAGCCAATTAAGATGCTGTTGGTTCCATTTTACACAAGTCACATTATTATAAATTATGCACTAAGTGATCATTATATTAATAAAAAATTATTTTTTTGCAGTCAATTGTACGCTATTGTCACAGAAGGATGAACAGTGTTTTGGATTTGATCCGTACAAACCCGGTAGCAGCTCGAATTCTTAGAATGGTAAATTTAAGTTAGATATTTGTTTTCAGTTGTGTGTATTGTACTTCTGTTTCATAATTTTCTATTGTATTTTTAGGTTTTGGCGTTACCTCATCTACCGGCTACCAGAAATGACCCACGCTGTCCACAATTTTCCATGACTGATGGTTTCAGGGCAATCATTCACTACACCAGACAATTTCCTGATATTAAACGAGGTATGAGAAACTTTTTGATTGGTTATGTGGAATCTTTTTGGTTGTTACAGGTCGGTTCAGGTCTAATCAGTGTTTTTGGAGAAGAATACAGAACCAACAACTACTTGGAGTCTTTTCACGCAACACTTCTAGTGCAAATGCAAAGACATCCTAGTTTATGGAATTTCCTTCGTGAGTTATTGTAGTATTTTACATGTTGCATCCTTTTGTCTGGTATGTTTGTTTTTATGTATATCATATAATATGTGTTATTTTGTGTTTCATGTTTAACCTTATAATTAGTAGTACTTACAAGATGTTTGTTGATACGTGTTGCATCCTTGTCCTAAATGTTTGTGTTTATATGTACCTCATTCATATGTTTCATGTGTAACCTAACAAGAAGTGTCTTCACACTGGATAGTAATTGGTAAGTAAATCTGTAGTTTTAAAATTTGATTTTCAATGAAATATTTAATGTTTGTTTCCAGTTATTGTATTTTTCTTGTATGTATTTTGCTTAAATATATACTAAATATTGTAATAATTCATTTCATAATAATCAATCACTTTGCTTACAGGAAAACTGACTGTCATTGAAAACCAGTACTTTGTTGAATTTGAACAAGCCAGAAGAAATCTAAGGGTGATTATTAATTTATTATTTTTCTTAACTTAATTACATAACAATTATTGATCTCTTCAGATCAGAGATGGTGCATCAAGAAGGGAACGAGAGAACACTACCAATGTCTTAGCAGGTCATGTGGAACAACTTAATGAAGATGGGGACCTCATAGGATTTTTGAGAAGGGCTGGACACCTCAATGATGGATATGTACAAGGCATAATTGGGCCATATCCACAGGTAAAAATATTTTATAATTATATTTAAACTTTGTAAATTAATTAACATGATTGTTTTGTTTTTGTATAGATTGAGTAATTTGTACTTAGGTTTAGCTTGTGCTTTGTGGTCAACTATAGTTATTTTATTTTTTAATTGTAACAATGTGTTCTTATGTAAATTGTATACAATTAGTATGTTTACTTTAATTTTAATAAACTTTGGTCATTTATTAAAAATAACATTTGTTTTATCCATTATCCCTAAATAATTGTCCTATAGTAGTTTTATATTGATTATTTTAAATAAATACATTTTTAAATGTTGTCATAAAATATGTTATTTGTAAGTTTGTTTTTTATAACTTGCATGGTATTTAGGTAGCTGAATCAGATGATGGTGATTAGTCAATGATAATATTAATTATCTTATTTGCTTATTTGCTGACTATAACAAACAAACGAACAAATTAATAAAAATTTTGTGATTATATTATAAATGTGGCATAACTTCATACATTTAACTATAATGTAAACCACTTAAATAATTAATATAATACATTAATATCAGTATCAAAAATGTATTTACATAAGCTTGAGTAAGCAAGTCACATGACATCACGCATCATTTTTAAAGTCATTGTATATGATAGGCAATATATTCTTCCTTTGAAGTTGTGCAAGAGTTATACATCTACCAAACACTTACTCATATGGCAAAGTATTTGTCTAAAATAGCAAATTACACAAAATATTGTTGACAAAATTACTTTTATTCAATCAAAATTAGGATACAACAATACTAATAATATTATTAACATTACCTTAGATAAACAATTATGATGAATTGCAATAGCACTGAATTTTTCCAAATAGATAATCTCCTATGAGGATTAGACACAGTCCTACATCAATCACTATAATAGTTCCTTGTGGCTTGTATAATGTATCATTAATAATTGGTCCTATTAAACATCTGAATTGTACATTGTAATTGTTAAACTGACCATTGTAATGAAATCTTCATAACATTTTGTATCGATAAACTATACATTTAACCTACTTTCAATGTCCCATGTGTATGATTAAACTCACCCAAAAGCGGACGGCAACAATAGATCCATAGTGAAACCATGGTTACATTTTCCATCGAGTTTCAGCTAGTTAGAGGAGTTTAAGACTTGTAATTTGCGTGCAAAGTATTCAGCAACAATATTAAGTTATCTAAAGACTATATATGTTTGAACCGCAGCCATTCGATAATATATATTAAACATTTAGACAATTTCAAAAATGGTTCAATGTTTGTTGTGTCTGTTATGCCATTTTCTAAGCTTATTAATAATTTGTTTTGATGATTGCAATGGCAAAAGAATCAATCATATGGTCGTGTCTGACAGGAGATGGAATTCTTGATTAAAATAACTACCTACCTACCCTACGTCCTTACTGACTTCTAAATGAACTACCAACGGTAGATACCTACCTATCAAACATGATCTCTAATATACATATCGTATTAATTTTTAAAGTATAATTAATCTTTTTATGTGTCTGATATAAGTAATATACTAGATATGCCTTTGTTCTTATTATAGAATACCTATCAACTATCTAGGTACTGAAAAAACAAACCATTTAATACATTATTAGGTAATACGAACTCATAGGGCATAGACATTGATTATATAGATGGTTATTGGTAGGTATTTACTATTTACTATCAAATAAAAAAAAAAATTTCTACTTTGAAAAGACATTCAGACGTTATATACCTCTCAGTGCTATACGTTTATATTCTAGCAGAAAACTATGTTTCAATTAGTTGTTGGTAATTCGAATTGAAGGCATATCATCAACATACCCACATAACACAACTCATCCATTGGAAGTATATTAGACATCCCAAATATCCATTTTGTCCAGTACATTTATGACATTATGTAGATATCTATTAGTATTAGATAGATTAGATTTTTAAAGGTGTCTATTAAATATTGATATTTTGTAATTAGTGGACTTCCCATTTTTTTTAGGTTGTTAATATACGTTCATTAGATACAGGTTAACCTGTATTATCCAAAAAAAGTTCAAAACACAATATATTTAAAAAAAGTTTTTATTTTTTATAATTCAAACATAATTATTATATATAACATGTAAAATGTTATTGTGGATACATAATATATCAAAACTTACGTTTAGCCGTTCCAATTTTGTGTTTCTCAAATATACATATATACGAGAGTGAATTAACCTATTATTATATAGGTTTTAATATTTTATTCTTATATAAAATACCTATTGATTAAAATAAACAAAAAATTAGCTACACGCCTGCTAAATACGAAAAAAAGTTCAAATTAATTATTACTTAAAATGTTAAACGGGCTTACCTATACCTTAATGAAACGTTTGGTTATATGAAAAATCACGTAATGCGTTTTTCAATTTTTTGCTACTCCGATTATATGCAAAATAATGATCATACACACTTTGACCATAGACCCTTTTTGAATCGTTGTACGCCAAAAAACTAGGATCTCGAGTTTTGTAATGATCGAACGAAAACCGTTAGATTTAATGTAGGATTTAGGATTTTATTAGATTTAATTTCCCGCCAATTTTTTTTTGAAAAATTTACAATTTGCAATTACGATTTATTAAACTAAACTTGTGAAAAAAGCTCTACGAGCTGGGAAATTATATTGAGACACGTTTTAATCGATCCTTGCAGATATCGTTAATATAACACCAATATTGAAGGATTTTGGATTTCTACTTAAATTTTCGAAATCGTAAATAAAAATGCTAGTTTTTTTTTTATCCAAAACAATAACAAATGATAGAAGCCACCCCTACTTTCTAAAAACATGTAAAAGTACAACATTTTTATACCTGCAAATGGGTGAATAGGAAATCATAATAATATTTAAGGACTTTATATAAATATACTATAACATTCTATGAAAAAACAATATTTATACGAAATACAATATAATTGCAACCACACATCATCAGACTTTCAAGTGGGGTCCAATTTAAACATTTTTAATGGATTACACTTTGAAAGGCCAAACCTACATTAGGTTAAGAATGGTCTAAAATCTATCAAATTACCAAGTGTATAAGTTTCTATTTCTAATGTACTTACATCTCTATTTTTTTTATGCAGTAAACGTTTTTCAAGATTTTTTGTTTTTAAGAACCCTCACGTTTTCATCGATATCTTAAAGTTAAAGGTCATAAATATCGAGATTTTGGAAAATCCAAAATATACATTTCATGCTATTCGTTACGA
>JASXSY010001582.1:0-105758 GCA_034509805.1 Sipha maydis | reverse complement strand
TTCATATTTTGATTTATAACAATTATTTTATTATATAAAAATTTAAGAAATGTATATATAACTTGTATATGTAAACTAATCAATAAGAAAATTTGATAATTAAAATATAGGATAATAAATAGAAGGAAAAAAACGAAGTGGACATTAATCTTCCACAATTTAAAATAGTTTTAAATTAGAGAGAATGGCTATAATAGGGAATTTATTTTAGATTTCTGGATGGGTTTTCTGGAATTTTGGATATTGACGAAGTTGGAAATTGTGAGATTTATAGATTTATATAGATTTATATATTTATAAGGTACTTGTAAAATGTTTTTTATGGTTTTATTTGATAGTAAACTAGTTATTTTTAACATATATTTAACATACCAAACAGTAGCTTTGATTTGAAGCCTCAGACAAATGAACTGAAATGCCTGAATATTTAAGATATTTTTGGCTTAAATGAGTTCAATCCTCATAGTTGGATATTTTGAAAGATATGACCATATGTGTTGGAAAACTACCGTGTAAATTTTATTTTTTTCTTATTGTTATGTTTATCTAAAAAAGTAAAATAAAAAAATAAAGTTTTTAAAAGAAGAAAAATTATAGATAATATACCTCTAAAATTTGAGAATAATTTATAAAGGTTTGTAGTAAAAAAAATTAATATAATAAACTATCGTGTTGCTTCGATTAATGAAAACCGAAATGAAAATATTTTTACTTTTTTAACAATTATTGGTATTTTTTTCTTTAAAAATAAAATCGTTGTTTGAATTATGATAACACTCAGATAGAAGACAATGTGCAGTACACTTCCATAGTCGTTTAACGAAAATATCTCTTTTGAATTTTACAGATACTTAACTAAAGAGTGCACTTAATCTCTTTTAAAAATATTTTATTATTGAAGGCTAATAAATTAGTCGGAAACAATAGGTTTTATTTTTTATTCAAAACATCAATATTGAACTATTACATTATTGTACTTGAAAACATTTTTCAACCATAATAGATTTTTAATTTTATATTCTTGTTTACAAAAACAAAAAAGTAAAAACTACTAAATTGAAATGGTGTATATAAATAATACAATAATATAAAATAAATTAAATCAAATAATTGAATCTCTGACATTTAACTAATAAATAATATTTAAAGTTACTTAAAAAAATGTAAGAATTAGCTTTTTATTTAGAACATCATAGAAATTGTAACATAAGAACTTGAAGACTATGACTATAATTCGATCATTGATCACATAAAATTAAATTATTGAAAATAACTTATTTACACTTCATTCAACGTAGAAATATTTAAAAGTCTTGCATGGGAGTAATTATGTTATTAATACATTTAAATAGCAATATTGTTGGAAATTGAAAAGAAGCATCATAAAAGGTACCCATAATATTATATTATATCGATTTCAAATTTTTTTACTTTCTGCAATGAGGTTATACTACATGAATACCACTGAATATAATTATTATATAGGTATATAGAATATTTTTTATTTTCTTACAAAATACCAGAGTATTACAGACAATGACAGATTAATAATATTTTCTGTAACACGAAATTACATATGTTCATGTATAATTAATTAGACATATTTTGTAGCATAACTTTTTAAATAATTGAAAAAAGAAAGTTGTAATGGTATAATTATTATAATTGTTAATATTTCTACAATCGCGTGTATACAATACATTTCAAACTATCATTTTAAATTAATGGTCGAGACAAATATTTTCATAAAATAAGTAATTAAAAAATAAAAAAATAAATTGTAATAAAAAGTATATATTTTTTAGATAAATGGTTATATGGTTTTGTGTTCAATTGTATAAATCAAATAATTCTTATCATAGATCTGAGAGTATCTGAGATAAATGCTATGACTTAGCATAATATTTTTGTTGTAAATAGGTATTAATAAAAGACATTTTTTTTTTTTTTTTTTATAATCATATAAATTTAAAAGTAAAAATTTTATAAAACTTAAATAATAATAATAATATATGAAAATCTTATAAAACAATCTGTATAATTTATCACAATTTTAAAATGTATACAATTTTTCGTTAGAATTTTTTATTAGTAATAATTTTTTAAATTATTTTAAAGGTTAATGTATTTTTTTTATATTACACTAGACTAACAATTTACAATAACAAAGAAGTTTTGTTTCCTGTACCATAATATATTTGATAAATAATATATTTGATTAGAGATAGCTTATTTCTTCATAACAACAATTCTAATTGGTTATTTTGTAATTGAATATGTATTTTTATTTTTTTTTTTGTTATAGTTTTTTATAAAAGAAATAAGAGCTTTTGTTTTATGATAATCATTTAAAATTAAGTAAACTTAAATATTCTATAAATATATTTAAAGACAATTTTAATTTGTTTCAAGGGTTAAAAATACTTGAGTTTTTTATGTAAAAATCTTTAAAATAAATGAAAATAATAAATAATGCTTATTGAATTAATATATTAGGTGAATTCTTTGTGATAAATTAAAAAAATATTATTTATATACCTTATTATTATATTATATTTTTTTTTAAAAAATACGGATAACAACCTATGGCGTTAAAGATTTTCAACTGAGTAACCACACGGGATTTTAAAAATGTATTTCGGTTTTTTCTTTTCTAGATATAATTTATATTATATAGATATAGATATTATTAAAAATAGAATAATGGTTTAAAATACATGATTAATTGAGTTTTGAAAATAATTTTTGGTATTTATATAACATAGAGTACTTGTGCACATGAGTGATTTTACATTCGTAATGTATACATTAAAAACGAATATATAAAGATCATTGTGGCTTTTTTTCAAAATAATAACTTTAATACATGTTATGAAAGTATTTGGTGCATTTTTAAAAATTATTTCAATGTATAGTATATATAAGCTTTTTGCATAATTGGTTATTGCTTTATGGAAGTTTGAAAAGTGTAAAACTTTTGGCTGATCCATCAAATAATCTAGACATGTAACTATAGATTTAAACTAAAATATAATTTTCGTTTAGAAAATAATGGTGTATTTGTACAATAATATCAATTAAATAAACATAATGTTTATTTATATTTTGATGATAGAATTATATTTTACATATAAAAGTTTAAACTATAGTTGAAGTAGTGTTCTTCCATTACTCAATAATAATTATAACTAACGAACATGATACTTTGAATTATTAATGATTGTTTGTCTTTCATGCATTATTTACTAGATAATATCTTGTTCAACTTTTAAACTGATTAAGTTTATGTGAAGTTTTATAATATAATTTTATTAAAGATATTATTAATACTTTTCATAATAAGTCAATATTTAATTCACAAGACAAGAGAGTAATCGAATCGCCTATATATCACGCTGTGTGACTGACGTATGATTTACTCAGAATAGTGTTGGTGGTGTTGTTTTGATCTAATTAGAAATACTGATTTATTAAATAATATAGTATTCTATATCTTTTATGTTCTTTAAAAATAATTAAAATTCAATGTTAGACTGTTAAATATTATTTACGTTTTGTATATGTTTCTATTTTGACAAACAGATCACTCTAAATATACAAAAAAAAACTTGAAAACTAAAGTACAAATTTACAAATACACAATGCACATACATTCAGTGACTAGGCACTGGTTGACTTTTTGGATAGAACGACGATAATAATAATAATTACATTTAATTAATATTAATAATTTAAGTTTTATCCTTAGTACTAAAGAGAGAAAGCAGTACTTAGATTGATTTCCATTGCAAACACAATGATTTGTTAAATTGTACTTTGGGTCATTTTTGATATCGTTGTTGTTATGGCAACTCTGAGACGATTTACCTGGCTATAAAATCGTATATTTTTAATTTTTATTCACTCAGAGTACATGCGTGATAGATGATGAACCCTTCCCCTACCCAGAACATATATAGTTTGTTCAAACAAAAGAGTCGGTCACTCGTCCATCATCGGTGGACAGGCCAAATATATACTGCGCAGTGAATTTTCAAGCCCTCATACCGACTTTCTTTACGTTTGCCTAAAAATTACACGCAGAACCCATGTTTTCTGCGGTATACAATGAAATTACAACTTTGATCGGACCCCGGTATTCATAACTGTGTGCGTGTGTATAAGTGCGTACACGTATATCTATACGAGTGGATTTATATTTGCCTCGGTGTTTCAATATTCAACTTCGTATACAGGTATACTACACGAAGCTCGAGCGAGTACCGTAGACGTGGAATTATTCATTTCTCGAGTATTTGTAAATTATGGTTTAATATTCCGACGAATATTTTGGGGTGGTTAACAAATGTATTCCCCAGAGTGGTTCACATATGAATACGAAAAAAAAGTGTACAGTAATAATAACATACACTGTTTTTTCCAAAAAACATGTGCATACAATCTTCATGTTACTGTTGTTTACTGTTTTTATTATTGAATCCGTTGGCCCTGTTTTACACGGTTTTTTCTTGAAATAAAAGTTATACTATTACACCTTATTAGATATAAATTTGAATATTTTTAAACTATCTGAACTATTAATACAATATTTAAATTAAAAAAAAAGAATTTTAATTCATATTTTTATCAACCCATACAAAAGTTAATTTAATTTAGCATGGAGTCTAAGACGAATACAAACAAATATTTTCAAATATCTTATACAATCCAATACAATCATTTTAAGTTTGATTTAACATTAAATGTAACGTTTAATACTCTACCTGTTATTCATTGTGTTTAAAACATTCGAATAATTTCAACTGGAACTTTAACGTAAAATAAAATATTCAAGTGCGTCTTAAGTTATAAATAATTTACCTGGTATTTATCTTAAAGTTCATATTTATTTTACGTTAAACATTTCTTTATACAAATATTTGAAAAGTTTGATTTTATTTCTGTACATTTTATCGTGCTAGTAGTACCAAAACATATTATTAATGTTAGTATTTTATATAAGTTAATGTTTATTTTTGATTAATATATCTATTAAGCTATATAGTTACATAACTATTTAAGTCAATTTTAATAGAAATGGTGCACTTTATAGTTTTTTTTCTTTGCTTAAATTTATAAGTACAAATATTTAGCTATAATTGAATAGTTAATATATAGTTGAGAATTTTTAATAAATAAATACATAGTAGATTTATATTTGTATAAACCGTGTTAATTTAATAGACTAGATCAAAAACCATTTATATTAACCAAAATTAATCATTTGCATAAAAAATTAAAATTATCACAATGTAATAGTATCGTGCATATCATAAAAAAAGTTGTTCACAATTGAATTTAATTTCCGAAAAAAATAATTACTCTTTTTATATATGGAAACTAAAAGATATTAATTTCAGCATGTTTTGTTTAAAAACAAGTCTAATGTATATTATTGTCATGAGAGTGTGTTTTCGGTTGTGTGTTATTACATTATTTTAAAAAATAACGAACATTTTTGTACCTTACTTTTGAGTGGTAACTAGTGACATAATTATAATGTTAATATAATTTCAACTTATGAAGAATGATAAGTGTTTAGTAGTCTTATATTAATATAAATACTACAAGTACTTTTAAATCATTTAATTTTGCAAATGATAGGGTAAACATACGGTATCTATAATAATTATTTATATTATGATGTAATTTGAGTATTATTTTTTGCTGTGTTTAACGATATTATTTTGATGAGCATATTACAATGTTGGTTCACATATTATAATCAATAATTAGAATTCTGCATTGAATAGTCCCAATTTATATCGAAGTAGTATTACACACACACACACGCAATGTGTCTATTTATAGGTCCATGTGAAAAGTTGATTTGGAAGTTTACCAACGATTTCATGTAAGTAAGCTTAATGTGATGGATTGGAATTATTGTGTGGGCAGGATATTAGACGGTTTAACTCACGCTATAGATTGAAAACCCTAGGACCGGATTTTTATTATAATCCGCACTAAGCGTATTTATACTAAGGCAGTTTTATTTTAAAACACCTATTCAGAAAATCTGGAATACATATAGATATATAAATATATAAGTTACACTCTGGTCAATAAACATTGACCGTGATGTATTAGTATGGTACCTTCGTTATATTTGCTTTCTAAAACATGTTAAATATTGTTGTTGATATGGCTATTGAAAGAATTTTAGATATTGAGAATTTCACGTGACACGTTTAGTTTCACAACTAGAAAGTGATCATAATGCGCCGAAAGGTCTTTGCTAAAATGCAAAAGATTATAAAAATAAAAAAAAATAATAAATATAATAAATATAAAGATTTCTCAGTAGTTAAATATCGTATGCTCCGAAAAATAAATAAATATCTTTTTAGTGAATAATAATCTCTGAAACTGTTGTATGGTGCCTACTATGGTAATATTCAAACAGTATACGCAATGTTAAAGTTTAGTGAAACGAATCACAATAATTTCGTCATTCTCGAATGAAACATAGTTTGCGTGCCATATAATACTAATATTATACTAAATTAATATGAATCGGTATTTGTAAATTTACTATTTAACTAAACATTGAAAACGTGCATATTTTTGGTATATTGGTGGTCTGTCTACGGTTATTATTTCAAGATCATTTCAGAGTACTTAAATTAGTGATTACATATTATCTTTAATTCCATTTGTTTGTAAAAGTTGTATTCATTTTATATATTCCATAAATTGATTAAATATTTGTACATCTAGTATCTATTATATTGTATTACTATTACGGCCGTCCTATGTGAGATATTAAACGAATAGGTACGTAATATTATGGAGTAAAAAACCCATAATTCGTTAATTTGTGCGTTCCAATTATTATTATTGGATAAATGTACTCCATATGTTATATATCGCTTAGTGTGAAAGGATCTAATATATAGTTTTACACAAACGTAATTTACGTGGTTCATCTATGATGATATAATGCCTACTCCGAACTTGTATGAGTGCAACTACCGAAACGAAAATTTAACAAGCGTTGTGCCTTGTGCATTTAACATTTCTCAAAAAAATAAAGATGCCCTAAGATATGTATTCAGAATTACAAAAAATTATAATAAATATTTAAATAAATTATAAAGCATAAGATTAATGTGTGTATTAAAAATATATATTAAAATGAATTAGTCGAAATTAAAAAACTAAGATATCGAAAACTTTGAACTTTAAGTATTTATAAAGAGTATTCAAAATTGAATCTTTCACCAACAGAAGTATAAATATTGATAACTGATAGCACAACGTAGACCTGTTTTCTTCTTAATGATGATACAGGAAAGGATCAATACTATAGTATATAAAAAATATTACAGATTCTATATCATAAAATTTTCATTATCCCCGAATATATATTGTTTTAAGTCACTGAATTTTTTTTACTAAGGAACGATATTTGTCATCTGTGGCATGTGTAAAAAAGAGTTAATCTTCTTTTTTCGTAATACTACATGATAATTTAGAATTACATATTATTTTAAATTTTGTAATCAAGCACTAATGATGTTTTTTTATAATTAAATTAATGACTGTTGATACGAGTATATGTCTTTTTCAAATTGGAAATAAATGTATCACACTATGAACGCAAGAGTAAGATTAGCCCTTATTGATCCAAAAGCCATAGATATACAATGCGCGAAGTTACACGGGGTGATTGTGAGACACTACACAAATAAAAAGGTAAAAATAAAAACGCTGAAAAATCCGCTACGACATGGTGATCGTCCTGTAAGGTCCTGTAAAGTAGTTTCTGTCATTGGTGGAGATTTGATTGAATTTTAGGGGCCTTAAACCTTTATTTGCTATACTATTTTAATAATCTATTTAATACTTGGAAAAATGTTCAGATAATTTTGTGGGGCTAAGCCTTCCCCCTCCTAAGCACCCCCCAATCAACACCTATGGTTATAGCATGGTTCAGATCTTGACAACTCGAAGTGCAAAGGGAAGAAAAAAAAAATCGATAGTTTCAACATATTTTCCAATAGTTTCTTCTTCGTCTTTGGTTCTTTGAGAATCGTCTGCTTGCAGTATTGTTTCGTACATGTATAAGGGACGTAGCATCACCACGTACGCGAATATTAATTATGTACTCGACATAAGCGTACACCGCATCCGTAAGAGAATGGTTGCGAAGTGCTGCTTGTGGTGGTTTTTCAGCATAAGGTTTGATAAGTGGAGGTGCCGGCGTAATGTCGTCGTGTTGCGAACACGTGTTATATATATTTTCGTAATAAATTGGTCGGCGAGACTCTGGGCGTATTGATGAGGGAGCGCTTGTCTGAGATTCGTGGTTGGCACATACGGTTTTGGTGCACCGCGCAGAAGTGAGCGTATCATTGCGATTATAATAGTTCTATTGTTATCTATTGTGTTTGATCGATCAAGTCAATATCGTTATAATTGTTGGTCGTTTGTTTTCCTTCAAAACCGGTAATCACCAACGTGTTTGTCCTCCACAGGTCGTGTGTAATGGGTGCGTCGGAAGACCGCGGCCTCCATGTTGGACAGACGATGGATGCACGCGACACCCGGTGTGTGGTACGAACCCCGCTGCGGAGTACGACAAATACGGTTCGGCAAGCGCGGTTGGCGCCCAGTGACCGCGGCTGCTGCGACAGCTGAGGTGGCGGCGTCGTTGGTAAGGCACCGGTGGCGGCCAGCACCATGGTGTCGCCCGCAGGATGAAGAAGCAAAACGTCCGCACATTATCGTTGATCGTTTGTACGTTCACCTATCTGCTCATCGGTGCCGCCGTGTTCGACGCCCTAGAGTCCGAGACGGAGATACACAGAAAACAAGCACTGGACTGTAAGTGCATACACACACGCGCATACATCAATACATATACGTGTAGAGTTATTTATATGCATACAGGGTGCGCCGTGGTAAACGGACGGATTCGAGTTAGCTGTTACTCGTCGAGAACATTGGGATGGGGGCGATAGTGGTTTGGTATCATCACGGTTTTCGAATCATCGTACTTTTTTTTTATTTTTTTTTTTATCTCTCGTTGCGTGACAAAATACTTTACCAAGTGTATACCTGGACACGATGAACACAATATGATTGTGTTCCATGTACATTACTGCATTTGTAACAGAATCTTGTAAATACAATTACAATATTTAATTCGATCTTTTTTTCTTTTCTTTTGTGCTTTGCTTTTTCAAATCCATCTGTTTCTTATGCTGCATCCCGTGTTTATACTTATGTCTCCGTTTCGTATACAAAAGTTCGGTTATGCGTAAGGGATTTGCTCAGGGGGTAGAAATCGGTGAAGACGAGAACGTTATGTTTTGAGGAATCGACATTTCGCTCATGTTAGTGGCTCAAGGGAAGAGATGTGGGTTCTGACATACACTTGATGTCGTACAATATATTTTATGAAACAATATCCGCTGGCGATATATTTTACTCGCAGACACAATACGTTTATCACTTCGCATCGGCTGTCATCTCAACCTCGATATGACCCGTCTTGTGTTTACGTTGTTAAAATGTATAAGGTTTTGATTACATTTATTTTTATTAAATAAATAACCGATGCTGCGATCCCTTATCTACACTACCCGAGTAACAGTTTAGGTTCACACACGGCTTACTATAATTTATAAAATAGCGGTGTTGCACCGCGTTAAAATTTCGTTCCAAACACGGTCTAAACAGTAATTTGCATACCAGATTTAAAATGGAGTGCACCGCGTTTACCAAAGAGCGAATTCGATGTTGGGACGGTTGTAAGATTCATTTATTGACGGTTTCGCTAAAGTGCAAATTTGATATAGAGCAGAGGTTCTCAAACTTTTTTTTATACGACCCATTATGCCTAAGTTTATATATATATTTAAACCCATACATAGACGCCGACTTCACAGGGGCAATGGGGGCAATCGCCCCTCGTCCTAAAATCTCAAAGTCAGCATCTATGAATTTATACATGCATGCATTTAATTTTCTAGTTTATAAACTATAATTATAACTATAACTAACTATATATATATATTAACTCGAACAGTCAATGCATGCACAGATTTAGTCAATTGAACCGTCGACAAACGTGAAAACATTTTAATCTTTAAACTGTCGAGACACGGTTCAGTCTATTGTACGGACCTAACACCAAAATATTATTTGACTAGGTTAATAATTGTTTCGTTAACGGTCCAGACACTGTTTAGTCGATTGAACGGACCAGACACTATGACATTTTTACTCGGGTATGTGTGGCCAAAACGATGTTCCTAGATCTAGCTATTGATCATTCAGGATAGTTCCTTTATAGCAACCCATGGGTCTTTTAGACATCATTCGGTTATTATTGTATTGCAAATCTCTAATGTTTGTTTTAATTCTGAAAGAATAGTTAATTCATTAATACATAATATATTCTATACTCGAAGTTACAATTACGAAATACTGCAGCTGTTTGTTATCATGGTTTAAAGTTTTTATAATGTATTAATGAACTATACAGATGATAATCATGCAAAAAAATATATATATATAAATATTAGATACATTCATCAACCATAAATTAAGTATATTTAATTTTTGTTATTATATTTTTAGTATTGTTTTTGATTGGTACGCTTCGGATGAGCTAATAGATAATCAGGGATTTGGATTAAAACATATTTACAGTTCAGTCCGTGCATGTTAAAATAAAAAAAGCCAAGGGGATGAGTCCTTTATAAACATTTCATAAATTCATCACTGTACCCGCAAACATTTACACATAACATTCATTTATCTATTTAACCATCATACCGTGTAATTGTGGTCGTAACCGTGTTATATGTAAATCACGTGACAACTGGTATGTGCGTAGATGATCATAAATGTTAATACGAACACAATATATATATATATAAATATCTGCACTGCAGTGTTCACTCCGGTACAGTAGATATAGGAAGTACCCGTCAAAATCGCTTTTATCTTTAAGTAGCAATTTCCGGTTAATATATATTATTACGGATATCGATGTCACCCGTCAAGGTAACGAACTCGAAATTACCAGCATTAAACGTTCACTGTGGTCCAGGAATATATAGTACGGAGAAAGTTCCCTTTCGGCATCCAACGCTATGTTATTATATTATATACCTATCGTTTTTTATGGTGAAAAACTCATGTTTTCGAGATGGTAGGGGAGAAAGGAGGTCTATGGGAGAAAAATGTACATCTTATGTACATCGCGGTATCTCACGTATGCTTTTGAATAGCAAACATTTTCTGGTATTTTTTTTCCCTTCATTTGACAGAGGAACTGAAAACGTGGACTCAGCGACAATATTCCATTACACCCCGTCGTGGCGGCTTACCGTTCGTCTGCGGGGAACACCCTGTGCAAGGGAATCATGGAAAATATAACGAAAATATACATTTATACACGCACACACAAACATACTCAAATATAGTACATTATACGACTTGAGTGCATTTTCTATATTTTCACAAACACAAAATTCCGTTCATACAAAACCTTTTTACCCTGCGTCATGGTTCGACAACATTTTATAAATTATACCATCCGGGTTGGAAGTATCCATTTAATGTTTCTCACATGCTTTTGTTAGCCATTAAAATATTGATCAAATTCAATGTATAAATTATTACATACCTATGCAAAATAAATATACTGGGTTTGGAATTAATAAATTACTAACGTTCGTCAAAAATAGTTTCGTAAGTTATTATTAAAATTATACAGAACAGTTTATAAATTGAACTAATCAATCGTTTAATAACATCTGAATTGACATTTTTTATTAACAATACTTTTAAATTTTTCGATGTATTTTTCCATTGTGACAACAGTTACGGTTTTCATCTGACCGAAGGTAGACTTAGCTTTTTTAGTTTTTTACAAAGTTTACCCCCGTGATTTATGATTATATTTAATTTAATCTTATTCAATTAATATAATTTTAAACATATAGTTTTCATATGCTAAATTTTAAAATAAAAATTATAGTATATTAAGTTAATAACTCAAATGCAACTCGGCACACAAGGATAACTAATTAAAATAACATATATAAATTGTGTCAAAAGCTGCCTGATCTCAAACAGGTGATCACTTGGAATTGTTTTTTTGTTTAAACTGGGATCAAATATTTTATCCAAAACAAAGTTTGCTTATTAGAATCGGTAAATATTCACATATGACACAGCATTTATCTAAAAGTATTAAATTGAGTTTTTTCATTAATTGTGTAAAATTACTTTAATCTATATAAATTATTTAAAGAACCAAATAAATCTTCTCTGAAGCATACTTAAAATAATTTGTATTGTCGTTGACAGTTTAGTAATTAATATATGTTATATATGAAGATGTATAAATCAAATCAATGATACTATAAAAATAAAAAATAAACTTAAACATTTTTATCATTGTATTAAATTATGTTAATTATATACTCACAAACTAAATTATCAGTTAAATTAATTTTTTTTATATATAATAAAATGAGAACATTTAAATGTGAAATATATAATTATAATAATGGAAACAAAATGTCCTTATTTTGTACTACCATTCGTTATTTCCCTAAATACATCAATCAAAACTATTCTACATCAATGAATTATATTCACATTGGACGTTTATATAAACCATGTATTATGCGCGTGAATAGATTATATTATAATCTAATTATTCTTGGGGTTAAAAATAAATGTACTGCACGTGTTTATCATAAAAAGATTCAGTTGTAATTTAGTCATCGTTAGTTAATGACTAAACGTTTTTACTATTACTACCTCTTGAATAAATTAATAAAGCAAAATATATATAATTCCTTATGATGTTTGATGAGTATTTTTCTTAAGGTAGTTTTAGTTAAAATATGTGTGTAATTATAAGTAAATATTTTATCAATGTTATTAAATTTCAACTGATTTCAACAAGTATCTTGTTCTTTAAAAATCCCCAAAAATTAATTTTTCCGAAAAAATTTCATTGAGACAGTGCTAATAAATGAAGTCCATTTGATTACTATGATGCATTTCACAAATCAAAATATAAGTAAATCAGCATGTTTTTTTTTTAAACATCCACACAAAGGTCATTTATTTGATTTGTATTTTCAAAAACAAGATCCAATTGTATTTATTAGAATTTATAGCGGAATATAAATTATTCTTTCAATTAAAAGTAAATTTTTTAGAAAGCCCGTGGTTGAATAACATACATTGGGTTTGTAAACTGAAAGGTTAAAAAAACTGTTACAGAAAATATTTTTATACTCAAAGTTAATGCTAATATTGTACATTGCAATTGTGTTGACTATTTCATTCAAGGTTATTTTATAAAACAACCATAGTAGAGACAGTATTTTCAAATGTACATTTTACCTTAGGTAAAATTATTATTTAATAATTAACAAGTTAGAAGAACTTAATATTTTTTAATTATTTCAATGGAAACACTTATTAAATTTAAAAACCATAAAAACAAAACTGATGGATTTAAACAGATCTTCAATTCTTGATTTTGGTGAATGTAAATTTTTGCTGTTCGCAATTTATATTTTTAATTGTTTTTAAATTAAAATATATTTATCTATATTTCAAAGTCATATTTTTGTACACATATTTTATTTCATGAATTTATTCTTATAGATAAATAAAAATATCGCATTATTAAGATGACATTCGTTTTGTGCAACATGAACCAAACCACATGTTGGAAAGATGCTGATTAATACTATAGATAAATGAGTAGGTAATTCTAGTAATTCTAGTCATATGAACTCAGGGTCAGCCCAACAAGAATATTTTTAAATATAAATAAGCATAATTTTTTTCGAAAAATAAATTAAATGACTCACAATCACATTCAATGATAAATAACAAATGAAGAAAAAATTCCATATTGGTCATTCAAAAACCGGGTCAATAGGTCAAATAGTCGTCTAACAGACACAATTAATGGTTACGAGAAAAATTCTAAATTAACGGTATAATTGAGTTTATATGTATATATTAGCTTACGAGTGTGTTTTTGTGCGTTTGCATGTATGTGTGTGTGTACAGTGTGTGACCACTGTGTCTGCGATTGTGTGAGATATCCATGAAAAAAGAAAAGGAGATAAAAAAGCCAATATCAATTTTATTGTACCCGCAATGGCGTAATGCGGACTTTTGTTATTGATGTTGTCATATGTATCTAACCCGGAGATAAAAAGTAAAATAAAACAGTGGTATACATTGAATTTTAAAATTTTTTTTTTTTTATTTACATAATTTATCAAACAGAACATATATGTATATTTTAATATTATACCCAAGTTTTGGATATAGTGAACTTGTATGCACTTTTGCTTACACAAACACACGTTCACTGAATATCTCATTATCTCCCCTCTCTCTCTCTCTCTTTCTGGCTAACTATTTGTTACTCGAAAATAGAACAAGAAAGAACAGCAAGCGCTTGCCGTAGTAGTGTACATTAGTGCGGTGGAAAGAAGAATATTATATATTATAAATACAAAAAGGCAAGTCTAAAGAGTAGAGTGTGGAAAACAGGCGGTATGCAGGGTCGTCGAGGAAAGTCGCCGCCACTGCTGACATCGCGGGAGAAGAAAAGCACGCCACGGCGGCGGCGGGACAATGCGAGCCGGCGGCATCGATAGGTTTACGGGGTGGTGGTGGCGTTGGTGGCGGCGACTACGCTTACTTCCCCTTCCGCACACCATCGCCGGTCACCATGGATACAAGCAATGACGTCACCGGCAATACGCCACATCAATCACGACCGGCCCTCACCACCACCGCCATCGCCACAGTACGGCCTCCGCCGACACCGTATCGTTGGCCTACGGGGTTAGGAGAACCCGGGTGGAATCGACGGGAACCGTGCGGAAAAACTGCTCATGGGATAATGTTTCCGAAAAAAAAAAAAAGGAAAGAAAAAAATAATAATTAATTGTATATTTATTATTATACCACCCCACTCACCAAATCGTTTCCCCTTTACCATCACCCTCCTACAATTTCCTCCACCGTTCATATTTCGACACTAACGTACCCCATGTACCGACCACTATACCCACTACATCACGACGCTGCGTTTACGTTCGGTCGTTTTCAGTGATGGTAAGGTCAATAAAATCTATAATAAATAATAATAAAAAAAAGTGTATATAGTAACAGTTATTATTAACTCACCATGTTATACCTACTCGCATCAGTCGAAAGTTTTGGTTTTTACGTTTTTTTACAGCTATTATACATTATACTTCCTAATCGTCTTCGAGTTTTGTCCCTAAAATTTATCCTTTTTTTAAGATGCACTTTATCCTAAGTACTGAAAAATATTATAAAATATAGGAACGTGTCGAATGGGTAGTGTTCAATTCTGTCATATTTACTTTACTGCTTATTTAATTACAATTATTTTTAAGTTTAAAATATATAACTCCAAAACCTTAAAATATGGCACGCCCGTAACAGATTGTTTATTATTTCCGCATGGCTCGTATATGTTATAAGTTCGTATACGAGTATATAATGTAATAAATTATTATAATTATAACGATATAAAATAGTTATAATAATAATATAATAATAAAAAAACCCTAATGTGAATTTTATTTTTCGTCGTGGATGTGAAAAAAAAACATTTACTCGTTGCACGTTGACTTACATAAACTAAAGATTACGCTTTATATGTATGTGTAGTAATAAAGTACATAATGTACGCGTCGGTGATACGCTCTTTGTCGATTAACGAGACTTTATCTGTGTAAAAAAATAAGTTTTAGGAGAAGAGAAGTTCAGGAGAGATAAACTCAAACATCCGTAACAACAATAAGAGTAAATATATAGTATTATATAATATTTGGTGTATGTAACTGTAACGTGCAGAAGGCCATCGCTGGCGAAAGTTGATGTATAGAAGATTACCACGTTGAATTATATATATGCAACCACACCGTTATTACTCTTCTGAGCGACGACGGTATGGGTTGGAAGAAAAATGATTGAACTAGTGAATGAATGTACGTGTATCCGTGCATGTGTCTGTTGTGTGCAGTGTCGGTCTGGCTCATGATCGAGCCTCCTGCAAAAAATTTACAATGGGTCCCTAAATAACATAATATTGGAGTGAGCTTCAATAACTACCTACTGAAATTTTTTAAGACTACGCTCGAAATCTATTTAAAATTTAAATCTATTTCTGTTTTTGTATTTTTCCAAAGCCAATATTATCACTATTTGTTCTTATATACATGATCATTAATAACCCTTATCTTAATTTTTTCAAAGTTTTTATATTTATAGTCATTCGATTTCGATCAAGAAAACCAAAATACATATGCGACAGAGATTATACCTAGTTATATTGCATCACATCAACAGTATTTCGTTTAGAATAAAATAATTTTAATTTAGTTTAAGAAAACAATTTTTATGATTTTTCATATTAGCTTAGTTGTATTGTTGTTACGCGCCCCTGTACATGCCGCATAATGATGCTAACTCAGCATACATGCGCAGCGTACAGGCGATCATCGACTGGATAATCGACGCTCACCAGTCTAAAGTAAGTATAATGACAGTTAGTGTGCCATTCCATTGCGATAAATATTTTATAGTTAAAATCTGAGAGAACTCATTCATTTTACCACCCCTCTTCCTTTTAAACTACATGATCTAAAAGTACTGGTTGACAAAACCCCGACAAAAACAAACCATGAACTATGTAAGCCACGGATTTATTTGTGCTTACAACGTTGGTCTCCTATATTAAGAAAAAATCTAAGGGTCCCCGGTGATCGCCGTGTATCCGGGTGGGCCAGATCGACACTGGTTGTGTGTGTTCCCATGCGTGCGTACGTGCATGTGTGTGTGTGTGTGTGTGTGTGTGTGTGTGTGTGCGAAAAAGAGAGATAGATAAAGAACTTTTGAGTGCATGAATATGTACACGAGGAGAAAAGACGCAGAGCGTGGCGATAAAAAAATCACTATCCTGCGCCTCAGGACGTAATATTTACAAGACTCCCGGTCAATGCGTCGCAATACATATATTTACGTACACGCCGGCGTTTATCGTTGACCTGCCGTGAAACTCTCCGAACTGTTCAAATATTTAATACGCAGCATCTCCACTAGCTGCTGCTATTACTCTCGAGCCGCGCCACCTGTGTGTCGAGTTCGCTCAGAGATCATTCCAGCTTATATACTTCAGTATCTTCATATCTTCAGTATATATCCATAAATACATATATAAATAAATATATATATATATATATATATATATATATATATATATATATATATATATATATATATATATATTTATATAAACGCGTTTATAATTTATAATTATATTAATAGGAATTAATTAGCTGTATCTGGTGGTGATTGTATTGCAGTAATAGAATGATCAAGCTCACCGTAATATTCCGATATGGAAAAATATCCGTAGGTGTTAATTTTTTTTTTTTAGAATAGCTGAGTAGAAAGCAGTCACATTTTTAGTCAAACTTGTGTTGTGTTTTCATCCTTTGATGGGCTGAGAATAATAACCTTATTTATTTTCATTTGAATAAAATTATAGTAGTCATAACATACAAGTTGTTATAAATATTTTAAAGTATTTCGATTGAAAATCAAAAAGTTTGATTCATTACCCGATCAAAGGATGAAAATAAAAATGTAACGAAGTGTTTAATCGTATGACCCCTTTCTATAAAAAATATAACTAAGTAAGTTATATCTACTGATATATAACAGTGGCACACTGTTTATTACTAGTATGTGGGGTTTTTTTTATTTTCAGAGTATTTACTTATACATTCGAATTAAAATGGAAAAGATCGGTTCGACTTAGAATCATTTTTTGTTTTTTTCCTTTTCTCCTTTGTAATTAAAATTGCAAACGTAATCGTCTTAGAAGGATTTCGCTGATACATCGTTAGCCGGAATGTTTTATTAATAAATTCCTTAACTGTAAAGTTTTTTACTTTCTTTTTCTTTTGCGTGATGGATATTATTATTGTAGTGCCCATGAGCAATCATTCAATTCGTAATAAATCTACACACAAATGAATAAAAACGTTTATTCCTATTATTCACATTGAAAATATTTATTTATTTTTATTCCATTTGCCTTTGAAGTGTTTGTAACGATTTTTTAGTAAATTTTCTTTTCTTTATAAATATTATCAGAAACATATACTCGATATAATTCTTCATAATCCCACACTCAATACAGTAAAATACAACTTTTCAAAACTTATAAATTACTTTTACTTGCTCAATTTAAGGGGCTTTTTTAACGTGTTTGAATTTCACTGGCTTGGCTTCCACATTAATTGCAACTCACTTTGCTCACGAATTCTATATTGTGTACTATAATTTTATTTTGTATAATTCTCATAAGTATAAAGATCAAAACTCTCGTAAAATTAATAATCTCCACCATTCACAGCACGTATAAATAAGAAGATTTCTGTTCTTTTTTTTTTATTAATTTAGGTTTACGTGTGCAAATGTAATATTCTTCAATTTTACAAGCTAAAATATTAAAGTCATAACTCTACGTATCTTAACAAATTAAAAACTGCCGAAAATATTTTTACGAATGATAAAAAAATGAATGAATATAAAAATGTGTTATCTACTCAAAATACCGTACAACATAAAAACATTTTTTGTTGTATAATACCTGTGTAGCAATAAAAAAAAATACTAATTATCATTATAAAAATATGTGCAAGTAATAAAAAAAAAACCTCGTTATATTGATTATAGTCACCTATTAGGTAATGATAAAATGTAATTAAGATATTAATAATTAGATCTAGGGTAGATTATAATCTAAAACATTTTAATTAAAGTGAATATACACCTGTTTTTGTTTTATTAATTTTGTTAATTTTTTTTTTCTTTTTTTTTTAATACATTTCGTTATAACACTATATTATATATTTTTTGTTAACAAAAGTAAAATTACAATTTGTAATATTATTTTACAATAGATAAGTATGATAATACTAAGAAAGGGAACATAAAATAACGCGAAGAGGGATTTCACCAGTGTGGATAACTTCAGGCTTGAGAGAATTATACCAATTTAAAATGTACAAACTAATAACTATTCTGTTATTGTTATAATCTAAAATTTGTACCTTTAAAAATATTAGTCAAGTATATTTTTGAAGTTGAAGTGATAACATTGACAATTAATTCTAATTATACTATTTGTACTTACATAGAATTTCGAAAAACTTATTTTACCAGCCTTATTGAAAACCTTTTCGTTTTCTTTCCTAAATTAATTCTAATTACAGCTTTTAAATATTATATTACACTAATTATGTACTTATACATAATTTTCTTTTTCGAAAAAAAAAATTTTTGTATATTAACATATTTTTGCAAATTCATGATTTATTAGCGTAAATTATGATTCATTCGTTAGAAAAATATGGATTTCTCGCAGAATCTTTTATGTAACAATTTATATATGAATATTATACGTCAAAAAAGAACTTGCAAATAGCAATAATGGTTTAGAAATGCTCACGATCGGTGTTTTTCACTTAAACCCTTAGTTGTATTAATGAATAGATGAATGAGCACAAACAAACATAAATCTATATCATTAGCGACAGCTCGCTTGTTTGAATTGCTGGAATCGCTCGTACTTGTTCAATACATGCATTAACATTTATAAAAACTATTAAAAATGGTTAAAAAAAACTCAATTTCATTCATGATTTATCAGTTAAAATTGGACTTTTGGTCCTGAAATATATACAATGTACTGAAGTTATTGTATACTATTGTGTGTACTTACATAATTATATTTGATGTAGATCTAACTCGTTGTTGTAGCATGTCTCCACGGCAGTTTATAGCGATTGTTTATGATTGAACTTAAAAACTTATAACCCATACACCCATTACTGTTTTATTGAGTAGCTACCTACGTCTCAAGTATTCATGTACATTTACCTAAAAATGTCCAATTATGTGGGTAACTATGACTTATTTTAAATGCCTATGCGGAAATATTATGTCAGGTCTTAACTCATAGCATTTCTGTGTGTATTTTCGTTTGACAATTCAATTAAATTTTCGATATTAACTTGTGGAAGCTGAAATTTATCTTAATTTATTTATTCAATTTTTAAAGTTTACGTAACTTTTTTCAATTCAATTTCTACTCTACAAGTCAAATGTATTAAAGTCGCTAGACTACTCATCTATTGTATTGTACTGCAGTGTATAGATACGATCTATATACTGGTATATATTCACATATATGTAAACACTGTAAATACTTACTATTCCTGTGCGTGGTTGTGGTGTGTTTATATTCGTATTTTACTGATTCTCTCTTTCTCTCTCTTTGTTCCTATTTCTAACAAAAAAATTACAACTTTACCAGATGATAGAATCCCAGGATCTTATCTTAAATCATTTAATACAATTATATTACGCATACACGGCATTTCGAAGATGATGAGCAGCAATGGTTTATTAAATGTTTATCTACTACTATGATATACTCAAAACAAATCTATATAAATAATTTAGAATACGATTTGTATAAATTTAAAATTTGTGTATAATTATTTTCAATCAACACTATGTTAATTTTTTTTCTCGTGTCAGTTAATTATGTTAATGAAAATGTATATACATTTAAATGAACCAGGACTATACTATTTTTACGTACTTATGTAAATGTGAACAATATGTGTATTACTTACTGGAGTATATTTATAACATAGTATACAATTATTTTATAAAAATTACGCATAACTTATAGATTCTAAATATGTGATCATTGATCAAGTTTATTTATTTTCATACAAGAAATAAAATCGCCATAAATTATGTCCATACAACATTATAATCCACAAATAATGTAATAACCGCTCAACCATAATGTTTTTAACTACATACTTATATATTATATACTTTATGATTAACACCAAACACCGAACGATATTTACTTTTGCAAATCAATCGTTTAAGACACACTAACTGTGTATAAAATGAATAAGAAAATATCTCAAAGGTTTGACATTTGTTTCATAATTTACTCCTGTAAAATTATATTATTTACTGTCACTCTTTAGAGAAATATTTAATATCATTCCATGTTATATTGCATTTGTGTGTTATACATTTGAAATTTTTTTGGGTCATGAATATGAGTGATTTTTTTTCGATCAATTTTTATTGAAAGTTGTACTGTATAATATTACTCTCCTACTATTCGTGAAGAAAATAAATAATAAAATATCGCCTACACTTCTGAAAATAATGAGGTCGCCGGCAGATGGCGAAATGATACTTAGAGTATATGGACTTTTTAATAAACCGCGTTATACTTTTGGATTCCTGTGTGTAAACAATATGGTTAAATCAGACAATGACGAATTTGACGAACTCTCCTTGCATCGTGTCCGATTACGTGTTAAATAAACGATGAAAAAATAATCATCCCTCGCTTTTTTATTTAATTTTTATTTTATTTTTTGCTGATAGATTATTTCGGTTAGAAAAATCAAAACATATTTTTCATCAAATGGGTCCACTTTTTATGTTTTCCATATTACACACGCGTTATATACACATATTTCATTATACACGTGATCTTGATCCTTTTCAACGAAACGTAGCATTTTACGGAAACAAAATATTATCTTTCTTCTTATATTGTTAAATTGAAAGATACAAAAAAATGTTTCGAGGTATTCAATAATATTTTTTATTGACACACACAAACGCATATATAGTAAAATGTTGAAAAATAACTTTTATTTTTTATACAATCGAAGAGCTATTATCATATTTTTTGCGATCCTATTCAAACTATCGCTATTCTTATTATTTTATTTTCTTCTATAGCTTCCAGTATTAGGAGACCATTGAAAATAAGCGGTGTGTGATAGATGAAGTCAAGAAATTTATGTATTTAGTATCATTTGAACAAAAGCACGGAGGCTTTGGTATGAATATAAAAACATAGGATGAAGTGCTGTAAGATTAAATGGAGAGAAGAGTCGAGCATTTTATATGATAAAAGAATATCGATGAAGCTAAAAGTAAATTTTACTGGATGTAATGAGACCAATTTTGTTATATGGTTCGGAATGTCGAGTGGTTGATAAGAAAATAGAATAGAGTATAAATGTTGCGGAAATGAGAATGTTAAGATAGATGAGTGGAATGAAAAGAGAATAAAGAACGAATATGTGAAAGGTAGTATTGGTGTAGCATCGATAGTGGACAAGATGAAAGAAAATAGATTAGATAGTTTAGGCATGTTATGAGACGAGAAGAAACAAAAGCAGTAAGAGTTGTTATAAGAATTTGAATTTTAAAGGGAAAATAGGAAGAAGAAGACCAAAAAAGATATGGCTGGATTCGATTGAGAATAATATGAGGGTTGTTGATATGTGCGAAGAGGATCTAAAAAATCGAGACTAGTGAAGGTTTAGGAAAAATATGGCCGACCACAAATCGTTGGCAGAAAGGTGAGAGAAGAAGAAGAGGATTTATAGCTTTCAGTATAAACTATAATAGTTCCACTACTATAACGTATAATGAACAAGATAATGATACAATTTGTGAATTAAAATATATTGATAGATATAACTGATAACCAGTGAAACAAAGTTGGACATTATCGAATAAAAATATATTCATTATTATATGGGTTATTTTAGATTTTTATATTCATTAATCCAAAAATCGTGTTTATCTCAAATGATTCGTAAATGACTTGAAATATATATTTTTCAATGGATTTTTACCTTACACTACTCGTATTTAAAGCCTAGTATGGTGTTAACTATTGATTATAAAATGAAATTTCAAATTTTATAACTATAGTGTTTGCAGCTAGACGATTTCTTTCATATTTACCCTCTTAGGGATTGCATTTTAGAAAATATTTTCTTATTGCATAACTGGAGTGCTAGTAGAATCACTATGTCAAATTGTAAGTTCATACAATCTATCATTTTTGATATGTAGCGATGATCAGCGAGTGAGTAGTATTTGGTTCTTATACACATACATATATATGATTATTTGCTATCGAAAAGGTCATAAAAAAGTCATAATTGATATTGTTATAGATAATGTTATGGCTTATCTAACTGGTTTAACACCCACTATCGACTTGTTATTTACTTGCACATTAAGATTTATTATATAATGATTATTATTCACAATTTATACTTAATTTTTTATTTAGAATAATCAATTTATTCACAAATTAAATAATTAAAATAATTTTTATTTAAAATTTAAAATTTAAAATAAAATATCATTCTTTATTCGCAAAATAATCAATTATTTATACTTTATTTTTTATTCATTGTTTTGATTTGTTTTCGTCCAACAGTGAAGGTCATAAAAACGAGAATATTTTAATGTTGTGATATTGATTATAACTCAATTATTATAATACGTAATAATATACATGATAAACATTATTTGTAAGTGTAATATAAACTGATAAGATAGTAAAAAGAGATTTTAAAAAAAGAATGATTTTAGTTAATATTTTTGATGATGAGTGCATTTAGGACAGAGGAATGGAGTGTAATTAGCGGACTGATAAAAGCATTCCGATTAAAGATGAATTAGGAAAAAATACTGGAGACATGTTTCGTGAATGTGGTTTGATTCATTGTAACGTCCGCAAAAGTTTTAGTCTTGGATTGACTATGGTAGCCTTAGTTGATGGAACCTTTGAAAAGGTTTTCTTGAAAATTTTTTTGAAAGACGTCCGTCCTTTGTAATTGACTTTGTGGTCCATTGACCAAAGGGTACATTTAGGAGGATTATCTTCGGTACACTCATAGGTATGATAGTTTTCCCCAAATTTGATACAGCGTGAAACGTGAGTATAATAATTTTGTATGTAGTCATATGTCTGGCATTTGTAATATTGGGATGGGCTAAAAAAAGGCTGATGAGTTTCGTTAAGAAATTATTGAATGATGCCTAATAGAAACACTTTTGATATATATCGGTGGAGCCGGACTATCATCGTTATGGACGGGATGAGGTTGGTTTATGAGGTCATTAGTACAGTAATTGAGTGGCGTGGTAGCTGCGTTTGTGCTGAATTTATCGGTATCGAGAAATATGTATCTGTTCGGTGAGATAAATATTATAGATTATTTATCATCACGGATAAATAACATAGATGAATTAGATAAATTTCTTTTGAAGGTAGTACGTGGTGATATCGAAACAACAACCTTTTTTGATTTTGATTGTTCATAATGACGTTATTTATTAAGAAGTCGTGATAATCAAAGTGAAACACAACAACAATTAAGAGAATGTGTTGTTAGATGTTTTCGCGGTTTTCCTTACATTTTTATATGTGTATTTGCTCCAAAAACCTTTTGGAATGAATTATCGTTATTGAAAACAAGCATGTTTTCATAGTTGAAAAACACCCATACCACGTTCTCTTAATATCATCCATTAATGTTGACAATAATATTAATAATATGGACATGCACATGCACATGGAAACGGCGCGATCGCGAAACGAAAATGGCACGACATGCTACGTTCATGTTGAGCATTACGACCGAACTATTTATTTTATTTTACTATTTATTTGACAGTAGTAATAAAATAAAACAATTCGTTAAAAAAGTTTCAACAAGTACAATGCCGCATAGTTTCAAAAAGATTTTCTCGTTGAGTACATATCTGTGTTGGAAAATATTTTCAGAAATGACAAAATATACTTGGACGTTTTCTAAAACTACATATATTATAGTAAAATTATTTTTACGATCACGTAAGCAATAAATTTCAGCTTGCTTAGGGATTTTTCTTAGAGCACCAAACATTATTTATATTTATTCATATTGCATCTTTGGTGACAATCCAACGGAATGAATCGAAATAACTTTGTATGGTCCAATTTAAGTAATGGAAAATAAACATACTATGTTTATTAATTTTGATTACGAAAAACACCAGAACTTCGATTATAATATTTTAATTGGCACCAAACTCGAAAGCTTCGAAAAAATAAAATAAAATATAAACTTATTTATATAATAAATTATAATATATGTGTATGTCCCATTATATGGGACCGGTCCAATGTGTGATCTACCGATAAACGGCTGGTCCGATGTATAATCTACCAATGAATGGCTAGTCCTATGTGTGATCTACCAATAAATAGCTGGTCAAATTTGTGATTAACTTGCTATAATGTTATTTGATATATTCATACAGCAAAAGTATTTTTTAAATCTGATAAAAAATCTTCAAATATTTGAGCTTGTACCGGTTGGCATGACCGCCACCATTCTTCTTTAAGTTAAGGCATCCTTTTTCAGTACACCTCATAATCACAATTTTTTTATAAGTACCATCTGAATGTCTTATTTTACTGGTCCTTGTTGTTTCACGTAATTGTCCACCACATTCGATGCCATCATTATTATTTTTTGAACAAACCAAACGATTGTTACTTAAAAGGTTTTTACTTTTTAAATATTCAACGCATTTCAATTCATCAATAATTATATTTCTACATAAATACCCCATTGTTGTAGTAGAATTAATTTTAAAATTTAAATCTTTACAAAACTATAGTTACAAAAAATAAAATGGAAATAATTCACCAACAAACAAAAGGACACGAATGAGCGCTAAATGGTAATTGAATGTTTAAATTATGTATTTTAAAAATACAATACAGTCGTAAAATCCATAACATATCGATAATTATATAGGTTTAGCACTAAAGTGTAAAATATAGGTATTTTATCGGTAGATCACCACACGTTCTACCTACAACGCTTTATCGTAGATAGCCATTTGTAAACAACTGACTCAATATTTCTTATTTATATTGATAGGCTTAAAATCTTTGCGCAAAAGTAATAATTTATAGTTGCTCTAAAATTAATTACATTTCAAAGTTATGCCTATCAAAGACCGGTTTACTAAAATGTAAACACATTTCAAGTACTTTGATAAAAATATTTTCAATCATATCTTTCATTATGATTCAGATAAAGTTAAATTATTCATTGATAAATGCTCTTAAAACTATTGAACAGATCCCGAAAAATAAATAAAAAAAAAAAAACTATTTATGTATCTAATAAGTTTATTAAATATGTATAATTAGTTTTTAATGTAGTTAAAATGTAATAATTAAAGTGAAAATTTTTTTATTTTATGATTGTAAATACTGACAAAAATATTAAAAATAAAATCTTAGTAATACAGCTATCGTAGTTACATAATGTTTAACGTTCAGAATAATTTTGTGTAAAAACTGTTTAATATTAAAATACAAGTATACATTTAACATTTTAAAGATTAGGTCTTATTAAAATCATACATTTCATTTTCAAAATAATTATTTGTTTGAAATGTTTACAAAACAATAAAATTAAATCCAATTTTACGTCTACGTAGTATGTGAACTGCTTCGCTCCGGATTTCGTTCAGAAATAGCTATTTCGCAATGCTATAGAAAACACGGACTGTTATTAGATGCTTCGACAGTCATTGTTTTCAGACTTTTCAAAATTTAAGATTTTTTATCATGTACATAGTTTTACAAATCGACTGTATACTCGGTACAGTTTAAAAAATTACATGCTATTCAATGGCCGCCGAGAGATCGAAATCGAGTTAAAAAACATTATCATTGTATAGTTTTTATGACGGGCGCCAGAAATTTTTCTCAGGACAGGCCATATAGAGGTTAAAATATATTAGGGCAGGCACAGTAGTACGGTAGAAAAAAACGAATAGTGTGACAGGGGCCAGAGCGTCTTTAATTTGGACTCCCTACCTTTGATTCTTCATATATAAATACAGCACCTTTGTAATAAAAATTGTTTATTTAATCTCTTAAGGTCTATGACCTCTTTCATAGAAATATGGTAATTACGTCACAGTCTCAGTAAACATGAGTCTCTGAAATCTATATTGTAAGTGTTAAGTACATTATGCTTTAAATATTTTAGTATTGTATAAACAAATATTAAATAATTAATATATAAAAAAATATTTAGGTATCTGTTAGTTGATATCAAACTTGGAACATCCAATAGTTCAGCTTTTTTTTGTTAGCCACGTTAAAAAATCGTTTATAGTTCTTTTAGACATATAAATTATTTAGTAATAATATTTTACGAACGAAAATAATAAAAGATAATAATATGATAGTAGACGATAAAATAGACAAAAGTTGTGCACCGGCGACAATGAATATTATCAGTGGTCACTAGTTTTTCTAGCCGCTAGATTTCCACATTACAGATATGCAAACCGTTCAACACCAATCAGAGATTAAACGATGGTTATAATACTAAATTACTAGCTATTAGAATCATATTTCTAGAATCATATAAAATTAAAATTATACAATAATATTATTTTGATCCCGTCTAAACCGTTTCTTTCAACCGCACTAATTAAAAAACGTAAATAACCTATAATTGTGTGTGAAGTGTATATTATTTTTGAAAACTAGACTACGAAATTAGAGGTATGTTCTATTTATGTAATAATACTCAAAAAATTGGAATTCAAACTATTAAATTAAATCAAACTTTTTAGGCGGACCTGAAGTTTTTAAGGCGAGCCATGGCCCGCCTGGGCCCGCCTTTGGCGTCGCCACTGACAGGATGTAATGGACGACCCCGTAATATATCCGACTCGCGCGTAGGACAAGCATGGTTAATTAACGTTAGACAACCAATTAAAAAGCCTTTGGATACGAATTAATACTGTTGCTAATTATTTTACGTGCAAACTTTGGATTTGGGTTACACACATGAACGCGAGTGGGTGAACACACGTTGATGATCCAAAAGGGTGTGATGAAAAAAATAAAAAATAACCGTGTCCCTTTTCGTCAACGATAAATATATATAAGCACACATATACATGTATACTAAAATGTAGTAACTGGGTCAAGGAGTCGAGTACCTACTTAAGTAATTGTGTGTATGTGTGTGTGTGGTAATAATAATTTACTGCGCGTAGTGTTTGTACGGTTTACCATATTATATATACACACACAATGTATGTGTGTTCATATATCCTTTAACGGAACAAACTTTTTATGTACCATTCTTTTGGCGACACTATTGAACAATTTCTCAATTTTATTTCACATAGATGTTCATACTCCACCTAATGTTTCCACGTCACTTTTTTTCAATTGTTCGTCATGAAGGATAAGAATAGACACACATTGTAAATTAAAAATATCACATAACTGATGACTCAATTAGAACATAGTCTCGATTTTTTGATCATACAGTTTTTTCAAACACACCTTTGGCAATCTCCATGTCACCATTTTATTAAAACTTTTTATGTACCATTCTTCTGACGACACTATTGAACAATTTCTCGATTTTATTTCACATAGATGTTCATACTCCACCTAATGTTTCCACGTCACTTTTTTTCAATTGTTCGTCATGAAGGATAAGAATAGACACCCATTGTAAATTAAAAATATCACATAACTGATGACTCAATTAGAACATAGTCTCGATTTTTTGATCATACAGTTTTTTCAAACACACCTTTGGCAATCTCCATGTCACCATTTTATCAAATTTTAATATTGGGGGAGAGGGCAGGGACTCCCAATGTGTATGTTGATGTACACTATTTTCTGACGACACTATGGAAAATGTTCTCAATTATATTGCAGACTTATTTGATGTAGACTAAAGTTACATACTTATTTATCGAGTTCGACAACTATGCTTTTTATCAGAATACTTAATAACAATGCAAACTGTTAACATTTTTTTATTATTTTTTGATAACTTTTTCATAAGATCAATGTAATGTAATTTTTTATATAATTTAATAATAAATAAATCATTTTTATAATATTTTTGAAATTATTTATAATACGAATGCATTTTCGATATGTTAGAGCGAATCACAATAATGTATAATAGAAAATAGTTAGACACTACGTAAACGGTAACGCGTTAAGGTACGTTTTCCCTGCAATGTTCAAAAGCATAATTTGTTTGCATCTTAACGCAATTATCATTTTCTTTTTCTATACGCGTCTCGACGCAATCGTTTTTGTTTTTCAATCAAACTGCGTTGTGTTGACGTATATTCTATCCCAGTGTTTGCGACACTGATATAATACACATGTAGTTTTTAAAATGTATTTAACTGATATCTTGATCATAATGTAACAACAATTAATTTTAAATAATAACAATATTATTTTGTAAGATTCTCAAAGAAGAATAAGATGAACTGCTTTTTAGAAAGATTCTTAAGCAGAGAAATACATTCAGCAGTATGGTCAGAATACTTTATATAAAAAATAATTGAAGACGAGTGAAAATTGCTTGAAAATTAACTTTTTTGTGATATTCATAACTATCATATGTACGTAAAACAATTTTATGTTGTAAAACAATTTTTTTTTTAAATTATGTTCCAGATATCTGACTACAGATGAATCTTTTTACAATTAGTCGTTTGCTTTTCGAATTTCATACAGCTATATTACTTTTTTAATGAAAAAATCTCCAAATTCAACTGATTCAATAAATATTTCATACTCGGTTAATGAAAACACACATTTTTTGGACTTTTTAATGTGTAAATGCAGGATGTCTGGCCGTTCTGTATTATTCTATCGACACGCGACGTTGACGAGAATAGCAAAACGGTCACATATAACATGTGCATTCTAGTGATAATGCGTATAACACTGCAGAGAAAACATACCTTTAAACACTGTACATCAGATACCGATAGTCATACTGATAACATGTCTAGTTTTGCCTATTTTTGAACATTTTTTCAGAATTTTTTGTTAGTGTGGTTACTAAAAGATTAATAAAATGACTTATTTTCGTTGCATTTCCTATTACATAATTATCAACACTGTTGGGCAAATCATAATCTGATTAATGATTAAAGATAACGATTACAATTTGTAGTTTTCAATCATAAGTTAAATTAGTGTAATCAATAATGATAATATCAAATTAATTTAAGTGATAAAGTAATAATGTAATGTGCTTAATGATGATTACGATTACAAAATTTGTTAATTTGTAATCATGACTAATTTGAATAATTAATGATATTTTAATAACGGGTTTAAGCTGAATAATAGCTATAATTTGAGATAAATTTTTTTTAAATATACAGACTATTGACAGTTATAATTTATTTTATATGTACTATATTTTTTGCTTATAAATAGAATATTGTAAAAAAAAGGAGTAAATTAAACAATAATATACGTAATTTTTATATACTATACTAAAAAAATAACGATTAACAATACAAAAACATATTATTGTTCGGAAAAACAATTTTTAAACAATAAATTAAATATAAATATAATATTTATAATAAATTTATTTATTTTAGATAGGTACCTCTATAATAATAATTGTATTATGATAATATAAGTATAACAATAAACCATGTAAAAATTATAAGATTTTCATAGTATATTTTTTTTTTAATACAAAAGTATTAAAAACATACAAATATGAATGTAGCTTATAGGCCACTAATAAGTGACTTTAAAATGTTTAATTAGTTAACGTTTTGTAAATTCCTAATTTTAATAATTAGTATAATATACTATATAATATAGTATATTTAATAATTACTAATTATTAATTAGTATATTATTTAATACAAGATTGTAGATATACGATATTTTTGACGATAAAAATGTTATCATGATTATTGATTACTTTAAAAAATTATTGAACGATTTTGCTTTGCAAACTAATGCAGGGATTCTTAACCGGTGGTCCATGAACCCCTAGGGGGGTCGTAGAGGGTAACTCGGGGGTCCTCAAAGTGGGTTTGAGATTTTTAAAATTGCCCAAAAATATTTGTTTCAAAATATTTGATAAATCAAAATCGTTGGTTAAGAAAAAAAAAATGTTATGTACATAATGTAAAATTATATTATGAATATTGTGTTCATTATGTATATAAGTATATTTATTATTAACGTAAACTTGATATCTTCATATTATTTTGGTAAAATATTCGATAACGCTATTGCCTATTAGATAAAAATGAAATTTGTTCGTTCGGTCACTCAATACTCAAAACACAAACTTAAATTTCTGTATTAGCAGTAGGCTTATCTATCAAAGGGTATGAATAAACCAGTTAGTCATATAATTTAGTTGTAGTTTCTTCTTAATTCGGTCACGAGTAACTGGGCTTTATATATATATATATACACAATTTTAAAAATTGTTAATTTTTTTATTCGCAGCTATAGAAGGGATAATCCTCAACAAGTACAATATATCCATCGACGACTACCGGCTAATCGAGACGATTGTGTTAAAATCGGAACCGCACAAGGCCGGACAGCAGTGGAAATTCGCCGGAGCATTTTACTTTGCCACAACGGTCCTCACAACCATAGGTACGTAACATAAACCCATCGTATCGTATGTGCGAGCACGCTTATACATACATACTGATAGTACCTTGTTCGTGGTAATCTAGTATCAACCACGGCCGACGATAAAATCAATTTTTCTATAAGGATTATCGAGATTTAAATCTTTCGCACCTTTTTAAGTATATCTCAGACGAAGGACTCTTCGATTACTCTCAAACGATTTCAAGAACAATCGATTTGTACATGACAATGTTACAATTCACTTCATTTTTTAAACAGAAATAACACAACGGCGGAATAATACAAAGCGTTTGCTGTGGGAAAACTTGATATTTTTTGTGTTATTACTTTTAGTACTTTTTGACTATAGGTGTCATAATAGCGATAACAACATTAAGATCATTAGGTTTTTTACTGTTAAAACTTTAAAAACATAATTGCCAATAGTTTTAGTCATACATACAACGTATGCACAATTTTTATGAAGGTATCTATAAAATACACAATTGAGTATAATTTCTTAACATTTTACTATTTTTTGTTTCAATTAATTGTTTTACATCTTTGACAGATTCTCAAATTTCATTGAAATTTACCAGTTAAAATCGTATACTTCACGGAATTTGTAATTAAAAATCAAATATTTAATCCGTTAACTTTATAATAAAGAAGCATATTTATTGTATTAAATCAATAGTGACTTAGTCATACTACGAAATAAAACTAAATCAAGTACAGTAATTAGTACCTATAAATATTGCGTCGAATCAAATATTTGAAAAAATATTACTTTATTTTGATTACCTAATTATTGTACACTTCGAATTACACTCAATCATTATGTATTACAACCTTAGTTGTAAGTTAGATGAGGATGTGTATGAGGGTAGAGTAAATTCAGATAAGGTAAATTTGCAAATCAATTAAAATATTTGACAAAAAAATACGCTAGGAAAAACAGTAGCAAATTCTAACCGAAATTATGTGTGAAAGAAATGCGTTGGCTGAAACAATTAGTTTTTGTTGTTAATGAGACAGTTTATTTTAAACATGTATTTTGTTCAACTTTAATAAGCATGTGTTTGTTGGTGAGTGGTTAAAATCGTCTTTATATAATCCTGAATACATACAGGTGAATTGCGCCAGTTGCACTCATTAAAAATGTTGGAATATTTTTAATTCAAAATTTAGCATGCTAATGACATGAATTCGCACGATATTATATTAATCGGAAAGTGAGCAACTGATCTTGAGCGCGGCAGACGAAAATTTGTATCAGCCGCGCCTAACTAAAATTTTCACAAATTCCGAAAACACTTGTACACTATTATTTAGCACGCTATTAGCATGAATTCAAACGATGTTCATCCAAATTCGCTTCAGTTGCTTTTTATCTGCCAAAAATCAATTACCCCTTTCGAACGCTGCGCTTTGTAAGTAAATATTTTATTTTGTTTAACCTTTAATTTACTGAAGGTATCAGATCGTATATTCTGGTGGACACCTAATCAATTACTTATTTGGTAGTAAAGTATAAGATACACATTAGTGAACACGGGTATTTTTGAAAAATTAAAGGTATAAAAATACTTTTTTTATGGAAATTTGTTATGCTTACAATGGTATCTTACATTTATTCTGTTTTACTAAAATTTTGAACTATGAATATGTTATTAAATTGAATGTTTAAAATACTGTAATTATTTAATGTTTTTTTGATTACGTAAATATTTATGTAATTAGTTAAAAATTCATGTTTAAAATAAAAAAAATAAAAATATTAAATATATGTACATAATTTTCTTTATTTTTCATTATAATAACTGTTTTAAAAATTGGAACTAAATATGAGATTGAACTTTTATATCCATACATATTTTGTTAGAATTTGTATCTTTTAATGTAACATGTTTAAACACCATAGTGTATAATAAAAATGCATATGCTACTGATATGTCCTTCACGGATATTGGCTGATTTTTCAGATCACCAACAACTCCCAGTTTTTGATACCTCGCCTTATGCAAGGCACATAGAAGCCAATGGTATTCCTTAGATTTGACTTCCTTGAACGTAAAGAAAAAACACCTCCTAGTTCATACGTAATTAAATCATTTATCATAATTTCACATTGCAATATTTGCAAATTTTTCAATTTTTATCTTCTTTTGAAAATTAAAATAATTAAAATTTGGAGTAATATGTCATAAAAATACGTAATGGATTGTTGAAAATAATTAATTAACCTTCCTAATAAATAACATCAATAAACAAATGAATCTTTAAATTATTAGTTTCCAGAGTTTTTATAATATTATCGCATGTGGGGACACATGTCATAAATTCCTGTTTTTTTCATGCTCGATCAAACATTTTGCAAATCCTTCATTTGTCCATCTGTAATTATTTGGTATGTTAGATACATTTTAAACCTCTCTGATTTGGAATTACAGTTATTTTATGAGAAGCTTATAGTGTCTATAGCTGATGGATTTTCGTAGATCTAATTAATTTATTATAAATCCTGCAGTTGTCTCACATGAAATTATAGATTCACCATACTCCAATTCTTACATTTCAGGACTCAATGACGTTAATAAAATATTAAATTTTTGAGAAAATGTATAATTTATGAATAGGTGAAAAGTGAAATGCGAATTTGGGTGAACATCGTTCAAATTCATGCTAATAGCGCGCTAAATACTGGCATAAAGGTTTTTTTGAAATTCTTGAAAATTTCTTGAAAGGCACGACTGGTGCAATATTTCGCTGGTCACGCGCAAAGGACTTCTCACTTTCTGGCTAATATAATACCATATTAATTCATTCCAATTACTAGCTAAATTTAAATTTCAAAATATTTTGTTGAGTACAATTGGCGCAATGCACGTTAATCCTATCTCAATTATTTTTTTCATCTCCTTATGTATATTTGGCCTATTTTAGAAAATCCACATTCTACGATGTTATTGTTGATATTTCTATAAAACAATGATTTCATTAGGATTTTAAACAACTTTCTAACCGTCAGTGTTTCAGTGATACCCTACTACAACAAATTTGATTATGATGCGTTACTCAAATTGTTCGTCTTGAATCGCGGATTCAGTTCTAGGTCAAATTATTAGTATTTTGAATACTTTTCAGAGTCAATGTTTCTATACATAATTCTTTGATAATAAGTTATTAAACGTATTCAATAGTACATCGTAAAATAAATTTACAATATAAAAATAAAAACAATATCATTTTAATACTACAGTTATATTCAAAAATTAATAAAACGATTAGTTCGGGTGGCTACTAGTTGCGTTCCACAATATAAATTTCTTCCGAATTGCGGCCCGAGTATTTTTGGGGTATATACGAATTGTGACCGTATAGGTAGGGTTTTTTTAGTATTTAAATGAATATATGCTTTACAAGTCCTGAGTACATAATTATAACAGCGACGAAATGTTCTAGGCTGTAGTAAAGCGTTGACTAAGGTGTATTTTGGTATCTATTTTATATTATATTTAATTTTATCAGTCAATATTGAATTATCTTGAAATAATAAAATCTATATGTATATAGTTATAAAATGATATAGTATGATTTCTGACTGTCGTTATTATCGAATGGAGAATGATAATACTCGTATTATATAGGCATGATTGTTATGGCAAATATTAATCAGACCGCAACTCGTCTGTATAAAAAAATAACTTGGACCAAAATTCGAACTATACCCTTCTTAATTTTTTTGGGATGCAACTAGTTTACAGTTCTTAGTACATATTTACTTTTTATATCATAAATAAATAAACAAAACAAATCATCAGTTAGGAAGCTAACTCTATCCCGAAATACTTAAATTTTAACATAATACGAGTATCTACTAGTACAATTTAACTTTTTTTTTTTTTAATTAGTTTCATTGATATTTCAATATCCAATAATAAACATACAAAAATTAACAATCGCCATGTGTTATAATATCTATCCAATTAAGTTTAATCAATATTTAGTGTGTCGTTATATACACTAGGGGATGTATTATTTATTACTGAATGTCAGTATTAAAATCCTTTTTGTATCAAGTTTCTTCATTCGTTTTACCGAAAAGTCGTTTTTTTTACGTTCTTATAATATACATATACCTTTCTAGCTAAAAAATATAAGTGGCGTTAATATTATTAAATACCCGAGATAAATATGTATTAAATATGTATATATTTATGCATACTAAACAAAAAAATCGGCGAAATCTACATAAAAACACTATTACTTTGTAAATTCATTGGAAAACAATTCATTAGAAGATTATTTCGAAAGCTTTATACGTATACGATTTTCAAACTATTGTTAGAAAATCTATTTACAAACACAATATAAGAATTTTCCGTTTTAGATTCCAAAGGAAACAATGAACAAACCGAGTTTATTCATTTTTAAAAAATATGTTTTATTTTTTATTTTTAGTACGTCTGTAAACACTTTTGTGGATGAAAAATCGAATGAAAAAATGAATGTCATAAATCTATATTAAATTGAAATTCGACAGTGTTGATCATTAATAGTATTAGGATAATATACTAATTATATTAATTATACTATAATTATACTATAATATTAGGATAATTTTATTATTAGGGTACATCGGATAGTTGAATTTTTAAAATTTAGAAATATTAATGAATTAAAAATTCAATTTTATTGAAAAAATATTTTAAAATTAACAAGTTTTATCAATTACAATTTTAAAATAAATAATTAATCTTACCAAGTTAAAATGAAATAGATTTATGTATTTATTATTTTGAATACAATATATTTGAGTTTTGTATTTTTATACTTAATTAAATTTAAATTATTGAACCTCTGTGTTGTAGAGGTTTTGATATTGTATTGATTGTGTTAAGTAGATAACTTAAACGAAATTTTAGTTGTAACTAATTTTTAATTGTATCAAATGTCTTTAAATATATAAAAATAATTTAATTTAAAAAAATGAGTAGTTATTATAATTTTATTATAAATACCTAATGCATAATAGAGTCCTAAATAAAAGAAATTCGAGTTTCAAACAAAATTTTTATTTTAGAATGCAGAATCTAGATTTTGGAAACTGGAATCCGAATTTAAAATAACATCTGGATTTTGCATTTCAAAATTTTTAAACTTCAGTAAGTTTGGAATTTTTACACCATTAATTTACATCACCTACCTCACATACATGGTTATATCGAGCTTTTTTCAAAGCTTATTGAATAGTTCAAAACTTAAATGGAAAAACGCTTACGAAACGTAGAAATACATGACATTTTATACAATTTTAATGATAAATCATTTTTTGAAGTAAATCATTTGAACCTGATGTTAGTGTTCCTCACATGCATTAAGAACTTTGGAAGCCTATACCAGCCCATAAAAATAAAAATAAATACAAGTGAAATGTTAAAAGCAACATATCGGATACTCTGAATTGCGTAATGGATAAATCAGTACGTGATATTCTTCGAAGAAGATATTGCCTTAAAACCGACCTTAATATTTTTGTGAGTAGTCTAGTGTTTCATACGAAAACGTTGTTTCGCAAAACGATTTCTATAACTAAACAAATATTAACTTATCTTACCAACACTCTACCAATCTAATCAACAAATGCCATTAGTTTACGATCAGTGGAACATCAAAAATATTTAGCGATCCACATAGGTCGGAAAACGCTGATAAAGACGGATCATGTTAAATTATTCGATTGTAGACGATTGTATGTTTTCGGATTGGCGTCGCACTGCAATTCTTCGCACCGACCCGGTCAGGTTTTAGGTTCCACACGTAGCACGCCGCTAACCGTCCGCGCGTTTCTTCGTTTTGCAGGTTACGGGCACTCGACGCCGAACACGAAGTCGGGCAAGCTGTTCACCATGTTCTACGCGATGGTGGGCATCCCGCTGGGCCTGGTCATGTTCCAGAGCATCGGCGAGCAGTTGAACAAGTTCTCGTCCGTGGTGATCAGACAGGCGAAACGCGCGCTCGGCTGCAAGCGCACCGAGGCCACCGAGATCAACCTCATATTCGTCGTGTCGTTCTTGTCCAGCCTGACCATCGCCGGCGGCGCGACCGCGTTCTCCACCTACGAGGGCTGGACGTACTTTGACTCGGTCTACTACTGCTTCGTCACGCTCACCACAATCGGGTACGTAACAGCGATTGCCGTTCTCGACGAAGTGCACGTCCCGCCAGACAACATTGTCCGAAAAATACCCCGAAACATTTTCTCGAAATCAGGTTCTCTCTTTTTACCGATGAGTTTTGATCCATTCGCAGTTTTTTTTTTTTTTCATACTTCTTTCGACCAAAAAATTTAACAGGAATCGCAGCACTGGCGTGTAACCGATAGCCTATAGTAGATTAAATTGGAAAAATCGAGTGAAAACATTCCTAGCCTAGTTAAAGTGTTCGGATAATATTTTTTCCGGAACGTCGCACCGATTGTCACCAGTGGTTAAAGTGGAGGAGGACGGAGTACCCCTTTTTATTTATGATAAGATTATGCGTCCCCTTTAATTTAAGTCTCCATATTCCGGCGGGCGGGGGGCGCTTAAAAAAAATGTATTGTAATTTTATGTTGTATGTTAATTTTAATAATTTATTAAATGGCTTACGCGGACACACACATTGATTAAACATCGAATTTAAACGTATTTTATTTCGCATGAATATTTTCTACGTTTCTGAAGATGGTTAAGTTTAAGTGTGATAAGCGATTAATAAATAATAAATTATTGTTTAGTAGTGTGTAATCCACATTCACGCTGTGTCTATTTATAGAAACTCGGTCGCTCGTATAGATAACTTGATAACACGTGGTCACCGAGACACGCAATAATATAACATAAATCATAATTCATAATACTATAGATATTTTATGTTCTAATATTGATGCGCTATTGAGAATGGCTGTGATAAACAATAGTAACTAATGAGTAATGACTAATAAACAATATTATTTAATATTTACCAGTTGGAGTTTTATTTTTTTGTTTTTGGTGGTTTCTTAAAAAAGTGGTTAGATATAGACTTTGGATGAAGAACTCGGGAACGCTCCTCAATTTTTAGTGACGTTAGTCCTCCATCAACATTTTTCCCACTTTAAACACTGAATATCACTAACCACTCGTCGAATGAAAAATGCAAACTGATAACACCGTTTCCCTAACAACGATTTGGTTGTCATAGTAAATTCTTCGTATCAAATCATTGGAAATGTTCGTTAATAAAAGCAAAATCGGTTAATACTACGATTTGATCATGAATTCGCTATGACAACCAAATCGTTGCCAAGGAAACGTTGCATTTTACTCGCCTGTGTTGCATTTAAGCATTATCTATGTGCCGATAAAGTGACTTGACGACTATTTACCTGCGAAAAACGTAATATGATTGCGCTCCATGATATATGTGTTATGTCCTATTAGTTTTTCTCGATTTTAATGATTGATAAAAACCAATAATTTGACCTTTGATGGTAAGAAAAATAAAAATATAATTAACATGATGTTTGGTTTTGATAAAAAAAAAAACCCCGAATTTCTTTCGATCCGTTTACGCAAAGAAGCACGTTCGTTTTTAAAATATTCATTAACACATAAATCCATATCCTAAATACTATGATAATAGCTTAACATAATAACAATAACGGTTTTTATATACACCTTTTTACTAACCTGTCCACGTGTATCCGATACGATGAATCCCAGGACAACGTTTTCGCGAGGTCCGCACTCACTGCTAGTGCCGTTGTCCGACTGTTTGCGCATCGGAATCAGAATCTTCGTCAGTTCAAAAATAAAGTACACGCGTCGTCTGTGCAATCCGTTCTGCGATTAAAGAATGTTCATCAAGAAGGCACTAAAGTTGTCACCATCACACAAATGTCCGTGAACGTATAATATGATACGGCGAATCCATATTCATCAGAATTAATGTTACCTTTAATATTACAGTAAGCCCACATATTAATGCAAACGGACGAACATTGTGTTCGTACTTCAGTTATTTACAATATTTTAACGATTTTAAATCGAGTTATGACTAAAATAAAAGTACAATGTTATAAGTGATCTTATAAGTGATTGCAATTTTTTTTAAAAAAAACTCGTTACTCCTATAAAATGATTAAAAAATCGGAAATAAGTGACGTAAAAACACGGATAATATTCTTCCAGTTATATTTGATAATACGTCACTTTGCTCTGATATTGTAGCTAATCACACAAAACCAGTTACGTTAATCGTGAATTTGCCATGTAGTACGTTTGTAATGTGATGACAACACTTCCTTGTACCTTCTTTTTATAATCCACATCGAAAACGTGCACTAAGTCATCGTTGAGTACACGAGATATTTCAATAATAATTGTATACGTCATATGTTTTTTCAATAAAAATATTTAAATCATAAAAAATGTAAACCTTTAGCAAAACATTAAAATAATAAAATAACTTTTTTGTCGATTGTTTTTTTTTTTTTTTATAGAAGTTAATAAAAGAAAAAAAATTTAACCGATGACGCGAAAATAATTGCAATTTTTATTTTTATATTTTTATTTTTCAACTAGAACTATCTGACATATTTTTTATATAATACCTAGGTACTCAAAGTATCTTAACTTTCATGAATTATAATAATCGTGAAATGATTGTCATTCCAAGATATTTTAGACAAGGTTGTAGAGAAGGGTGAGGTATGTACGTCTCGAGCGTAATTCCAAAGAGAGTGTAAACATGAAAAATTTGCATTTATGTAAAAAATTACAATAGTTACCCACTGAACATTTTATGTTGCCTAACATCTTTGAGATGTATGTTTTGTGTTCAATATGAAACATCATAATGCGATGTTACCGAGTGGTTTCAATTTCGTTTTATTTATTACAACTAGTTGTATATATATAATTTATAATCAAAACGCAATATAATTACAACCCTGTAATGTTTGAAAGTGTCGTTTTCAGATAATGGATAAATTTCAAATCACGTGATTATAGTACTATACATAAATATATACAAATAACAAGTTATTTACAAACTGATTTCCAGATTTACAATTTATAAATTATATATTTAATTGATAGCTGATAACTAGCTGGTTTTACTATGCGTGTTATTTTAGTAAATTGTTATAAAAATTTATCATTTGCTCAATACTCATTTTACTTATTGTCACGCAAGCACACAACACAATGTGTCATTAGTGATTTGTGATTTCAAATGTCATTGGTATTTTGTTGATATTTATCATAATCATGTATTACAAGTTAATCAATCAGTATTAGAAAAATAATATGCATATTGCGTCAAAATTAATTTTTTATATTTTATAATATATATTTTTGCAATATTAGTCAAATTGTAAATTATTTTAATTGTTTTTAAAAACCATAACAATTAATTGAATAAACATAAATAAATAGCATATTATAAAAAAGTAAATTAATCATCATTTTATATATTCTTGATTTTGTTATTAAGTACATTAATTTTACTACCATTATATGAATATGATAGGTAGGTAGGTAGGAATAAACGTAGGTACTCTAATTGATAGATTGCGTGTGTAGGTACCAAGTTCAAAAAATCATTCATGTGATCAGAAAATTTTTTTGCATTTTTTCATCGGCCGTGCAATTAAGTGTTACAATTGGATGTTGATAGAATGTATTAAAAAAACAGTTAAAAGACGTTTCATACAAGACATCATTTCGGCGCAATTACAGTTCTCGGGATGTTTTTCATACATACATGGAATGCAATCTGTAATGTTCCGTGTTTCAAAAAAACATCCTAGAAACGTTGGTGAGACAAAATATTGTACAGTGGGTAACGTTATATATTTCATTTACAAAAACTTCGACGTTATATAAATTGAAGCAATTGTTGAAAAAAATATTTAATAATTATAATATTTTTAAATTAAAATTACATGAAGGTTCATTTTGAAATTTCACTTCGGGCGTAGTATTTGATTGCTAATGGTACTGATAATGACCAATAACGTTGTAATTTGAACTCGGTTATTCTACACTATGTTTATAAATACATTTTATGAATAACTAAAACTAATCTAAAGTGGCAATTACAAAAAAGGCAATTCAAATATTTGATGATATATATTAAATTATATCACATCGAAACAAAGACCGTATTGATTTTACAACGATGTCGTGTTTTCTTTTTATTTTCTCCGACCTTTTGTGCAAATAGTAAAATTACATCAAAAGTTGCAAGTATAGTATCTCATCAAATTGAAAATTGGATATATTCTGGAAATATTTTACACAGGTAATTTTTCGACTTATTTCAGGAACTTGAAAGTACGAAGAATTTCTTAAAAAAAAATGTTTTTTCGATTATTTTTCTTTTGATAAAAAAGTAATTTTGTATTTGAAAGCTTCGAAAAATAACAATGTACTAAAAATTCAAAAGCTTTTGCTCAATTACTTTTTTTTATATATGTGTTTTAAACTACTACGGTTAACAGTATTCCCGAATAATAGACGTTTTTTCTTCTTTTAATTCAAATTTATAAGAATCTAAACATTTTATTTTAAATTAAAATTATTCATTGCAATATGCTTGAATAACTATTAGAATAAAAATATAGCATATTCTATTCCGAGTTAAACCTTCATTATTTATGGTCGTTTTATGAATGTGTGATGACGATTCATTAATTTTAAATGTACACTAATAACAAAGCTATTACATATACATTCAAATGACCTACACAATGTAAGAATGTTATTTCACAACCATTTTCTAATAAGATGTTTGTATTATTGAATGTATGTACCTATATATACTTTACTGATATTTATAGCTCCACTGTAATTTTTATATATATTTTTTAAATCTATCAACATTTAATGAAAATATTGATTTTTTTTAATGTTATTTTTCAGAAACAATAACTTTGGGCTTTATGATTTCTATTATTATTATTTTTGTAGCTATAATTCTAAGCCATGTTCCATAGTTATCAGGGGCGTCTCCAAACCTTGACTAGGGAGGGGGGCGAAATAATAAAAAAATTTAAAAAAATATATTGGTTTAAACAACATAATTGTTGTATATGATATTATATCATATAAATACGGTCTGGATAATCAGTCAATCAGTGTAAACAATAAAATAGTAAAACAAAAAAAATTGTTATATCAAAAAAATATAGACAAGTTTTTAAAAAAATGTACCTAAGAATTATGGGTATTTTGTTAAACAAAACTAGAACATCGCCCGACGTATGGGGGGGGGGGGGGGGGTGATCAGGTTATTTTTTCGAAAGTTCTATCAGTATCTGCGATAATTTAAGTTTGTATACGCCTGGAGACGTATGTTATCCTAATAAATTGTTACGGGTGACCGAGTGAATATACTCGTATACAACGGCTTTCTTATTTTCTAATGTTATATAACAATATAAGCTCACGTTTGACGATCGTATAGGTATGCATAATTTGACTGTATGCAGTTTTTTCCGTTTCCACCGAACTATAGACAAACATTAATGCACCATACTGTATGAACCTACATAGATATACATGTTTCTTTTCAGAATCACCACTAAAAAAAGAGAAATAATATGTATATATATCATCAAACCATTGTGATGTGTGAATTTTGTTTTTTAAACGTTTCGATAACAGTTATGATTATCGCAAAATTACAGTAATCAATCAACATCTAACAATTCTAATAATCGATTAAGAGTCAGTGAGATATTATTACTATTGCCACTCAAAAATTTGATCATCAAATAGTAGACGCGTTTTGCGGGTCTACTATTAAATAACACAAATTTTGTAGTGAATCATAATATTGGCCAATGTGTATACACTTGTTGATTGCTACCGCGATAATACGAGTGTATAATTTGACAAAAACACAGTAATTGTGCACGTATTTAAATTAAATTACGAAGCGTTTATTTATTTTCTTCACGTTTCCATGAAAGTTTTAAATTTCATTATTGGACTTCCTAAATAAGTTTATTTTTATCTTATTAATATTTATATGAAAATAAGTCAGCTACGCCGAACTCAAAACATTTGTATGAAGCAAAATCTTACATTTAAAGCTATTTAAGCACTACCCACTTATTTTGAATATTGAAAAATATAATTTATTGAAATTAACTTTTTCAATTCGTATCTTACTTTCCCAAGTATAGGTTCATCTATAAATTTATTACGGCCATTATTTGATTTATAAAATAATTTTAAATTAATGTTTTTAATATAGGAATCAACAGTTCGCAATTTGATTTTCATGAACTATGCGATAAAATTAACCTCAAATTATGAACTATTTATTATTTCCGAGCCAAACATTTTAATTCACTAATTGGTAATACGTAATACCATTGATTATATATACTATATATAATCTATGGTAATACACATACCAATATTATAAATTACGAAAAAATGGATTGGATAATACTGAAATGGTAGTAAAGCACGTAAAGAGAAAATAGCACTCATCCATTGAAGCCGGTTTATAAACTCATCGATTATTGTACATTATTATTGTATTTCGTTCAAATATATTTGTTTATAGTCGAAGCGATGAAAACACAAATTAAAAAAATTAAATGGACATCGAAATATATCGAATTTCTTTGATATTGATACGGTGATATTGTCAAAATATCGATGTTAAGTCCGATTAGTTTTGATGCTGATGCCCTTCTTTTTCATAAAGGAATTTGGAAATGTCTCCAGATGGACATGATGGTCCAACGATGTTATTTATAATATGAATAAAGTATAAACTAAATGATAATATCTTATATATTTGATGGTACAAGTTGCAAGAGCGAAGGCAGTACCTTAAACTATTTGGAACTATGGAAGTAAGGCAATACAAAGGTATTCGATAACCACCTATGAAAAAAAAATTAGTCAATGATCTCGTATAATACTGGTATATAATTTTGCAATACAAGTTTATTTATGTACGCTAATTATTACGTCTGAAAATGTACCATAATTGTAAAATTGTACACCTCTGGTCAGGCGTGGATTCAGGGGGGGGGGGGGGTAGAGGCGACCGCCCCCCCCCGTCAGCCGTATCAAAATGTGTTGTATCTAATTTGTTGTACTATTATTTTGTGTTATACCATTCTAATGTATTGTTAATTGTTATTGTCACAAATTTTCGTCTTTTATTTTTATAACATGAATATATGAAGTGTTGATAATAACAATATTATTGCGATATTATTTATAATCCACCCCCCCCCCCCCCCCGTTAAGGTAGGCTGGATCCGCGCCTGCCTCTGGTCGTAGGTAATTAGAAACTTTTCCTTCAACAACATTTTTTAGTATTTTTTAATTTTTTATGAAATTTGATTTTAGGCATGAATCGTAATAAATAATATATACCGTAGTAAAATATAATCGTGTTTTTAATCGTAACTCAACATTGGGTATATATTATATTCTATAAATCGAGTTTTTAAGTTTAATAATTTAATGAGTGAACAGTTATGGATACGTTGTTATTTTGTTTTGTATATAAATAATATAAATATGTTTTTAGAAAACTTGTGAAAATCGGTACAGCAACATATTATAAACTAACGAAGGTATATAAAAATAATTATATACGTATTATGTAGGGACAGATATTATAATGCAAATTTCGTATAATAATAATATTAATGATACAACTTGGTGAAAATAAAACCACAATCAATAGACATTAAACGAATATTTATTTACTGTTATCGGGAGGATAATTCATTATTTGCATATTGTATATATAATGAATGTAAATAAAATATTGATAAAATTAATACGAAACGCATTTTTGATTTTTAAAAAAAAACCATGCATACCACAAGATAACCTTTGAATATTGTTATGGATCATGTATAATGTAATTAATTATCGTTAATGTTTTAGTAAAAAAAAAATTGCGCATTTACGTGTATGATCATACAAATTTGTACATGAAAAATATTTTTAATGTTGACGTATAGATAAAAAAAACATTCGTTTGTTTAATTTATGAGAGCGGGTAATGACGAAAAAAAATTAATTACTCAAAAATCGTTATTTAATTGTATTCTCATACTGAATTATAAATTATTATATCACACTAGCTATTACTAGTATCGGTAAAAATGAAATGTACAAAACCTCCACAACCTAAAATTTATACATTTTTGGTCTTATTGAATATTACGCTTGTATTTGATATAATATATAACTACGTCTTATTTTTAATTTGTCAATATTTATACATATTATATTTCATTCTGGTAATTTATATGTTTAAGTACCGAACTAGCAATCGAACCATATGATGACTGAATATAATTCTGTTTTATGTCGTTGTTCCAATAATTATTTATTGATAAACAGTCGGCGATCCATAGTATCCTAAAACGTTTAATACGTATATATTCCATAGTTTGTGCAGAGGAAAAATAAAAGTGTTCGTATTTTAGTTGAAAAAAAAATCTAACATTATGAAGTCTGGTGGAAAATGGATAAGGTTTATTTTGTTACAAGAAAAAAAAATCTTCACTCAACTTTTTTTAAGATAAATATAAATAGCGGAAACAAATATTCATACGGAAAAGAAAAACCCTTTCATGTCCTTTTTAATATTATTTTACATTTCATTCGACGAATATAATATTGTGTGTAATATAAAATACACTTACCTTCATTATTATTCACGATTAGTTTTTACGTATTTATATTAATTCTATACAATAATATTTTATTTATTCTATTTTGTATTTTACATCTCAATTCTGTGAAATTCGTTTTACATTCCAAATCTTGTTGAATCTATCTAATGTTTTATTTATACGGTAAGAATTCGATAGGTTCGTACCCGTTCAAGTCCACGAATTTTTACGGATATAATATGTATTTTTTTTTCTCTTTGGTATAGATTTTCGTACGCACACATATCGAGTGTAAAAGTACAGATAAAGACAACACAATTTTCTTACAAAATTCCGTTGTACAATTGGAATTCATGTCGTAAAACTATTTTTCGGTTTTACACGTTTACACGTTATATCGTTTTCTCGAAGAAAACAATTCGTTTTCGTTCTCGATTTCATCAGTAGCAGACTCTTACTCTTTCTTATTGTAGATCTATATCCCATAACAGAAGAACAAATTTACCCATACACATTATTATATGTATTTTTAATGAAATTTTCTAAAAGCCAAACTGATTTAGCGGCTCATAAGCCGTCGAGTGTGTTGTGCTGCAATATTCCGATACATTTTTAAAGAGTCTTAGCCGCGTGATATATAATAAAATAATCATTATGTCCGTCCGGTTTAGCTTTTTCTGATTGTTATTATTACCATCATTATTACATTTATAATAATAATTGTATTATTACTATTAGTGTTTAAAACTTATTTGCAGGTTCGGTGACATGGTTGCCTTGCAAAAGAACAACACGTTGAACGACAAACTCGAGTACGTGGCGTTCACGTTGATATTCATTCTGTTCGGCCTGGCAGTGGTAGCCGCGTCGCTCGACCTGTTAGTACTCAGATTCGTCACGATGAACACGGAGGACGAGAGGCGAGATGAAGCTGAAGCGTTACAAGTAAATACAAATAATAAAAAATAACATGCCGTAATCATAACTATAAACGCGTTTTCCTGCTCCAAGAAAGATAAACCAAATGTATTGTGATAACAGGGTAGTAGTATAGACGTGCTGAAGTTAATGTAATTGGTATGAAATCGTGCGAGGGGCACGATAAGGGGAAAAAACAAAAATATAATAACAAATCCTCTGCGTACGCACCAACTGCTGTGATCGTCGTCAATTTATTATGCGAAAACATTGTTCGAAACCGCCACATCTGCCGCCACTATAACTTTTCTAATTATATTCCTTTAAAATCTGCTGCAATAATAATATAGCAATTTCGACATTGTAAGAAAAATATTTTTAGATATAAATTACACATTAAAATCACACAAACGAATTATATGACTCACTCAACCACTAAATTGTACTTTTATCGATAGTACGTTTTATATACAAACGTACAAAAAATTACGAAAAAAACAACTGGACGTGGCACTATTTGTACTTGTTCAAATACTCATGCTAATTAATGAGTTGTTGTTAGCTATATCAAATATTATACTTAGTTGTACTTGTTTTATATACACCACTATTGAAGTTTAATGTTGTTATTTTGTTTTAAGCATGTTGTCATTTAATAAGTTAGTTTAATCTACGAATGTGTGTAATAATGCGATAAATTACAACTTATGAATTGGATACTGATAAATTAATAACATCTTTCCTTTCACTTAAAATATATTTTGATGACAATGCATTTGAAATCGACAATCCTAGGTCAACTAAGCACTAACCCATACCAGATATTTTAGATATGACGTCTAAAATTAGTACAGTTGTTGAATAAAAAAATATGTGTTAGATGGTAAATTTTTTAAGATAATTTCAATCACTGGATATAAAATGTCAGTTATTTGTTACAAATACTCTAAATATATAATTGAGTATTCAAAATCTACCAGAAACTTATAGAGTCAAAATACCTAACCTCAGCTGTACAATATTCAATATTAATAATGAGTTTTTTATTTTTAAAGACGTTGTTATCATTTATCTTTTATGAGTTTTATTTGTAGAACACTAGATAATATACTAATATACGAGATGCGTCATAAAAGCAGATGCATTTGAAAAGCAAAAAAATAATACTAAAAAAAATCTAATTAACTTATGTATTGTATTGGCAAGGTTTTATAATCATTGCAATTAAAGTATTCAACATAACATTATTTATATGGTGGCCATCATCAAGGATACACTTGGTAAGTGCATGTCAAGGATACACTTGGGATTATTTAATGTGAAACGTGTTACAAAATTTCAGTTAGTTTACAAACATTGATGTCTTCTGAAACTACAATAATCTATCAGACTCATCCATCTATCCGAACTGGTAGACAATTTGTAGCTGATACAAAGCTATCCGTTTACTGTAGTGCATCTTGTATATACATAATTATACAGGGACGAATTGATCCGGGAGGCAAAGGGGAAATAGCTTTTGGGTCCTCGATATTATCATATTAATAAAAATTATAGTATTATATATAATTTCTGTTTTATATTCGTATAAAACATTATTTTACAAAATGTATAAAAAATATGAATTGAGCACTATTGACTAAAAATATTTATTAGCTGAAATGTGATAATAATAGGTCCCTATATACCCCTCGGGACCCTTGATGTCCAGTCCGTCCCTATATATACACGAGTATTATAACAGTAGTTTTCAACAGCAATAAGTTATTGTGTTTAATATTAAATGTCCTGTATCATGATTCGTCTACGCGCTGCCATATCTATTTTATATCATTTCTTATACATATAAAATAGATATGGTTGAGCGTACATTGGTTTGTGAAGTTTAGAGGATAAAAATAAGAAGATATAGTTGTCTTATCTTGAGGTTGAGAAATATATTTATCATTTCTTATACATAAATATATTTCTCAACCTCAAGATAAGACAACTATATCTTCTTATTTTTATCCTCTAAACTTCACAAACCAATGTACGCTCAACATTTTAAGCCGAATTTCGTACAAAAAACTCGTCGGAATATATTTATATACAAGGAACACACATTATACAAGCGTGATATACAGATATACATGTGTATGTGCGTAGGAGATAGAGAGTGAGCACGATGAGTGGGTGATGGCGCAATCGATAAGTGCACTACCACAGTAGTCTCGTGGATTTGCCTTCTCACCCGACACATGCGGTACTGATTTGATTATTGTTTTCCTATTACTCCCATCCCCCTCCCCTTAGACCGTGTATGTACAGAAGCGCGTATGTTTTTCAAAGAGGCAAGAACACGCAGAAACCAATGTGTGTGTGTAGGGAAACGATAATAATAAATAACAGTAAAAACTATAGAATTAAAGGAAAATTGAAGATATTTTCCAACTATTCTGCTGCTACCAACGTCGCCGTGTATTACACTTGCAGAGAGCTGTGCAAGAGGGAAATCCCCACCAAGATAATAGGGAAGGTTAGAAATTTTAAAATTCAAAAGGAAATACAGATAAGATAATACGTTACCTAATTTTTACCACAGTTTCAAACACACTAAAATAATATTGATTAATTATATATTAAATAAGTTTTAAATACATTTTAAGCTTAGTTTTATTTTTTTAGTCATTTTTTAGTCTATTAGAGTTAGATGCGTATAAAACGTCTAAAAATACTTGAATTCTAATAAGAGAATGCTCTTTTTGGATCCACTACCAGCGCTGTGCGCATTTGGAAGCCGTGCATTTATTTGAAACCGTTTTTCCGATTCCAACTGACCTTATAATAGCCGTTCAACTTGCATGTCGTACATTACACGTGAACGGCGGAGAGAAAAATAAAACGTTTTCGCAAAAATGTGACACGACCTTAACCCCCCCCCCCCTGGTTAAGACAAAAAGATAACAATGTTTTATCTAGATAGTATACAACACTACTGATTTATCTAAACATGGTAGTCATCTATATCTTTCAGAATATCGCTCTACCGTTTTCGGTAAATGTGTATCATATTATATTGCAATATTGTATACATAAAATTTATGTAATAAATATAATATAAATATAATTCGATGTGCACGCGGCTTACAGGATGTATCGATTTTTTTTCTCCCGAAAAATATGATTTTAATTATAAAACGAGTGGGTGTGCCAGTGTGTGCAAAAACGGTTAACGCCCACTCGTATTCCATATTTATATACAGCCAGTACACAATATAGTCGAGCGTTTGTTCTGTATGTATAGTACTTATGGGTGCATTTGCGTGTGTGTGTGTATGTGTGTGTGTGTGTGTAAGTGTGTGTGTGTATTCGTGCGTTTTTGCGCATATAATACAAGCACTATTACAACATAAAATACCTATACAATATATTATCTTTACGAACAGTTTTACGAGACGAGCCAACTTTAATTTGACGACATTATAATATGATTGCGTGTTACCTAAACCGTAGAGTTGCAAGTGTCTACGCCCCTGGTGCAATTCCTGAGAGAGCACAAAAATGAAAAATTTGTATACTATGTCAAAAATTTTAACGGTCAGTGTTGTATATTTTATTTACAAAAATGTTAACGTCCTTTATATTAACTGAAGTAATTGTTGAAAATAATTTCTAATAATTATAATAGTATTAAATTATAAATACGTAAGGTAGCATTTTGAAGTTTAATTCCGGACGCAATATTTAATTGCTACAGTATTGCATGTTATCCTGTAATGTATTTATCATGTTATTATTATTATTATTTGTGGTGGACATTATCGAATTATTTCCATATTCGAGTAATTAGTTGACGTTATAGGTATTCGAAATATCACTCGAATTAATTACTTGCAATTTTCAATTGATATAATATTAGTTATTACTCGAATAGTAATCGATATATTTTATAATCCAGACATCACTCGAAATAATCGTAAGATATCTTTAATTTATGTAATGACTCAGAACTGGTTATAAGTTGTTACTCGAAATAATTAATTAAAATAAAATTGTCTATAAATCATAGATATAAATCTATAAATCCAACCTTTTACTTTTTATTTTTTGATATTTCTTGTATTTAATATTAATTGATATTAAAATTAATTTATTAATTTATACTTATAAAATAATTATTATTAAATTTAACAATTTTAATTATTAAAATAAACTAGCTGATCCCGTGCACTTCGTTGCTCGTTAAATATACCAACTCTATATGACTCTAACTTTGTTCAACTCGTTATTTAATATTCGGCGGTGGATGATGTTCTAGATTTATCTTAAGTTTTCTCTCCAGAATAAAAATTCTGATTCACAGCAGTATATTATCAGGTAGGCAATCTACCTGCGGTAGATCGCGGGCCTAGTGCTGTTTGTACGTACCTTAGTGTATGATTTAAATCTAATAAAGTATCAAAGTTATACCAAATTTGACATAATACAGTGGATTAATATAATCAATTAATACATAATCCTAACCTAACCTTAACGTACTAAAATCCGTAGTATAGAATTGTACTGTTGACCATTTGCATTAGTATTACGAACTATTTCTGTTGCTCCGAACAATGTCGTTTGAAAACATGAATTGAATGTTCTAATAATTAGAATCTAATTGACTTCAGGAACACGTTAGAATCTGGATCTGTACCGATAAGTAAACCGTTCAATGGTTCAGGTGGTGTTTCAATTTCAGGTAGTTGCATCTTTCCTGACGCAAAACACATCCAGACTGGCTCATTTTTGAATTTGAGAGCATAGCAGTGCGGGCATTCCTTGTCCATAGCACAAATTACTACTTTTGAATGAGCATAATATTCAATATTGGGCTCATGCTGGAATGCTAGACGCAGGAATGAATCAGATATAAATGTTCGATGTACCTGTTGGCGTAGTTGGTCATTTGCTCTGCGTGAGTCAACTACGAATCATTCGCACTATCGGATTGGCATTGTTCGTCTGTTATTTGCGCTCTTCTATTTCTCATGTTTGTAGCTGCATTTGTTCTACGACAAAAATTGGCATTCTGGCGTCTTCTTGGCATTTTTAATGACACAAACAAATAGAAAATATTCAAAGTACTTATTTATGTTTTTTTTTTTGGTTACCTTGCAACGTCGGGTAATTCATTATATTAACCACTAATAAATAAATATTATTCTCAAATCTTATAACCCCCATAGCAACCATTTATAAACAAAAACAAAAATTTCTATCGTAAATCTCAAAATTCCTGTTTGACCACCTCCCGGGGGTGGAGTTAGGTCCATATATAAACCCTATAAACCCGCTCCACGACATTCTCTATCATTTAAAAAAAAATCAAGATAATCGGCCCAGTCGTTCTCAACTGATGCAATTTCGAATTTTTTGTCTCCATTTTTATATATATAGATTTAAATTATTACTTAAAAATATTATGTATTTTAGATTTTTAAGATTTAATCTGCTTATTAAAATATTCTAAATAACAAGATAAAAACTAATAACTAATAAATCATATTATTCATTCAATTATTTACGTTCATCGAAGTTTTGGACTTTAGACTCTAAAAATATTATTTCGAATAAAGTATCTAGAGAAGTCAAGTTACGAGTATTCAAATTACTATAATTTGACTGAAAAATCACTCGGTTGCATAGTAGATTAGTTTTTTTAATAATATAGGTATTTAAAATATTATCAAAAATCGAGTAACTCGATTATTTTTACTCCATTATGCCCATATTTAATTATTATCATTAATTTAAAATGTTCCGCAACGGTTTTGATATAATATACTAAAAAAACTAAATTTCCCTAAAACGTCTGATAAGAGCACCGTAACATTTTATTAAGTCAACACCATGTATCTTTAAAACACGTACAACTGGAGTTAATACATTTAAAAATATATTTTGAATTATGCATTATTTTACTATTCATTGTAGTTGACTAAAAATATAAGTTTTTTCCTCTACCTATATTGTATACAGTTATTTTATGCAATATATTAACTGCTCCTCGTTATGTATCAATAATACAGTTTGCATCAACCAACTCTACACTCGTTGTCACGTATACTTAGAATATACTTAGGTAAAATAATCATCGAATCCGTAACAGATATAATTGTTTTAAAAAAATAGTGCGTTGAATGAAAATGAAAAAAGTATTTTTGTTATGATAAAAAACAAACGAAAATATTTCAAGCTGATAAATAATAGCCAATGATACCAGTTATTAATCTTTCTTGAACAAATAATATTTTTTTTTTTTGTAAAATATCCTAAGAATATTTTTTTATTTTACCTATTTAAAAAAAAAACTAACAGTATAATTATTTTTACTGGAGTTTAATTTATAATTGGCTAATTGTTGTGGATTTTTTTATATATTTGTAGTTTAACGCATATCAATAATAATTATTAAACTGATTAATTTTGGAACGTCAGAATATTCTAATAAATGTTACTAATGATAATAGCAATTCAAGTTTGTTCTAAATGAATTGCATCAATCTGTTGTCGTCATCAGAGTAATATTATTCACGTCACCTATTAATACGCTTATTGGTGTGAATATAACGAGTGAACGTTTAATTAATTATTCCGGTCATAAAACTAATTAAGAAGTTGTGGTTCGCATTCAATAGAAATTCTAATAAAATATGTTAATCTCGTTCACATCGACCACCGACCGTTTAACTCAATACTTACAATTATTCAACTCGTGTATATATTAAAAAGTAGTAACTATCTATCTTGTCACACATATAGACGTCTACGAACCGCGACGAAATCTTTATTTATAACTATGTAACATGACAATAACCGATATGTAATATTATCATCGTTTTGTTATTTAATGTACAGAAATTTAAAAAAGAAACGAAAATAAATAAAACAATATTAACTGTACCGTGGATCCGATACGCTTAACGGTTTCAAATTCTCAAGCGCACTAAAAATACATTCTTTCTCGTTCGTTATTGACGGCTGATATCGAAATTCAATTTACGCTCGAAGGGTAACTACCTAACTCCTTCCATCCCCCCCCCTCACAGCCCTGACTACTGTTGCTGCACCGAGTAATATTGTGACGGTTCTAACAAAATGTTAGATACATATTACATTTCAAATACATACTCTGCAATACAATTCTCGTTTTAATTAGAAAAAAAAGCAAAATACAAGGGTCGGGTTTTTCAAGTTACTTGTTTACAAGTTTACTTGTAAAATAACAGAATAACATAATTCGTTTATTCAAAATTCGTTAAAATACCTGATTTCGTCTAATTTTAACTTTTTAACGCTTATAACATTTTTATAATGACATAATACGAAAAAAAATCAAATATCTATAAACAACGCAAAAAAGTACATCATCTCTAGAAGGAACGTTGATATACGATTAATTTAAATCTTTTTTGTATGTACGTATCTGATAATTTCGAGTCATAAATATCCAAAATTTTAACTGTTTTTATTTTTAATCTTTTCTATTTTTAATATTATGTATTTGATTTAATATTATCCATCCTATGACACATTTTTTATTCGAAGCCACGTGCAGTGGCGGACTGGGAATAAAAATCGACCCCGGGGGAAACAGAAAATTTGGCCCAAATTTTTGAAAATTACTATTTTACTCTTTTATTTTATTCAATATCAGTAAAGAAATATAAATAATATACAAATCTAAATATAAAATTTTTACGTTAATTTAGTAATATTTTAATTTTACCGGCCCAAGCGGGGATCGCTCACCCGCTGCCTAAGCCCCTGACCACGTGTTAAAATATAATACATCGGAGAATAAAATTAATGCGATCTATAGAAATGAAGTGGAAAATAAAATGTCATGAGTGTTTTTAACCAGTTAAGACTTTTTTTTTGAGAGATAACAAAAAAATAATTCGATTTTATCGAAAACAGATACCACGAAATGTTGTCTTTTTGTTGACATTTTTCGTTAGTTTTTCTTAAATATTTGAAAAAGCCGTAAAAACTTAAAAACCAACCTGCCGAATGCATTAACTGGACAACGTTTTAATTAAGAACTAGCCTCAATTTTAATAATCGGAACAATCCTTTTAGTTGAAATCGCGTCAATGGATATTCAAAAAATGAAAAACCACGGTAAAATCCAATTCATCGGTCGCTTCAATCGGAGTGAAAAATCTTTATACATACTCCCACGTATACGTTGTGGCGGCGGTCACGCTGTAATAGATGTGCTATATTTATTGACTTGATTGATTTCGGTAGTCTCGTGCGCGTGTTCAATATTATTTTATACCAACACGGGATCCCGCGGAAGCGGTTGCGTCGGAAAAATCTACCACAACCATTTCGTATTTTTTTATTTATTCATATTAATATCACCAACGGTCTTTCGACGGCAATCCAGCACGAATGAAACTCGTTTATGAAATTTTAAAAGTCCACGTCACTCATCTTGGAACATTAGGGTCGCTCGATACGATCTACATCGTCCGTGCTATCGCATAAAATACATTAGACGCGCATCGCGTGTGTGACGTGTGTAGGTTAGGGAGAGAAGGGCCCGACAGTATATGCGGGACCAACCGATAATCAGTGGTTATATAAATATATAACATAAACATAATTAATTTTTATATTAATTATGTCCTTCTTATAGCTGTGTTTATCTAATAAGCTATATAAGATTACTGCCCTACAAAAAATATAAAATATAAATTTGAAAATCTCCAAAGTCAATAATTATCCAAGTTATCATCTTGGGTAATTTGATCAGGAAACGTACCAAACGGAAAAAAATGTATAATACGCTTAATATTATAAATAATGAATATTTGATTTCAACGAAATATTTATGTACTATTATATTTGACCGAAACACGTGTACATAGTGCCCCACAAAGATGTGGATATTTTCAATACGACCAAACCCAACAATATTCATATATCCGTGAGACACTCTGTATATTTATATATATATATACATATAGATGTTAAAATACCGTATAATACCGGTATTATACCTGTATTATACCGTACCTATAGAACATTCCAGTACCTCAAATTATTGGAAATTTAACAGAGGTTATAAACCTATTATGAATTATGAAATACGAATCATTTAAAAAAGGAATAATTTAAAAAATGACTAGAAGGTCAGAAAACATAAAATACAAGATTTAATTCAATAATTTTAATGGATATTTTTAGAATGAGTACTTTCCCTACTCATTGGGAACACACGATATGATAATAATTAATAAATGATAATAATAAATAATAATTTTATATCTAAATATTTTTAATCGTGGTAATAACTAAAAATAACGCCTTAATTATTTTGTTTATACCGTCTGTATAAAATAATTTTATACCATGTGTATAATACAGTTTTATACCACTGTATAATACAAACTCACATCTATATATATATTATATATATATATAATATTACTTATACGTTTTTTTTATATATTTTGCGTTATTACCCAAACTCGAGGTAATTCTTAATTGCTATTATTCACACGTATAGCATGAGTAAGTATTATAATATTCTACACCATTTGGAAAGTTGGCTCCGGTGGTGGTTTATTTATTATTTTTCCGTAGTCATTCCAGGACTCGCGAAATCGTACACGAGTTCTAACACAGCCACCAAATGGTTAATCCATAAGTCTCGAATTGAATCTACGGATGAAAAAATGTTAAACAAAATTAAGTGTTCACTTTTTATATACTATATATAGGTTTTAATTTATAAAATTCCGTTTCCGGACAAATTCGATCTATCCCTGCGTATTATCATTGTTATAATTTATGACGATTTAATATATTTCGAAATTAAGATTTTAAACATTTTTACTATTAACTGTAATTAATGTAGTGAAGTATAATTTCCTTATTTCTCTACACCTCTCCAATATGTATAATACTTCTTAAAATAATTTTTTCCATTTTGGTTTTATACACATTATATTTTGTTATATAATACGGTCTACAGCCCAAAAAAAATGTAATGCACATAACACGAGTATTTGTCATACTATTTAATATATTATTTATTCTATATTATTATTTATTAATTGTAATAAGTTGTTTAGGACTCAAGAAATTAAAATGTATTTTGAGGCATTCAGATTTCATCTAGCTGAAAAATAAAATTGCATTGTTTTTAACGATTTTTAAATCTTGATTAGCGAACTACATACATAAATCACTCAATAGCTTTTATAATGATACAGTTATTATTTTTATGAACACCGATTGTATTCATCAAATATTTTAAGTTCTATACGTGTTTCCGTGATAAAACGTTTATTAATAATAAAAAAAACATAACAATTAAATTAAACGTTATAATAAAATAACATATTAGTTATTAACTAAATTACAATATAAACTAGTGTTCTGGAGCCGGAGTAGTACCTTAAAATGTCATTATCATCATCAACGATAGCTGTAATTTAGAAATAATTTTAATTATTATTGTAATTCTTATTGTTTTTTATAGCCTGAATGAGTAGTTTGTAAGAGGAAGTTTTATGAAATGTCAAATTAATTATAATATTATTTCTCTTTTTAGAGTTTATTTTTAAATTCATCGTGACATGAAACATACCTTTTGAACGATTTCAATTCATAAAAATTATTTACATTAATATTTAACTCTTGATATAGTTTTAGACCTTTATATAAAACACTTTTTTGACCAAAAACTTTATTATAAATGGGTAGACTTATATTAATATTATTACTGTATCTTGTATCATGAAAATGATCTAGGAAAGGAATTAAGTGTTTATGTTTGTAAAGTTCAATAAGAGTAGATAAATTAAAAATAAAATTAAAATCATTAACTTCTAATTCATTATATATGAAGTTAGAGTTGGTTCGTATAGATAAATTTAATAAATATTTAATAATGCAATTTATAGTAATTATTAATCTGAATAAATGATTATTGAAAGTTCCTCCCCATATTGAAATACCATACGAATAAATCGACTGTACCAAGGATAAGTATATTATTCTTTTATATGAATTATTAAATATATATTTTACATCTTTAAATATGAAGAAGAATTTACGTAAAATATTGTTTATATAATTTATATGACTATCCCATTTAAGTCTATAATCAATGATTAAACCAAGATATTTTAATTCTTTTACTTGTTCAAATATAATGCATTCTGGAATACATTTATTAAACAAATTTGAATTACACTTTAAAGAATGAACTTTTATTATATTTGTATGTACAGTGTTATAATTTTGTGTATTGAAATAAATGTATTTAGACTTGGATAAGTTTAATTTGAATTTGTTTTTGCAAAACCAATTATGAATATTATTCAGAATTTTATTTGCTTCAGAATACAAGGTATCTATAGTTAGTTCTGATATTAAATTTGATGTATCATCAGCAAAGCTTAATATTTCTATATTTAAATTTGTATTAATACTTAAAAGATCATTTATAAAAATTATGAATAACAAAGGACCAAGTACTGTGCCTAGCGGCACTCCACAGGATATTCCCAAAGAGTTACTATAATGATCATTAAGTTTAACTTTTTGAGTTCTATTGCTTAAAAAAGATTTTAATAAATTATTTGGCAGGTAACGAATACCTGCGTTTTCTAACTTTAGTAGTAATAAATTATGATCATCACAATCAAACGCTTTCTGTACATCAAGGAAAATACCCATAACTTTATAATTTTTGTCAATATTTTTTCTTACAAAGTCATCAACTTTAAAAAGTGCATCTGTAGTGGATAAACCAGGTCTGAAACCAAACTGTTGCTTAGAAAAGAAATTTTTTTTATCTTAAAAATCAAGTATTCTGCTTTTGATACATTTTTCAGAAATGTTTGAAAGAGTTATAGATAATGATATCGGTCGATAATTTCCACATAATAATTTATTACCTCCTTTGAATAATGGAATTATAATACATTTTTTAAAATTTTGAGGATATATATCAGTTTGTAGAGATTTATTATAAATAATTGATAAAGGTAAGGAAATGGAGTTGGAAATATTTTTAAGTATGTAATTTGATAATTTATTTTCATAAAAAGATGTATAATTTTTAATTCTATTTATGTGTTCTATAATTTCCACAGTATTAATTGGTCTAAAAAATATACTACCATTAATGAATTTATTATCATCAACCAACAACGTATCATGGTTTACGTGCTCTATTTTTAAATTATTTTCAACATATTTCACATAAAAGTCGTTCAATTCATTACAGATTTCTCTTTTTGATTCAGTAATCACACCGTCTTTCTTTATTATCTTATTAATGCTACATACTTTATTTTTGTTTGATTTCCCAATTACCTCATTAATAATCATCCATACTTGTTTATTATAAGACTCAGCGTTTTGTAATTTATTTTGATAATGAATTTATTTTGATTTCCTAATTAATTCATTTAATAGGTTTCTATACATATTATAAAATTTTTTAAAACGTATATCAAAGGGTCTTGATTTTTATTTGGCAAATAATTTTTCCCTATTTCGGATTGAAGTTATTATCCCAGTAGTTATCCATTCTTTTAGTTTAATAATTTTTTTAGGTTTGTATCTATTTATAGAGGAGGTAGAATGATAAATGAATTCCGTTATTTTACAATTGAAAACTTTAACCATATGATCTACGTTATTGATATCTAAACAGGAATACCAATTTTCTGTGCTGATTAATAGGTTTAAGTAGCTAAAATTTACCTTGTCTATACTTAAATTTTAACAAGTATTTATTTTATTAATAATTTTATCAGATAAAATCAGTGTTGTAGCATAATGGTCAGTTATGTCACATTTTAATACATATGAATTTATTTTATTAGTATCGACATTTTTAATAAATATATGATCAATGCATGATTTAGTGGATTCTGTAACTCTTGTAAAATTATTTATACATGTAATATATTCATTTGCTTTCAAAATATTTTGATACTCATTATTAATATTTGAATTACTCAATATATCTATATTTATATCACCGCAAATAATACTTGAACATTTATTGTTATTTCGAGATAAGAACGAGTCTAAACTTTTGATAAATATTTCTAGATTATCATTCGGTGATCTATATATACAAATTAACGAAAACATTTTTTCTTCAGATTTAATTTTAAGAATTATTGAGTTACAATTGAATAGTACTCGATTTTCCATTTGGAGTATATTCACAGATTCTTTAATAAAAACTGTGACTCCGTCACTTTTGTTTAACGTTCCTAAAGAGTTAAAAGATTTATTACCATTTAATGTATATTCAAAGTCATTCAAAAGCCATGTTTCACATAGAATAATAATATCAAAATGGTTTTTAATTGAGCTAAGTAACATTGTAAGTTGATCAAAATGAGCGTTAATACTTCTAATATTTATTTGAAAAATAGAAAATTCATCATTATTTAAAGGGATATCAGCTATGGAATCTATATAACTAGAGTTGATATTATTTACATTTAATAGTGCATCAATATTTAATATATTTTTATTCATTTAAAAGTTTAAAAGCTAATTTATATTTATTTATATATTATATAATAAATCTATACTAACTATAATTTTTCTATGTCTTGAGAAGATCTAATTTTCATTATTTAGGAATCTTCGTTTTTCCTCACAAGAATATCAGCATTCGACAGCCAAACAAATTTATATAGTTTTTCTTTCGCAACAGATCTGGTTTGTGCAAAAAGTGCTCTTTTAGATTTGGTAATACGCTCATTGATAAATATTTTCTTTCAGCCAACTATTAATTATTTTATCTGCTGTCAATTCAATGATTTTCCATTACGAAAAAGATTTTTGCGCATATCCAGTATTGCTAATTTTGCGGTAATAATATTTTGTTTCGATGTAAAGGAATTAATTCTAAAAGCTTCAAGTACTTTTAATTCAGTATTAGTTTTTTCCCCTATTTCTTCTATTATAGAAATACAATTTTCGTTAGTGGTTTTGGGTATACCCATTACGTCCACTGATATTCCTAGATTATGTTGTTCTATTTCATCGATTTTATTTTTCAGTACGGAAACTTCATCTTTAAGTCGTTTGTTTTCTGCTATTATTTTTTAATTTACTTGTTTAATCATTTTCAATTCACTTACGATGTTGTCAATTTTATTATTAAAATTGTCAAATTGTGAACTTATAAATGATACTGACTTTATAAGTTCCTCGATGTTTTTTTCCATTGAGTTTCATTGTTTTATTATGAAATAATATATTATTTTTAAACTCATTTACATATAAAACTTTTTGAGTTCTAGAAATGTAATACCTACAATTCTTAGGCATAGTATCTTGTGATATTTACTCGTATAATGTGAAATCGTAACCAACGTAATTAATAACAGATGATTAGCAAATACGGATGTATTCCCTTCAAATAGTTATCTCATAAATTAAGCTTCGTTTTATTATAAACCATAATTAAATTAATTTGCAACTTTTCCGTATTTTTTTATTATTAAATTTTACAACATTTTTAGTTGACATTCATTTTAATAAAAAAAAAAAAATCAACAGATAGCTCTACTGGTCCTCATATTTAAATTACTTGTTTATTTGATATAATCTATACATATACATTTTATTGTAAACAAAATAAAATTAAACGTTATTAACACTAATCGAGAAAATACGAAGTAAATCTCTAATTACGTTTCTCGTAAAATAATAACAAATTTAACACAATATTATCATACGTATTTCATACATCCGTAGTTTATAGCGTAAGAAATGTTCTAAATCAAATAAATGTAGGTTAAAGATATTAGAATTATGAACACTGCAATGAACTTCATAATCTAGACGACTTTTACAAAATCCTGAATATTTCTGCATGATTATTATGCACACATAATTATTATTATTATATATATAATAACTATTATTATACACATATATTATTATATATGACGTCGAGAGAAACGATAATAAAACCCCGACCAAATATCCATATCGTAAACGGATTTGATTCGTTGCCGAATAAATTGTCCTTGTGTTTATAGCCTGATCTATTGTGTCTAGGCGTATACTATGTTGTGTCTACCATGTTACATGGAATATTAGCAGAAAAATGAAACGGATGAGATTGTTTGTGTACAAAAAATCGATATGGCCACAGGACACTATGTATTTATCAGGTACAACAAGTCTTTGTCTACTACTACGAGTGTACGATGCATAATGTAGTTTTAAACGAATATGAACATTTTCCAAAAGCCGAAATATTAGAAAAAATGCATAATCCAGGCGTGAAACGGAATGGGCTTGCTTAAAAAATCACCTTGTACACTTATAGTATTATGATTATTGTTAGACGTACGCTTGTATTGCAGCACGCATGTAATATGACCGTGGTGGTAGTGGTAGATTTTCAAAATCAATCGTTTACATCCTATTACTCGCCGCAAGTATGTTACACCTATAATTGAAACGAACTGACGACATTCGACGCCATAGCACGCATGTATACGTGGACGAAGTACACCACCAACCTATCCACTTATCTGATATCTGAAGCCGCTATGTGTACATACACACGAATTCGCTTTTCCAGAAGGCGTGATGTTGTAACGATTGTTATGTATACCTATAGGGTCTGTAGCGTATCGATTTCCATTTTGTAAACCGTCGTCACGTCCTCCTGCCCCATCAACTACCCTACAACTGTCGACGGGTAATAACCAACGAATTTTTATCGAAACATTTATTTCCCGCAGCTGATGATCCCTCTGCCGTCATTACCAAACCTCTAACGCAGAGTAACGTTGTACCATTATTCTCGCACGTTCTCGGATCCTGCGTTACGTAGGTAAACCTATATTATATTACGTACCGGGTGCAACGGAAATACCTGACAAACTTCAAGCCAATGCTATTTGTAAGACGTAGTCCACTGGGCCGCAGCAAATCACGCGGTTAAGACACACTGATCAACGTTAAGTAACATTTACGCGCAGGGACCAAGATAGGCCATCCTACATTTTTTTTTGTATTCGCCAATACAATTTTAACCAGAAATACCGTTCCCGGTCATGGACCGTCTTTTTTAGTTCCTGATAGAAAATCTTGTTTATTTGGTACGTACTGGAAGTATTTTTTTACCAGTGTTCAAATATTTATGCACTGGAAAACAATGAAATATGCAGTGCATACGTTTGCACTAAAAAAAGATTAAAATGTTCGCAATGTGTATATTATGCAGTATTTTTTTATAAATTGTGTATTCCCATGGGAACAAGTTTCAGAAATGTATTGTTAATATACACAAATATACGTGTGTGTGTGTGTGTGTGTGTGTTACCCCGAGTCCACACATTGGCACCAATATCGGCGCCAATAGTGTTTGTCCAATGTGTGCATCGATTAAATAGCATTGGAGCCAATATTGGTACCAATTTTAGAACTTATCTGTCGTTTGTCGGTTTTTTGACGAAACATCAAAGAGGTTGAGGCCAATGATAGGGCGTTATCCACACATTCGTCAGCGTTGACACCAATACCGTAAATCAATTTCGTTTATGAATTTTTCTTTTCATTATCATTTCGAGTGTTGGCGACTGGCTAGTACATTGGCAACCGATTGTTGGCCCAATGTATGGGCGCTATTCTATGAACATGAGCCAACGTTGGTACTAACCTTGGCGCCAATGTATGGACCCGGGGTTATAGTTCCATTCGCGTGTAGGAAGAATGTTGCGATCAAAAATACATACATTTCATTGCCGTACATCGATAACCGTTATCGCAATACATAAACGCTTTCACCGCGTATTATTAAGAAATTACGCGATTACATAAATCGTCGAGTATCACATAGTGCGGTGGATGGCCGTACATCGCAGCCCGATACAAAGATCGTCGTTCCTCGTACCCCTGTAACGCTAATGAAACGTTTAGAAGTGGTTTTCCACTTCTAAAGCATTATAATAAAAAAATAAAAATATTATTTCCATTCCAAGTATTTATAAAAACCACCAAAGTTTTGGTAAACAATAATCGTAATCAGTGCCGGGTGAACGAATATACTGATTCGCTTGATTTTAAAACGCCGTCCTGTGTACCGTTGTACCTATCATTCAAAAAATAAATTATATAAATAACAACGGCGTTGAAATTGTTTGATTTATTCTATAAATATATCATCCGATACCGATAGTTTCAATATAATAGGACTATTAGCATTCAGCACTACTTAACTTTATGCGCTTTCCACTCATTAACTCATGAATTCATGAAAAACTACTTAAGGAAATATTAAGCCCGTTTGTTTTTCAGTCAATATGACTTGAAAGATAACAATACTACGACTACAGTGTATGAGACTCAAAATACGAATAAACGATAAAATAATAAAAAATCGCTTGGCGGTGTACATATAAATCATTTACAATTTAATATTACATTTAATTGAACGTTTATTTATCAAATTTAATAATCTACTGGTTATAAATTATAATACAACCATACGGGTAGACAACAAACATGATTATGTTTTAGTGTATTTGCCGCTATAAACATTTTGTATACAATTTTTACTCGAAAATAATACGATAATATGAACCGAAAAAGAAAATACCAAGCGCTATAATAATAATATGATCATATTATAATACACTGAACACTTATTCACCTGGTAATTCTGCGGTAGTTGATATAATATTTTATTATTACTATTATTTGTTACACACATTTTCAATGATTAATGATTCTTTCTAAAAATTATAATACATTAGAAAACGTCAAAACTTTCATAAAGAAATTGACACTCCTAAAATATTGCCTCCGAGGGCAACCCCCATCTTAGTAATGATCGCAATACATGATAGCGTGGTATCGGTAATCGGCTACGATATCGAATGTAACATAATATATGTACTTGGCGAACAAACTGTGCACCGGTGTTTCTTGACATTTTTATTGTAGAGATCCCTAAAATGGGGTAAAAATACAGTTGGCCACTTCATGTCAACCCCATATAATAAATACTAATTAGAGCCAAATAATATTATCGATTAGGTCACTTGCTACATAAATCACGTATCGGTTACCATAGGACAACTGAACAACAGCGCACACGGTTGTTCAGGAAAGAAAACATTTCTAATTAGGTACGTCGATATGTAACAGCAGAAGCTAAAGACCTAGATACCGTTTATAACAACACTAAAGTGATCGGTGAGAAACGTAGGACGTCTTATGCAACACAAGGGTCGGGTTATAACCCTTGTACAAATGTCTATGCGTTCGCTATAAGCCTGCATAAAGCCGCGGTTTCGTCACAGACAGTTATCGTGGTAGAACTATGTAATTTGCAGTCGATCCTTTGTAGACGACATATTTTGTAATAATTTATGTGTACATCTGAATATAAATTATTAGATTCGTATGTCCTGCCGCGTGACAAGCCGCTCGTCAAGCTGCATTCGGTGCGGGGGCGTGGTGCATGGTATAAACCACACGCACTGTAGTACCGAGATGTGATTTTGACGGGTCGTCCACGTCGTCGTGCGTATTAATCGTGACCGAGGATAAAAACAGAAACTCCAACGACGGCGACGTGAATCCCCCGAGCCGCGGTTTATCTCGCAAAAGTCTTCCCCACCCTCCCTTTGAATGCGTACACAGCTGTGAAAGCATCCTCCATCACTCCTGCCCCCGCACGAACGCCGCCGGTGACGCACCGGTGCACCCGCGTACGCAGAACTCCCCTGCCAGTCAAAATCATACACGCGCACGCCTCATGCTCGATGCACACCACGACGCGGGAAGGTACACACGCGCACGCCGATTTTCATATATTAAACGCATGCACGTTTTACGTCGTTCATTACGCAACGAGTAAAACATAAAGCGTGCTTGCGGGCAAATCGTAATGTACTGATGCACAGTCGGTGTCGAGCGCACGCGGAAAAACCGTCGCTCGAACGGGGGAGACAGTGGCAAACGGAATGCGAAAATCCGCAATCGCCACGTGACCGGATTACCATTCGTGTGCGCGTGGGTGTGATCCTGAATACAATAACACGAAATAAATGCTCACGTGTGTCGAACGTAGCGGGGTATTGTTGCGTCTCGCTGTACGCGCATTGCATTGTCGCAGCAGCAAAGAAAGTTTCGTGCAAACCATTAAAATGTCTAAGAGCCACGAAAGGCACATCGTGACGAGTGTTGTAAACGACTGTTGTATTAAACAATTTAATCACGCTAAACGGTTTGCCTACGGTTATCGTAGTACATACCACAGACATGTTGTTACTATGTGTGTTCAACCGAGATTACTATCGTTTCGTGTTTAATTATTGTTCGGGCTCCAAAAATCTTATTTTAATAAATCCCATGAAATACTACACCGAAATTGTATGAAGTATGGAGTCTTCTAGGAATACTAGTATAATATATAACATCCAGAATTTATTTTATCGCGGGAGGTAGGCCAGTAGGTGTAGTTAGGATGTGCTGTGATGGTACAATTTATAGTTCATAGCGATAGGAGAGAATTACTTCTAGGGTTGGAAATGCGACAGCACCACTATAGATTCTTAGCGTTAAGATCACTTCCGATAGTATAATTGTTGTTAACAGTAGATAAAAGTTCAGTAAATCTGGTTGGGGAGATTAAGTGTTTAGGTGGACAATAAACAGCTGTAAATGTATCAGAGATATCGTACAGGATTAGATATAGTCAGGTATAAAGTTTGGAAGTGGTGTGTATTTGAGCGACGATTTTATATATATGTATATAGTTGTATTGTATGGGTGGTTTTCGCGATAGATGTGATAACCAAGAACATTAACGTAGCAATTATTAATGAAGTGGGATTCGGATATGAGAAAAATGTCAATATTTTTTTTCTGAAGCGTGAGGAGAAATTTTTAGAAGCATTTTATTAATCTTTTAGTCCGTTAGTATTCCATAAAAGGGCGAAGAGAGAATTGGAAATATATGAATTAAGTATTATATTTGGTATCAAAAAATTTGAGATAATATTGATGAGGAGAGCAATTAAAGGATTGATAATCGACTTAAATCCTTCAAGGAAATTCAAAAAAAACGTTAATATCACTGTTTAGGACGTGTTGGTCGTAAGATTGATAATAAGTGGTGTCGTTACCTGTTACATTGGCGTAAGATCTGGGGTGTGAGTTTGATAGTAGATTCGTAGTTAACCAGTTGATTGGTGATAATGGGTGGTATTTCTGGTTGAGGTTAATAGAATTGGATGGCTAACGGTGGCTATTTTGGAGCTCCTTGTGGACTGTGCAGCCTTAATCGTTTGCTTAGTGATTTCCAATGATTCACAACGCACAGATGTTGGGAGTATCTAGTGGGTTTTTACTTGTTGGAGTTGGATGGTTCTCATCACATACTACACAGCGTAAAGAAATATAGCAGCACTATAAATTCTTATATGTCCATAGGATTGATTGGCAATTAAGGCAGGTATAATGTAAAATATATTTATTCAATACTTATTTGATTAATATAGGAGACTTTTTAATTCTTAAATTAAATAAAAATTATAATAATATTATACAAATTTTCAACGCGTTCAGTCACGTTTAGTATTGTGATACTATAGTAGATAGAATGCTAACAAAACTCTTATTTTTTTTTTATACTATATGGATAGAATTAATATTTTTTATTTCTAAACGAAAAATTACACGTTAGACAAAATGCATCAGTGATATCGACATTATCCAGTTAATGTTGATATTATCCGGATAATGTCAACATTATTATGCATTAGGTAACATAAATGGCTAATGTCAACATTATCCGGTTAAAGTCAACATTGTCCAAATTTTAACATTACTCGTAAAATATGTTATGCTCAGTCAGTATTTAAAATGTCCAATTATATCTTAAAGGCCGTAAAATATACTTATTAAAATCATACAATTAAAATATTTATTGTTTAATCACAAGTTATGATGCATTTAAACTCTTTTTACAAACTTAATGAAATAAAGTATCTGTATAATAATAGAAAATGAATAGATACACTATATAATACGAACAATTTGAAACTAATAATTTATAAAACAATGATAGTATGAGGTTCTACAATTTACATTCTGTAAGATAAAAGCAAACTTTATTCCCTGATCCATAGATTGGAGAAGAGGGGTTGTACTTGCTGAGAGAAAGAGGCATGTTATTTGGCATCGTTACTTTTCAGTTCTCCAAAAATATGTTTTGGGACATTATTCATAATCATTAGAATTTTCTACGTTAACTGGTTTTACTATTGTTTGATCCATCCAAGCACTTTTTTGTGCATAACAGATCACAAGCAGTATATTCAAATTTAAATTTTTAAATGCAGGTGGTTTTTTGAATTTTCCTATCACCAGCAAAGGTAATCTATGATTGTCGGTTGTACATATTTGCACAGATCATTATAGTGATTCGATCTTTTTGTACTTTAAAATCAGAGACTGTTTTTTTTTCGAAAATTATATCAGTGTTTTTCGTGTTAAAGCTTCCAATTGAGTCCAGTTTAACCAAAAACTTGGTTCTCTTGTTGTCTGTTTAAACTTGTTTTCTAACGAGTTTAAGATGAGATTGTATTTTAAATTTGAATTGTTCCTTGAATTCATCAATAACTGGACTATTCCACACTATGTTACTCTCCAATGGTATCTAGTTGTCGAATACCGTGACGAAATTTAAACTTATCAAACCATCCCATACTTGCTTTGAAGTTTGAAAGGCTGTCTAATTTTTTATTTATTATATTTGCCTTGGCCATTATAATAGAACCTGAAAATGAAATTCCTTGACTTCGGTTTTGAATAAACCACTACAGAGACGTGCTCAGGAATTTTGAATGGGGGGGAGAGTTCAAATTTTTTTAATAGAATATTATAATCAATATGCATTATGAATTAAAATGTAAAATTATAAGTAAACAAAGAATCATTTTTGTAACATATAACATTTATTAAATTAAAATCATAAAACAAACAAAATGTTTTTTTCATGATCAGATAAGCCATGATTAAGAAACAAGTTAATATAATATAACCCATTATCCAGTAACCTGTATCTTTTGTAAAAGCTCGATTCATCCTTGGTTTTATTATTTTGAGAGTTCGGCCCGGCTCAGCCCAAAAAGTTCTACCAAAAAAAAAGCCCAGCCCGGCCAGGCCTGAAAAGTTTTACAAAAAAAAAGTCCAATCTAGCCCTCATTATTTTTTTTAAGGCCCGGTCCGGTTCCATCTCAGTACAGGCCGGACTTTTTGAGGACCGGGTCGGGACAGCCCAGCCCTTGCAGGTCTTTAGCAGTTAGTTAGAATAATAATAGTAACTATCACCAATATCAAATAATACAGACTGATGAGGAAAAAATTATAACTAATCAATAAATTAATTGTTATAAAAAAAAAAAAAAAAAAACTCTAAAATTGGGAAATACAATAATTATCATTATATGTATGTAGTTAATACATATTATATATTTGTCAAGTATCCATAGTTTAACTCCCTAAACACCCCCCCCCCTCCCCCGAGCACACTGCTGAACCATTGGTACACAATGTTGTCAAGTTGTTCATATTTTACTGGTTTCATAGTTTTACCACTTCTTACATGTCTATCGTTGCTTTGCATTAAAGACACATGCTGCTCATTTTTCTCAGCATCACCTTTTATGTTATTCACTGATGTTTTCCCAACACGATAAATCTGAGCAATATTGGTAGTAAATTTACTTTTTTTAAACAAACGTTTGATAATTCCGAGTTTTGGATTAAATCCTAAGACATCACGTCTCCGCTCTTGTGCCATCTTCGAAACACGACACAAAAACTACAAAAACACTACTCAGCACACACAGATTACTCGTCAGTCACTGGTTAAATTTAATTAAAAACTGTTCAATTTGTTCGTTATCGCGTTTATTGCATTAAGATCATAAACTATTTTGTATACACTTGATACTCCCTATATTAGACACCGTGACGAGTTTATCGCGATTGCACCATTTACTTTTTTTTTGATAGTCACCGATGACGGATAACAAAGAATGATGGTGAATCGAGTGACGGTTAAACGAGTTTCTACTGTAATAATAATAATAATAATAATATTTGAATGCGCGCGCATGTACATGATTGGTGAATATTTATTCGTTATAATAACAATGGACGTGATGGCGGACCTACCAGATATGATATGAAAATGTTAAATTTCAGCAGAACTGCGTAACTACGCGTATACTACGACTGGCGCACGAATAATTATGATGAAGGTATACGTAAGGATTGTTATGCACACGTGTATAGTATTCTAAACTTTAATGGTACATAATATTAAAATACAGTTAAGTAATATAATAGGTTTTTTGACGTAACCAGAATGTTATCGTTCAGTTGTTTTCACGTGTCTACTCTTCTAAACGAACGAAAACATGAAAACATCTTTAGTGCATACCTATGACCCTATATGCGTGTATGCGTGGTATACGTGTTTTCGATCGGGAAGTGGAGTATTGACGGAGGAAAATAAATTACATACAACACTCTTGTGGGTTGTGGGTTGTGGGTGCTAGGAGTGTATAATGTACACAAACGTATGTGTGCGTGTGTGTGCAGACATAAAAGATACAAAACAGAGTCGGGTGCGCACAAGGATTCCTGAACGAATACCTACATTTAGATAAGTGCGAGGAAAACGATTTTAAACGGTTTTGAAACATGTCTTTCGGTGATATATCTGGTTCGTGTAAAACAACAGCTCAAAATAATATGTTATTATTTTGTCATAACTCACAGTACATCATATAAAGTATATTAATGCACAGTTTTTATATAAGGAAAACACTTGTCATAACAATGTTATAATAATTATTGGTTATGTGGGAGTGTTAATTATAAAATAACGATATTCACAGAAAATTAAAAATATTTTACTATACTAATATTATACTATAGAATTTTAACTTAACAACCGCATAGAATAGAAAATGTTAGCCATAACGAAATATTTGTCGAACACGGATAATACCACTGTGTAATGTAACACTTCAAGTATGTTCCTAGGACATTTCATTGAACATGTAACATCCCAATAAATGGTTCTCAGGTGCTGCAGCAACATTGCTGATCTTGTTACTGACCGTTATTTTGTGACACAAAAAATACGAGTATTACCTTTATGTTTTCATATAACATACCCGATATGTCTCGACGCGGCATGCATCCACGCTAATTAAAAATTATCAAAAAAAAAAAGGTAAAACATATTATAATTCTGAGACCTACGTATAAGATTTGAACCTTTGTACCCTAACTAATAAATTACCTATATGGACCTACTCCTATCCAATTCTTATCTACATACCCATCTAATATTACAATCTTATGTAAAATAAATATTTATAAGTAATGCAATCTGAAATCCAATATTTTAAAATGTACAAATAATAACATTAATTATTAATACTTTTATACAATTAGTATTATACAGATACAGAGATTTGATACAAGTTATAATTAGGGCTCGGATTTTAAAGCAAACGCTCCTTTTTATATATTTAAGATATAAGATATGTTAAGTCAGTTCAAAATTATCAATATTACCATAAATTAATATAAACTAATGTAAATTCTAGAAAACTGTATATTAATATAATATTATGATTACTTTTAAAACATAACATAAGATATACCACATATTTTTATTTTATTAAGATGCGAATTTGTACTATTTAGCACAATTAGGGCCGTTCATACAATGTCCGATTAAGTGTCGGTTAAGACTAACCGGTAGAATTCTGTCGGTTAACACATGATAAATTCTTCCGGTTAGCGTTATCAGACACTAATCAAACATTGTAAGAACGGCCCTTAGTGTATGTGATGATAGAACAAAAATACAATGAAAATAGGAATAAAAAACCACCCATTAGTGGCACTTGACTGGGAAATTATTTAACTATAAATTAAAAAAAAATATAGGAGTGTGAGATGTTATATGTCATTATTGAGATAATAAGTAAAATTTAGGTGGAATGTATATGTATTAGATAAGTTGAATATGAGAAAATTTTTGTATGGGTTAGTAAATTATGATTAATTTTTGCCCACCCTATAATATGAGCCAAGTGCCGCCTATGGAAGACCTAACGATATTTGAAAATAAATAGTGCATACTACTCGTGTATCGAGTACTGTATCCGTCGGCAATGGTGGTCGAGCTGATACATTTTATTGAGTTTTGGAAACGAAAACGATATCGTGGTCCGACGTCATCGAAAGTCGAATCCAACGGAAGAACATCAAATACATCGTTTGCACATCCATATTACCACGTCTTAGCACCTTCTCCTCCTCCTGAATCGAACTTCTCGTGTTTTGGGTATGTAAATGCTGTATGAATATGTATAGCATCACATCGATAGAAACACTATGTACAATAAGCACATGGTCACACGCGAGTAGACGATGATCAACAGACGGAAAAAGATAATTGCCCGCAAACGCGCCGCTTGCTTATACACAGTAGATGCGTAATGAATAAGATTAACGCGGTAGTCGCACATATTTTTTCACCGACATTTCGGAGTTTGTTGTTTTCTATTTTTGAGCCGAAATACAGTACGATAAACTTCTCTCAAAACGAAACACTATAATCCCTCACCCGCCCTAGAAACAATATGTGCAATATGTCCATAGGATTGATTCAAATCAATGATTTTCTTTTAAATTTCCAAAAGGTGTACAAGTGTAATTTCAAAAATTTGTTTCGCACCTATTTTTTTTTATTTTATTTATTAATTTTCTTTTTATATTTCGGTATCACTGCGTGCACCTTAATCTAATCATATTATTCGTGAGGTGTGAGAAAAAAATGCGTTCGCGGCCGACTTGACATCGTAACGCGAGAATGATATACGTGTACACGACTATACGTATTATGTATTTAGATGTATAAAATATTATATAGATATGAATTACACAATATGATATTATATATTGTTGTGCGAGACAGTCGGAAATTCGACGGTCGGGATTGGCCTTTTCAACGAAGAAAGAATCCGACACCGGAAACCAAATATTTGAACACATCACTTTATCGTCGTAGATACACATATATACGACCGATGGTAATTTGCGTAACCTACAAGTAGTAAATGGTTCAATGTAACATAATATCATATAACATATGTCATATGTATTTTGTATCACGTCGTATCTTCTCATTATGTAATTTGGGCCATATACCTATATGTCTAATAACGCCTATTCGATCATATGATATTATAAGGAATTTATTTAAATGTTAACACATATTTTATAATATAGATATATTGATTTTTATAAATACTAAAACTATTTTTTTCAGCTAATATTTACAATTATTTATATTATTTTAACTAAAATTTACAAATTTTAGCTTTAAATTATGTTACAAATTAATACACACTTCTTGGAGTATAATATAATAAAATAAAATGATCATACTATAATGACTAAAATTACATAAAATAAAATTTATCTGCACTTAAAATTTGGTTTAGATAAAATAACAATTAGTCGTTATTATTTAATGCATAGATATTTAAAAAATATATTTTACCAGCAAAATAATGATATATTATTTTGTAAGTAAAATATGTTATTTTTATAAAAGATGTAATATAATTATATAATCATTTTTTATTACTTTTATTTTATATCTGTCACTTAATGATATTAGTGTTTTCCTATCAATTTTCTTTTCATTATAGTCTTGTAGCTTTTTGAAAGTTTCTGATCGTTTTTTATTACTTATAAAATTTTACTTTTTGCCGTGAATACTTCTAATATGACTACACACGAATTACGTCCCGTAATAAAAAATGTAATAAGCATGTACAGGAATTATGTTCGTCTTAATCTAAACCACTACATGAATTGCGTCCGGTTTTGTTTAAACGACTATATGGACGTACTTTAAAGCATATAATAATTTTAGTTTGGTTTCGATTGTGTTGTTGGTGATTATATTAAGAAAGCATCATTCAAGTTTTTACCAATTTTTTTAATTTTATATTTATAACTTTTTTATTTATTTTTTATTTTAATTATTATATTAAATTCTTATAGTTTAAACCTACACATTTTCATTTTACTTACTTCTAATTGCATAACAACGATAAAAATCAATATTTTTAACCTATCGATGATTATAATTTGCTATTGACTGCTAAGTCTATACGAAATGGATAGGAAAATAATGTTTTAATGTTGGGACGCAATTCGTGTAGTTGTTAAATATGGTCAAGACGCAATTCGTGTACTCGTTAAATATCTTTGGGACGCAATTTATGTGGAAAAGAGATTTCGGGGTACAATTCATGTGCAGCGTCTAATTTTTATTATAGTTTCAGTTTCAAATCCTTAAGTATGCTGATGAAGTTAAAAATAGAAGGATGTGAGTGATGAAACTCTAAATTAAACCGTGTATATGATTCACATATATTTGTGGTTAAGGCTAATGATTCAGTATTAGTATCCCACATTATTGGTAGAAATTTAGATTATTCACTCATATATGTATCAACTAAATAGCGTATGCGACAAATTTTAAATCATTAGGAATCGATGTCATACAATCTTCTATGAAACAATTACTAACCTTATTTGGCGATATAAATAATAAACCAAAAGTGAGTTTTAGCCTTTTACTTTCTACTGTTTCAGTATCTTGATAAATGTTGGATAATCCGAGTTCTTGTATTTTTCTATACCTAAATTGCGTTATATGAAACCTCCAATCAAATATCTTTATAATGTCTCATACTTACCTCAATACAATTTGAATTCCTTCTTCAAAATCCTATTTAAATAGATTTGATTTGAACTTCAATTCACGTGTATTACACAGATCAACAATTTGTTTAAATTAATTAATGTAGGTTGATGCTTTTCTTCCGGAAATAGTGCAAATAAAAGAGGTAAATCATAGTTATTGCACAGGCCATATAAAGAAAATAATTGAAAAAAAATTTAGGACAGTATTCGAAAATTCCATCCATATAAACAAAATAAATTTATCAGTGTTTTTAAATTTGTATCACATGAAAATATCATTCAATGTACATTCATAAAAGTTGCTTATTATTGACTGTTTTCAAGTTTAAATAATTAACTATTTCTTTTTATTCTTTGATCGTTTTAGGTAAGTAAGGTTGCAATTTTCTAAGTGTGTTATATTACTTATTATTATATAATCAATGATTATATATATTTTGGTAAGCGAGTGTTACATTACGTTATTACATCGAAATACTTCTGTTCTAAATATTTAGCTTGATTTCATATTCTCATCTTCTTGAGCTTTTATTTTGCATTTATTATAATATAATATACGCTCTACATTAGGTTGGCCATGTTCATTAATCTTCTTTTATTATTACATGTACAACCTTTTTGAACGTGGCGAAGATTACATATAATTTTTTTTCAGTCATTTTTGACGCAAATTACGTACGCCCATATATATATATATGTATGTGTGTGTGTGTGTGTGTGTGAGCGTGTGAATAAGTATATTATCATGATCAACGAGTGAGTGTATGTGTGTGTGTGTGTGTGTGTGTGTGTGTGTCTATAATACGGAAATACGTAGCGGAGATGAAGACCCCCTGCGTGACAGAACCGAGTTCAAATAAAATTAACGACGAGTGCCACTCCACTTGTATTTATCATATATATATAGCTTACATAAGACCGGCGTCGGAAACGAGAAATACGCGTATGTGTTCCGCCTACCCATTCGTTACGGCTTCAACGAATCCGCATGATAGTGTGCGTGTGTGCATGTGTATACCATGGCCAAAACGATTTCTCTCTCTCTCACTCTCTCTCTCTGATAAATACTGTATACGCGAGTATACATGTGACATTTAATTAGACTCGTTGTGAATGTCAACTTATTTATGCGCGTACATTTCAATCAACGAAACGTGTGGAATATCATTCGCCCGAAAGACGAAAAACAAAAAAGATTATCACCTCTAAGTCACGCGAATCGGATTTTTGCTCGTCATCGGCCCTGGGCTCAGCTTTTGCTCATTCAATACTAAATATTTTATTATTCATTCATAACGTGCATACATTAGTTCATTTTTTAAACGTGCTTATTCCTTTTTAATGCTTCAACTATTATTGTGTCTTGCAAATTCTGATTAAAGGAAATTTACAAACTCAAAAATGTATGCGCACTATAAGGGGCTATAAATCCAATTTTTCTTTTGCCTACTTAAACGTAATCGGTGATAATAACAACTTCCGTTTTTCGAATGGTAACACAAATATGTTTACGTAAACAATTATTCAATTCATTTTTCTAAGGTTTTTGATGTACCATTTTTACATAATTTGAATCAGTATTTTTGAATTTATATCGGATTTTAAAGTTTCGTATGAATATTATAAAATAATTAGTAGGTATACTGATAATTGGAGAGCAATATTTATCGTTGAGTCTGAGTGTATTTAGATATTTTTTGGTGATTAAAGTGCCTTGTTGAGTTCCCCCCTCCACTCAATAAGTGTTTCTTAATACAGTATTATACAGTATTACTAGTTTATCTTTTTCGATAATGTTTAAAACTTATAAATATGATAGATACTACCTGATACAACAAACCCTCGCAACTCCGAATTACACTTTGCAGTACGTAGCTGTTGCGAAGGTATTTATACGCACGTCATTGAAAATATGTTTTTTGATCTCGAAATGTTTAAGTAAATCGAAAATGCATGTATTGACTGTTGAGTAGCAAAACTGTTGCTCTGTAGTCGCACGTGCATGTATTGTCAAACACTGTTGTAGAACAAACGGATTTAAGTCCACGACATATCGTTATTATAGAATACAGATACCGAAGACGATGTAGTTCCCGAAAAAAGATTTGAGGCCAACGACAGCGGCTTTATTTCACACCGCGAAAGAAATAAACCATGAGCTTTCTAAGTTATTCACTAGACAGATTTGAACGATTTTTTTTTTATGATCTTCCATTTCATACTCCCCTCCTACCCGACTCCATAGAAGTGGGAAATCTATCTTACGGGATTTTTGAGAATCCATTATTCCTCTCTTCTGTACATACCATGTTAGCTTAAGTATACGGTTCTGTCAAAATGTTTATATAAAATGGTACGTAAATGAAAACAGAAACAGTTTATCGTTTCGTACACCATTTCATTTTATCACAATATTCAAATTATGCGTATGATTGATAATATTATATACTATTATACTGCTCTGATAGAATTTCACAATACAGTGGCTCGTTTATATTAAGCAAGGACACTGTTGCTGCTACAGTAACAAATTTGAAGGCATGAAACTATTTTATTTGAAAAATAATAATGTGAACAAAATTGTAAATTATTTAAGAAAAAATGATCAGTATATTTTTGAAGAAAAAATTGTTTCCTTTAATTAACGAGATTCTACATTATTTACCATTGTTGTTAGTGGCAGCCGATACATATTTCAACTTGAAAAATGTTTAGCTACGCTTAAATAGCACCTTATTTATTTCTAATAATATACAGACATAACTTCATAACAAAATCATTTTTGAAATATAATTATTACATACTCGTATTATTTACAATTACATTCAGGGGTGGCTTTAGTTATTTGCCAAGGGGGGGGCAATATTTTTTGTTAGGTAAATTTTTAAACTATAGTAAAATTAGTCAGAAAGTTATAATATAGCAATTTGTTATTAATTAGTGTATTAAATGTAGATATTGAGTTATTATTTAGGTAGTGTGAAGTAGGTAGAACTAAGGTTCTGACTACACTTTCCTATCGTGTTATCATTTATTATAATTTCGTTATCAAATAATAATTAATTTGAATCAAAATATTATCATATAAATACATAATAATATTATACATTTATACAAATAATACATATGCATAATTACATCAATGAAAATATTTAACGAAATAAAGAGTAAAATGTCTCGTCTTGGGAGTGGGCATAACCCCTATGCCACCCTAAAAGCCACCTCTAATTACATTATTAACAAATTTGGAAAAAAATGAATTATTACATTGTATAATAATTAGTTTTTTAAACTACAAAAAAAGTATGTTACTAACATGACTTTTTCCTGTCATATTGAATGATATTAAAATTTAAATAACAACTAAAAAGATAAAAGAATATCTATAAATATAACTTAAATTAAACAGAATAATTTATAAAATAAAAATATAAGGTACAAAAATAAATGTATACCTACTTAATATATTAAATTATTATATTAAATAAAAATTAACAATGTTAATAACATTAGTTATATAATCTAAATTAATAAATGCATTAATTTATTATTGTTATTTGCGAATATATTTATTATATTTTCTTTGTCTATTGATATATCTCGTCCATGGGCGCCGAGTATTGGGGTGCTTGGGTGCCCGATCACCCCATGATTCATTTCATGGCGTGCAGGGCACTCCATGAAATTAATATTATACATGTTTAGAAATATAAATACAAATTATCATTTTCAATTACCTATATATATATATTTTGGTTTTTTTGCTATTTTGGTCGTGTCGTTGCCGTCCGTCAACGACGACTGCGACGATAACGATATTCTATAAGCGCGAGTACCTGTATGTTACGTTTCTTTTTTCTTTTGCTTATTACCTACTTAAAATTGGAAATCCCGGCGCCCATGACCTCATCCATATACTACGTGTATCAATCTTGGCTCTACCATTGTCGATCGTAATCTTGTTTGTAATTAGTTTTAATTTTGAAAAACTTTGTTCTGTAGAATCACTCAATTGAAACTAATAATACGACTCCAATTTTAATCAATATATAAATATTTTACTAAATAAATATAATTTATTATCACCTACTCACTCATAAATAATTCTAGGGAATTTTCCCCATTTGATACCCATGTTCGCCACCACTGACTGTTGGTATTATATTCCGCTGCACTGTGATACAAATGTGAAATACGAACATTTATGATATTAAAATACTTTAAACTCTTCCGATACATTTCTGTTCAAAAATGTGTACACCTCCACGTTGCTAAACCATATTTCACAAACATTCTTGTCAATCTGACTACAATGGTAAAATCGTTAAACCCATGCTTTACGGAAGGTGAATCCTATGCATTCATTATCATAGTAATTGATCGTCATTCCGCATGAAGACAGTCGATTAGAATAAATTGTTGTTGTGTGATATCGATGTATAACGATTACGTCTCACTATATTGTACTCAATTTATTTTGAAAATATTTTTTCGCAGTAAGTATTGATCGTTTTCGGTTGGCGAACCAAATCCTGCTTTTAGAGTAGTACAAAAATGTGGTAGGTCTCTTCGGACTACCGCGGACTGTTGGTTCCTGTAAGCACGCGTAATCCGGCCCGAAATATAGGCTCCAGTACAATTTATCAGCAAACTTTTTAGATATACATATGCACGGTTAAGATAATCACGTATCGGTCGAGTACCCGATCTATCTCCGGAACACTGAAACATTTCCTATATTTTAAAACCAGAGTTCGGGTCTTATAGCATTTGCATACTTTTGTTATTTGTTGTGAAATATAGAATTGTACAAAATAAACTTATTTCTCAATGCTATTATTTCTAATCTAAAATTTAAATATGCATATTTTTGCATATTTCATAGATTTTGCAGAAAAGTGCTTATTTTGCATATTTTGACAAAAAATATCAAGTTATACAAATTTCAATCCAATTAATTCCAATCGAAAAAATAAAATATTAATACAATTGTATAATCTACCTGTGTTTGCAAGTATACTATTCATAGGGTTACCATAATTTTTTTAGACTAAATCCGGACATCAGTTCCGTTCAGTGGGGGGGATTTAAGATAAACAATATTATTCTTTCATTAATACAATTTTATTTAAATCTATGAATAAAATGTCTACATAAGAGTTATTAGGTTAAATATGTTAGTAAAATTAATAATATTAATTAAATAATAAATAATAATAATATATTTAATAATATTAATAATAATTAATAATGTGTTATAAAATTTGACACCTAATAACTTTTTGTATCAATAAAACCAGAAACGGTTACCTTTGTAAAATCTAGACATTTTTAAAATCCGGACGCCAATCCGGACAGGTGTTTGAAATCCGGACTGTCCGGACGAAATCCGGACGTATGGTAACTCTAACTATTCATAGCTTGTCATAACTTTCGAGTTAGAAAAATAACTTAATTCTTAGAAAATTAAATGATCTGTGTCGTCCGATATAATTATAAAATGTGCATGTGAAACTAAAGGGTTCCCGATAAACACAGTTTAGACTGGCGGTCGATAATGGTAAAAATATTTAATAATTTCGAATAAAATTAAAAAAAATAGGGAAGATACCAATTTCAACAAATTGAGTTAAATTCAAACAAGCTTAAAAATATTTGTTATTTTTAAATTTTTTAATGTATATTTTAGCGCATATTGTTGTGTTTTTAAGTGATCTAAGTCCCGAACCCTGATTAAAATATTTGCAGTGTCTTGAGCTTTTTTAATCAAGGACCACGAACTTCTACACGTAAAGGTCCCCACACTGCCGCGGTGGCGGTGGCGGTAGTGGTGGCGATATTAAAATCGCAGACCAGAACACATTGCGGCGGTGGCGGTGGCGATTTTTATCCAGTATAAACATAATATAAACGTAATATATTACATAATATAATTGTAGTTAATTAATTGATTCCTATGTTATACAATATATTATTTAATAAATTGACGATTTATCTATATAGTACGTTAATAAAACGTTAAATAAATATATTTTTATATGAATTATTTTCAATTAAGTTAAATGATATATTAAACTATAACTTGAATAGTTTCTAGGAAATAATCGAAATATATACTAATATACAGCATAAATAATAGGTAGTATAGATATTATTAGTGTCTCTTTGATAAACTCGCAAAAAATAGTAATTTGATGTAGGTACATATGTTATACTAGTATTTGTCAGAATTTAAACGTCCGAAATAAATTAAGTTTAAACAATTTCGTACGGCTATCAATTTTATTTAACAAAAGGTACTCGCATACGATCGTGAATAATATTTAATGCACCTACAGCACCTTTATTTTAATTACATGGTATCCCCTTACAAGCATAAGTGAGTTAATAATGAATAAAAAATTTTAATTTTTAATTTCGTATAATTACACATATTTTCATAATCTTCGAGTATAATATTAAATCATTTTAAATAATAATTAATAATAAAAGTTTATTTGAAGTACTAATAGTGATTTTGGGGAAAAAATAAGCATGTCAATTGAAAATACCGCAGCGCGGTGGCGGTGAAATCGAGCATGCTGCGGTTTTTATAAATATCCATAGATATTATAAGAATGGATAGGACACACCTATATTGGCTCCATAAGAGGTTGCGGTCTTTTTTGGGGAAGAGAGATAGACTATAAAAGTGCTTTTTGAGGTTAGGTTACAAACGATTCTAATTGTCAGCTGGCCTAATCTTTTGTGTGCCCCGCCAAATTATCTTATAATATCTATGCTTATAACCTCAAAAAATGTATCACTTTATTCTCAGTTGATAAGCTCGATGTCCTATCCATTCTTATAATATCTATGTAAATATCGCCACGCGATATTTTACCGCAGCAGTGTGCGAATTCCCATTACAATACGTGTGCTCAAATTTATCGCCACCGCACCACGGCACCGCGGCAGTGTATGAGGACCTTATAAAACATATACGTATGAACACAATGGAAATCTTATCAATTATTATGTCATTGAAATCTTTTACAGAAATTCCAATTAATGATACATGTAACGGCCTGCGCTACGATTATTATTATTACTACTACCATAGATTAAACATACTATATTTACTATATATTCAGTAAAATCATATTTTATTGGAATTACATTTTGTTTCAATCTTTGTTGTGTTTCAATATTATTAAAATCCGTAAGTTTAAAATGTTAATTACATACATGGCGATTATTCACAACTGTTGTTCTAACGATAAATTCGCCAATTTAATATTCCCTACAGTGAAAATAGTATTGAGGTTAATATTTGAATGCAATGATAGGTATCATTGTATACAAAAAACGATTCTGAACGGAGATGATTTGTCAGTCTAGGATATATTATTATATTACCTGTATAATGTAGAAGTTTCAAATTTTTACGACTAGTACTTTTTTAAAAATAACAAAAATATAAAACTGTTTTATAGTAAATCATTATTTTACGCTTGAATTTTTAAATTTTGACACTTGTTAATTGACTTACACTCGATTTTTTTATAAATATTGTAACCAAAACTTATGGACAACCTTGTACTAAATTTTTAATTCTTAACTATGAATACAAAAAAGTTATAAATTTTGGACTACAAAATAGTTTACAAATATTCGTGATTTTGAAGATTTTTGTTAATATTTGAACTTCAAACGGTTATAAAAAAAAATTGTACCTATGTATTTAGATAATTTTTAAATCACGTATAGATAAACTTATTTGGAACCTTCAATTAGAGTTTCAAGTATTTTGGCCAAGTCAAAAAATTTTAATCGACATTTATAAAAAAACAAACAAATGTCGAATATTTCAAATGCCTATAAATAGCTGAAAAATTAACGAAATATTTTGAAAAATTTTTTAAATTAAATTTTAAAGGCTTATAAATATTTTTATAGTAAAGTTTATTAAGCTAAGAAAAGCTTACGGAAAACCTTGTACAACATTTTCAAACTAAAGGTATAAATACTTCAAATTGTATGAAGTTTCAACACCAAAATAATTTCAAATTGTTGTCATTTTAACATATTTCGTAAAAATTTGAAAGTTCTATGCTTGTAAAAAAAAAAATTAACACTATTACTGCTCCAAATATTGTCCTCAGACACAAAGTAAAAAAGAAAAAAATTAAAACACACATCATTGTAAAAACAATACATTCATCACTCTGCTTAAAATCTAAAATGATGTACAATATAAAACAGGGGCGGAGCCAGGGGGGTGTTACAGGTGTAGTAACACACCCCTTCCAGCTGAAGTAAACTTATGTCTTATAAAGATAATGATGCTTCATTAACCGTTTATTTATCAAAACGAAAATAATAATTATTACGATAACAATAATGTTAAGTAATAAATAAGGACCCGGTATTAATTATAATTTTAAACCGTTTTTTTTTTTTTGTTAATAATTATAATATATAGTATATAATATAATATATCTATTCACTTGTAATACGTGTTTACAAAAATATAGGTAAAGGTATTAATTTTATGTGTATAATTTTGTCAATTAATTTTAAATAACACCTCCTCTTTGAAATTCCTAGCTACGCGCCTGATATAAAAATACATACAATTTAATGTATTAATTTTTAATTTTTTAAATTTTTAAAAAGAATAATTATTAAACTTTTAAACGTGATTTTATTCAACTAACCTGATTGCTTAACCCATTCTTTTGCCTGCTCTTTATTTTTGGGAAAACGGAATAACTTGATATTTTTATAATTTCGTTTACTTTTATCATAGTTATAAAACATACATTTATTGCCTTTCGTAGCCATGATAATATTAAAAATAATTGGTGAATTAATTGTGTCACCGCGACTCGTGCAGACTGCAGAAGTGCTGAGTTGTTAATGTAATAATGACAATAATGTAATGTTATAATAATTTATTTATGTCGAATTATTGTGATTTTTGTCCACGGCATTGACACAATCTAGTTTGTGAGCGTTGACGATTGTCATTATTTCATTATTCATTTATTCCTTATCGCAATTTATTTTTAGTATAAATCGCCCGAACCGCGGCTGATCATATCCCTCTCTTCCCTGACCATATTTTGATTATTATTGTAAATTATTTTTCGATATTACAAGTGAGTGCGCTATCTATTGAGACGTTGATATATTAATTTATATGTTTCCATATCACCTATACCCGTGGGCTATCTATAGTATATTTAATCTATGCTACTACTATACAGTAGTGTTTCGTACGGAGTGTTGTTACGCTGTTCCGCTCGTGGACTACCACTATTATGATTATTTATAGCATTGCTCTATGAGAACGTTTGAACATCAATAATTGAAATAGTCTCTATTTCTATTTTTTTCTATTTTTTTTATTAGTATAATGCTATTAATGCTATTTAATAGAGTCGGATGGGGTAAAATTAAATCCAATTGGAAATTTCGATCGATCGAATTGAGCGTATTTTGAGTAAATTTGATAACATTTTTAAAATATTGACTGGTAAAAGTCAATATATAAGAAATAATAGTAATAAAATTTGAAGTCGAAAAAGGTTGAATGGCACTGGCCTAAACGACCGACAGGCCTGTAATATTTAACGGTGGCACACGTTAACGGATTGTTTTCCGATATGTTCGCAGGCCGCCCAGGGAGCCGTACGGCTGGAAGGCGACGTTATCACCGCGCACGGGTCCGTGTCCAGCTTGCCGATGTCCAACATCGCGTTGACGGCGGGCCGCGGAGGCATGGGTTCGTCGTCGCCGGCGGACAATGCGTCCGTGTGCACGTGCACGTGCACGCGGCCCCGGAGCCGGAACGACGGTTACCGCGCCGGTACCTCACCGCCGCCGTACACTTCCGGTTCCATCTACCGCGGCGGCGGCGGCGGCGGCGACGACAGCGGCGACGGCGAGGACTGCGACGACGACGGCGGGTGCGACGAGCAAGACATCCAGCTGGAAACGTTCTACGACGCGTACACGGTTTCGCCGTCGTCGGTCGACCCGTACAACTGCCGGCAGCGCGTCGTACAGGCGCAACACCGGTCGTCCATTTGACGCATGTTTACTTCCGGTTACGGTCCCGGCGGCGGCTGGGACGCCGGCGGCAGAAGGCCGAGTGGCGGCGGCGGCGGACGCGGTCATCCGTACAGACCGTTCGCCTGAAAGCGCCGCGGCGCGGACGACGCGAGACGGGGACGCGACCGGGAAGCCCGTTACCCCCGTCCGGCGGTTGCGTACTCTGCGACCCGCCCGCGCGCCAAACATAAGGCACTGGACGCGTGCGCGACGGCGCCGTGGCGGTAATCGTGATAATCGGCGCACGGTTTCGCGTTCGACAACGTTACCAACGGTCCGCGCGTAGCCGCCTCCGTCGCCGCGCTCGATTTTGAGTGTTTGACTGTTTCCCGATCATCCCTCGGCCAGCGACGTGACCCTATGATTCGGAATATTCGAACCCTAGACGATATCCAAACGGAAAACATAAGAAAAAAAAATACATGTTCTTACATTAAATTTCGTACGAGTATACGCGATGTACAAATTATAGGCTCCTAAACTCCCTCGTATCAAAATCAGGCACGACCCTGATCACTTGCTCTGTCCTGCCCCTATCCCTGTAAATCCCGTCGTCGCCACCGGGTAACGTCTTCGTTCCTAAAGGGGACTTGGATACATAGCACACAAGTGTTCGAGGCAATGTCGCCGTCGTGCCCATCCCTTGACCTGTGCGGCATACATGTATAGACCGCGATCTTGTAACCGCATTTTCTCGTAGCTCCTAGCGTCTTTGTTATAACAATATAGGTAAACGTGACAGTCACTTGACGCGACGCGACCGAGCGTAAAGGTACCTTTGCTCGATACGTGCCTTATAAACGAATCTGATCATCCGGTATATTATTATCGCCGGCGGGGCCGTGACTCAAGGCAGGTACACGTATTATTATTATATAAAAATATATATAAAATATTAAAAAATTCGTAAATTATATATGATAATGAAAATTATATATATATATATAAGGTACCTATGGTCTTTCGTAAACTAATTACAATTTAATAATTATTGTTCACTGGACTTCAAAATTATTATGTACGTACCGAGTGATCCGTTTGTCGCGCTACTATTATACTTGGTAGATTCTTTCGTTCTGGTCCCTGAATCCCGTCTATGAAATAATAAATATTTAAGACGAGCATTTGTTAGGCCACGCGCACATTAGATACGAATTTGTATTGTACGAAAACGTACAAATACTGGTCGTACGAATTGAGTGTGCACACTGAATACGTTTTTGTCCGTAAAATAGTCAGTGTTCGTGATATCGCATTCGTGACGACCTAATTATCCATTTCTGGAGCACGAACGTTAATGAAATCCTAACAAGTTCGGATTATTTTCGTACATCGAAGTTACACGTAAGTATACGTATGAACAAACTGCGTGCTTACATAATATTTTGGTAGGTTGGGATCAATGCGTGTATGTACAAGATTGCATGAATCAAATTTGTACGAAAACGCATCCAATGTGCGCGCGGCCTAACAAAAATAATTAAATAAAACGTAAAGCTTCCTCTTCTCTCGACCATGTGAAAAAAATGAGTACTTAATAAGTGATTTCAATAGGTGATATCCAACAACAATAATTATGATGATCATCAAACTGCGAGAAAAAATAGCATCATTAATTAGTGAACGGATAAAATAATTACTCTCCGGCGTTAGTATGATTATTAATAATATTGTAATTGCGTAGAAGATCGAAGCGCGGAAAACGGATTGATAATTTTAGGACTCGTTCGTATTTTATTATGTGATTCGCCGTACAAAAAGGTTGTATTTCTGCATTGCGTTAGGCGTCACGCCCAAAATAACAATTTATATAATATCTTTGTATTAGGTACACTATTATATACATTTTAATAACATATTAAAATAAAAAGAGTAATTATGTATATACAAATAATATAGTAAACACAACTTAATTGTCAACGATTTTGTTGTTTGTACGTTTTAGTTTTTTTTTCCTTTTTTCCTCTTTTTTGTTACATAAACCTACATATAATTATTATTATTATTATTATTATTATTATCATAACTAGTGTAGACGTTAATCGAAAATGTTATTGAAATAACGATAGATTTTCTGTCTTATAATTAAGAGCGGTTCCAAATAATCATATTCTTATTATATTATAATACATGTATGAGTATTATTCTTTTTTTTTTTAATTTAAATTGTACATTTTTTGCTTTAAACAAAGAAGCGATCATTTTAATATTTTTCTTCAAATTTTGGTCTCGTTTTTCAATTTTGTTATTCATTTTTTATATCTTTAAATTTTTTTATTACAATAAATAACATTGACATTCGAATATTCAAAATAATAATAATAATAACGATACAATTAAATTTAGTTACATTATTTTGTTTACTTATGATTAAACATTTATAACATTAATTTTGAAATTTTTTGTATATAACTATATAATATAGCTCGTACTTAAATATTGTATATACATTTTTACATTATTTTATTATTATATACTAGCTAAAAATCTATTGTTTTTAAATAAAAACTTTAAAAAAAAAAGATGAAAATAATTAAGTTTCGTGTTGTTTATATTACTCTTCATACGTGCCGTTAGATACAAAAAATGTATTATGTTATAAATATAGGTATCAACATTGGTTGAAATATCTCGAAGTAACTAGAGAAATGTTACAATTTCGTAAATACACTAATATCCAATAGTTGTGCATCGTTATGAAATTCAAAATATGCACATACTGGCAGACCCAACCATCGGCGGAAATCGGAGGGCTTGAGGGGGCTTAGCCCCCAAAATCCCACCAAGCCCCCCAAACATTCTTGCAAACATAACAATTTTGTAGTTTTATTTTCTTATATTATATTCAAAATTTGTTTAGTATCATTTATGAGGAGGTGTGGGGGGCATAGCCACCCACGGCTTTGGTTTATGAGAAAAATCGTAGCCCCCCAAATTTTTCAATGGATTTCCGCTTATGGACCCAACAACACTTTCCTACTCCTACTACTAGATTTTATTATATATTATTGTCCTACGTGTGTATACTTGTGTATTTATGTTATAAAAATGGATGACCTGTATTCTATATGAAATCTAGAACCTGGAATTTGTTATGAAAAAATGAGTGATGCTCATTCTAATTAAATCCCATTATTTTCATTAGCATGAATTGATGATGAACTATTCATAAAACGTTATTAAATGAATAATATTTTTAACAAATTTAATAATGATTTTTATTATATTAAATAAATTTAAAATAATTAAAACTATGATGCAAGCAAGCAACATATAATTAACTTGAAGAAAAACATGGATTTTATAAATTTAATCCGGCAACGCGTGGAAGCTACCATTGGTTTTCATCATGAAAGCAAAAATAACAGGGATCAGTAAATGTTTAAATTTGAAGGAAAAATTTGTGTGAATGCGCAAAATCAGCACAATATCTTCTCCTCCAATTTGTCTTAATTATTATTTTTTCAAACGCATTCAGCAACAGTTTTTCCGGCAAAAATTGGGTTCCTTTGCATAACTTTGGTGTATTGAGATTCTAAAGAAGTAGTATTGGTGAGTTAACTTTCATTGTCAATATGTGCATTCCTGCAGACTGCAGTGAATTGAAAAATTCTACGGGATAATTAACAACATAATAATCCTCTTCAGTAAATGTGCCAATTAATTTGTAATTTGTAATCACACCAGTAGTTTTTAATTTAAAATTTTCAATAATATTATTTATTCAGTTTTTGTTATCATTAATGGGAGCTTAATTTACTTTCTTGGAAAGTCAAATATGATTTTTGAAATAAATGGTATTATCCAGAAAACCTTATTTTCAAAATTTTCAGTTGATGGCTGAAGTTGATAAAAGTTCAATGGGATGCGGTGTATCTATGCTTTTAGAACAAACTAAAGTTTACCGTATATATTGTCGTCCATATCTAAAAGTTGCTTGGTAAATTTTTTTTATTTTCAAACATCTCCAGGTAAAGGTCTACACATGTTGATGGACAGTATAATTTTCTCTACATATCTTCCAAGAGCCGAATTCTTCAGACATGCATTCAGTTGATTTGCTGGTGTTGATCTTGGAATGACGAGCAAATTTTATTGAAAATCACAGACAATGAATATTAGAGTTCCGCCCATTACATTTTATGATTTCTCCTATAAAGTACCCCGACCGTAAATTAATGCTTAATCCACCCTTAATCGAAGCCTATAACACTACTACTCCGAAAACAGTAGCTTGCAACACATCTTGACGACCATAGACAAATATAGCAATTGCATATGGTTATGATTATCTAAAAATAATTGTTGAAATAAAATGTAATTATTTTTAAATGTATGTAAATTAATATTTCAATAAATCCGTCACAAAAACGATTTTTAAATATTTTATCAGTTGGATTTATTCTTACCAATTCCAGATCCGAAAAAATATTTTTATTCTATTCGTCTAACAAGAGAGTTATTGTAATTAATAATTTCAGTCTCCATATAACGAGTATAACGCAGTGCTCACGTGTGTTCTCGAATAATTATACGAATAAGTAGCTATACTGAAAATATATTATATAATTGTCCCAAATAAATCGTCGCGATATGTCGTGTCTTACAAACCATTTATTGGTTTGCAAAATACCCAGACTCCATTAAAAATGTGTTACGTTTAGTCATTGTGACCTGTGTTTGCAGCGACCTGTCGCCACAACATGTTATGCCTAAGAAACCGTACTTTTAGGAATCACTTTTTCGATTTAAAATTAAATGTGTCCAAAATAAATACAAATATAATGCAATTATTTCATGAAAGTTTTTTTTTTAAAATACCTTAACATTAAGGTTCTTTAAAAATGAAAATCGAAAATTAACTTCCTAAAAACCTAGATATTCTATCAAAGAATCTATATACATATATTTAAAATTAAAATTGGGCATTTGGAAGTATGTGTAATTAGCTAATTGGTCAGGCCTATGAAAACCTAACTTGGATGGGAATTTCCATTTAATAAGCAATCGATAGACCTTTCAACCACATTATCACAAGGTTCCTTTTTCTGTTTTTTCGGTTGTCATTGCAACAACAAAACAACTGCTCAGTCTGGCCTTATTAAGTGAACTAATGATTCCCTTTAATTTTTTTCGCGATAAATTCCACCTGTGTTCTCCAAGGTTTAATCTATCTTTGTACCAAATTTCATCAAAACTGATGTAGTATTTTAGGAATGTATAAAGGACATGTGTATAAACGATTTTTTAATTTTTAATTTTTATTATATAATTCATTATTGCTACGCAATTAAGGTTTATGAATGGGTTGGGCGGAAACAAAGCTCCCACGGGCTATTTTAGTCGACATAAATCTAACACTCCCAATCTGTGGCTATGCATATACGTACACAAGCTCTCAACTAGCTCCGGTAAATCGTGTGTATCGAAAGTTACGAGCGTATGTACCGTGTACATCGATTTACATGCAAAAGTATTGGGGGTGGACTTGTAGTACACGATTTATATAGTTTTCAAAGAGATTGCTACAATTGCAACGAATTGTTTCGTAAATATGCTTTCGTTATACAACGTTATATACATGATACATAAATACAAGTACACGAGATGTTGGTTTATGACGCTAAGAAGTAACCAGTTATTTTACAATATAAACGTTCAATATATGCACAGTGTACATCGTGGGCGTTAACAGACATCTATATAGGAAAAGAGAAGAAGTTACTATTAAAGTTACTATATTAAAGTATAAATGATCTTATTAAAATGTATAGTACTAATTTCATTAGCAAGTTAATTTCAATGCATTATTTAAATCTAAAATGTATAAAAAAAACCACCAGATACGCTATTGTCTCGTCATCCCCTTCTCACCTCTTTGGGACGCCCATGATACAATGTATATGCAATATTTCAATTAGCTAATTAATGTCGATGAATTAATTACCGTCAGTTGTCGATTTGAGCTTGATGATTATGTATATAAATCGAGAAAAATAAATATAAAACGGTGTAAGAGCGTAATATTATTTTAATACTATATAATTATATTGTTCAACGAATTGTAGCAACCTAATCCGAAATACTGTAAATTGAAATAACAAAAAGTGTTAATAACAAAAATACGAAAAACAATACATTTCAAATCTATCACCTCAAAAATCTGTTTTACGAACTATATTACTCGAACTCATCGATCTCTTGAAATCATAGTCGACGTGAGATACCTAATTGATATTTTGGTATATTTATACTTTACCGGACACCCTTTTTTTTTTTTGAATTAATGTAGTTTGGTATACTAAAGACGATAGTGAAGTCAGAATTTGGGGCTCGAACTTAGTTTTCAAGTTACAGGTCTCTGAAGTTATACGTTTTTTTTACTATTTTCTTAAATACGTAATTTAATAATTAATAACTTCAATTTTATTTATGGTGCAGTGGTCTTACAAACGCTTGTGGCACACAACACATCGAGTTCAACTCCGACACATTCGTAATACATTTTTGCAATATTTTATTAGTTTGTCGTTTAGGTCTGACCACTCTTTAAGGTCGAATAAATTTACTTGTTTTTCAGCTGCCATAGTTCACGTTACCTTTAGTGTATTTGCGTAAGTAGAGAAAAACAAAATCACCGATAATATTTTGTACATGGTAATCGAAATCTATGGTATAATATGTCAGATGTGCAATATATGTTTGATAAATTTTATGGTATAATAATGGAATAATAAACCTAATAAAATGTGTTGTTTATATAATTATTTTAGTTTTCGTGATTTACTCGCGTAGCGAGGTTTTAGGTTCACATACAAAGCATAATCCCATCAGCAGCAGTATCAAGGTTTGCTCAAAAACTAGGTTAGGCTTAGACTATAATTCCCCTTGGGGCGAAGCCCCATCCGGCACGAAAAGTGACACAAAGTGTCACTCGAGTTTGTGAGTGGAGCCGGCAGGCGTAGCGAGCGAAGTCCTAAAATTTTAAAAATTAAAGTATCGCTCGGTTTAGATAAGAAAGAATAGATTAGAAGATAAAATATGAAAGATATTTTTGATTTGCGATTACATGACCTGTACAATGTAACATATGTATATATATATAATGTAAAACATAACATGTTCCTATATAACATAACCAAAAACGTGTCGTAAAAAAATGCAAAATTTCATGTGCACCTGACGGGAGGGAATTGAACCGTGTTCGGCGCATTACAAACCTACGCTTTAAACCATCGAGCTATGCAACCTAATGAAAGTCTATGGATAAAATTAACATTTAAAAAACGATTACAAAAATCGCTAACTTCAAACAGCTACAACTTCCAAATTAAGTCCGAGCCCCAAATTTGGATTTCACCAACATTTTTTTCGTACAAAAATGAATAAGTCCAAAAAAAAAAAATGGCCAAAAAAAAGGGTGTCCGGTAAGGTATAAAAGTTCCGATATTTTTTTCACGGACAAATCTACGCGTACAGATGTCGGTGAAAATATATTTGTATTCGCGATGGAAACAACTATATATAAATATCAGATAATTATTCATTTATGAGTGTTTAAAAAAATTGACTACATGATATAGTATATACCTATTTCTAAATCGGCATACAATTCGGTCACGAGATTTTTTTAGCTAGGGATAGGGCTACCAAAATGTTATTCTCGGGTGGCAAAGTCTTAAATATGACACTGTACGTTTTGTATACATATTATACGCTGTGGCGTGTTTAGGATTAATTTTCCTAGGGGTATGCCGGAGTAGGTAGAAATGTCAACTTACCAATTATTTTTGCAATCAAATTTACATATTTTCAGTTATAGCAGAATTTAATCGTGTTAATCCTCAAATTTAATACAAAAGGCTCTGCGGTAAAAACAAAAATTACATCAGGTCCTGCAAATTGTTCCGCCGCCACTGAATATGAGCACCAATCAGGATTAACTACTATGAGAACCAAAAATTAAAAAACATAAAATATTATTAAAATAAACTTTTAAATAAGTCACAGCAATACAGAAAATATTTTTCTTCAGCTTATACAGTCCATTAAGGATCTTCACTACCACACTTCTCCATCTATCTCTGTCTTCGTTGTCTTCAATTCTTTTTTCCTCTAAAATTTCCTAAGATTAAGATATAAGTAGAATGTATGAAGTTATTAAATTTATTCTGTGTTTTAACTATTGATAAGCAGGTATCACATTATTATCACGTTATTATCACATGACATGGCAAGTTCTGAAGCCGCCACCATACCAACAATTTGTACACAACGAAATACGATACAGGGATTTGTGAACTTATCTTTATCGTAGAATTAATAATATTTCGAGCGAAATCAAAACAAAAAAAAAAAAAAAAATGTTAAGATAATTATTCGCTTGATACGATAATTGTCTATATTATGTTGAACGATGTATCCAAAGGCCAACACCCAATCAGAATGCGTCAGGTTCATGTCACAATCCGGTCCACACGTCAATTGTCCAAACATCATTGCACCGAAAAATATAATAATAACTAAATAATAATAATAATAATAATAATATATTAATAAATAAAACACAACGTTATAATATTTCTGATATTTTGATATTTTTACTGTCACATTTTTCTCAAAAACCATGTATAATATGATGAGCGAATTAAATTCATAATATGTATGATTTTTGAGCTTTTATTTTAAATAAATAAAAACTCGCAAAAAGAGTAGGTATAAGACATAAGTATAAGGACAAGAAAAAATACTCACACATACACTTACATGCGGCGTCATTACAAAAAAAAGTAGGTCAACCTTTGTTATATGTGAAGAATTATGATTACACTGTACTGGGTGTAAAGTCAAACACGACAATAATATGTTTAATATCCTCGTAAAGTGTATTATGAATTTATACTTGTTAAGTACTTAATAAAAACTAGGGATTACTACGGTTTTGAGATTTTTCCGATTTCGATTTCAATTTTTAAATATCGGTCTTAGAAAATTGTCTACAAGTCTGTCCAAACACCAGATAAATCCCTTATAAGTTGTTTTGGCGTTCCAGTAAAAGTTTTCTAACCATATTCTATAACCATAAACTTATTTACTAAACAGTTAACTACTCCGCCAAAACACGCCTAATGTTATAACAGGTAACGAACAAGAGTGTGGTGCAAAAATAATAAACATGTACAAAACTACAAACAGTATGCTGCTATTAGTATTTAATCTAATCTATGGCAATAACTGCTATTAATAACATGCATTAAAATAGCAACAATTAGGTGATTTTGAGAAAATATCAATAGCTTCTATTTTCACTTTATACTACGCGGAACTCAACGTGTTAAGGCGCGTAAACACTATGTAACAAAACGGCGAACATGAGTTCGCGAACAGTGTTCTTGTGTAACAAATCGACGTATTTGTATCATACTTCTGTAACAAACCGGCGATCCACCAATTGTCGGTGTTTTGGCGAAACATCAAAGGCTGTTACGCGATCACGTTACAATATGTTTGGACGCTCTGACGAACATAGCCGTGTAACATTATACATTTATCACATATGAATTATGAACCTTCAGAGAGGATCTACCTACTTATTCATTTTAGATTTGTAGTTCACTTTAATAATTCATTATTAAGAAGATGCCACACATAGGCCCTACAAGGGCGGCTCTAGGAAGGGGCTAGGGTTCTTGAAATATATTTATTTAAAAATCAAGGGGACAGTTTTTAATTTGAAATACAGTTTAAATTACTGTTGTTGTTTAATTATGTGGCACACTACTGAGTATGAGTAAATCGACACTGAAGTTTATTTCAATAATAAATGGAAAAATGGAAATGTTACATGTTACAGGTTACAGACTATTGTTACAGTTGTTCTGTTGTAACAGTTCGTCAAATTGTTACGCGTTGCATGTTCGCCGTTTTGTTACATAGTGTGTACGCGCCTTTAAATTACTAAGCTCTTATTAGTGCCTTATTGTATATATTACTGAAACCAAAGTTAAATTTATAACAGTTTTCGTAGAACGAGCATCGGTTGTCAACAATAAGCAATAAGTATGAGAGCATGTTGTATTCACAGTGAAATTTATTAATAATAATTTTAATCATTTATTGAACCCGCATCAACCAAATCTTTTCCTGTTTTCCGAAAACACTTTCGTCTGAACGTTGTAGTAAATTATAAGATCTTCGTTTTCATACTATTTAATATTTTCAATATAGAGCTTGAAACCAATTGAAAAAATTTCGATATTGAATTTTTTTGATTTTGGTTTTAATTTTTCAATACTGGTATTAGGACATTATGGTTTCGGTTTAAATGTTGGATACCGGTTTTCAATTTTTATGATTTAAATATAAATTTTTTGATACCGGTTCTAATAAGTTAAGTCTTTAATTTTGATTTCGTATACCGGTTTTTTATGTTTTACGGTTACGTTTACAGTTTTTAATACCGGTTTTGGTTTATAATGATTTCGATTTCGATATCGATTTTAAACCGGTTTTAACCGGTATTTAAAAACGATTTTGAAATCCTGCAACAAATCTAAACGAGACAGTTTCAGATAAAAAAATCAGATCGCTCTCCTTTTTCATTTCGATTCTTATGTCAACATCACGTATAGTAACATTCATAGCATACAACGGTTCGGGACAAAACCCAAATATAACATCCTTTAACAGCCTCATGATTGACCATTGTGATACACCCACACCGTCAAAAATCAAAAGCTTCTCTAGAATAAAATTATTACAAAAAGTCGACATTTCAATATTACAGGTCATGTTTCATTAGCGTCGATTATGTTATAACAAAATACGCTACATTTGAAGATCGACGGAGGATTCTTTTCAGAAAAAGTCCAGGTAGATTCAGCAAGATGAAAAAAATACATAAACGATTAGTCTACCAATTCCCAATGGGTGGTAAATAACAAATATAAAAATAAATAAAACCACTCTCAGATCTCAAACAATAGCGGGATAACTCAACAGAGAAGGAAACTGCCAAAGAACCAGTTTCACTAATACTATAGGAGTTGTACAGGCAAAAAAAAACACCTATCCGAAGGCATGGCCATCTCAATTAACAAAGAAAACATGTTAGTAGGTATTGCCTATCGGGTTCAAATTGAAGTTATCGGAATTATATTGTATGTATTGTATGTATGAATTGTATTGGTCTTGACTCTCAGATAGGTGAAATCATATGGGGAAAAGAAATTAACAATTGCAATACTGTGTGTTCATGCTATGAGGTACCACTAAATATTTCAGTTTGACGACCTTGTATTAAAATAGGATTTTCGCGAAACGAAAAGGAGTGCTAAAATACACAATTTCAGCCAAATTTCAAATTGTTGATCTAGATTATACGCGCGTAATTCCATTTTAATATTTTATAAATAGTAATACAATTTTTCTCAAAATATTCGAATAGAGTATTTTTTTAAGACAATTTTTGTACAAACAATATTTTTCTAATTACGAAATTGGCAAAGTTGTAGTATGTTGAAGTTTAATATTTACGAATAATCTGGGCTTGACGGAATTTTAATTATATTCAATTTATACTTGAAAATCAAAATAAAATCTCCGATATTGTTAAATACCTGTTTGCCGACAGCAAAGGCATAAATAAAGAAGGCTTTGGTGACATTTGAAGACAGATGTTTCTAAATTTACAAATAATAGTAGAAATAATGAATAAACAAAACATAACAAGTGTTGTTGCAGAATATTTTTTTAACAATCTTATTCTCATCGACAGTTGAAACGGTGCAGAGAAATTTAGTTCGTCAAACATTAGGTTATAAAATATAAGACTAAGACATTAGAATAGAAAACTTAATTGATAATTAAATCATAAGCACTTTAATTCACAAGGAATTGAATAAAATGTGATGATAGTTCGCCACCATCGGCAATCTCTCATTAGGTCTGTTTGGATTATTCGTTGTGTGGAAAATAACACTCAACATAATAAATACTGGCCTCAATTTTACATTCTTCTTCCAAACATTTTAAAAGAGAACTAAACTAGCTGAGCTTAACTAATCAGATGGCATATTTACTAGCATAACCCACTATCTAATGCACAAGATTGGAATGTTTTTTGTACCTACATCTAATGCACAAGATATACAAAAAACATTCCAACGCCTCCAAAATAATCGAAGAACAGCCAAATCCAGAGAACACCGCAGTAAACCCAAATTCACAAGATGGTCAAAACAATCATTTTTAAATGTTTGCTAACATTTATATTACTTTCACTCTCATTAACCAGCGTTGTTGTGAGGACACCACAACAAAAACAAGTGTAAGGTGGATGTAATGATGTGCATCATTCAATTAAACACGTCAAAAAAAAAAGTCGTGATGATATACACTTAAAGCCCATATATATATATGTATATGTATATGTATGTATGTATGTATGTATGTATGTATGTATGTATGTATTTATATTTGCAAGTAAAGCAAAAAAAAATATGTACATTACCACATGTAAAAAGACAATAAATAATAATTTTTTCAATACACGCACAGAGAACAAAATAAAAATAATAGAGGCCTAATCCAACAAAGCCTATTGATAAATTAAATAGGTATGTTAAACGGAGCGATTCAAGGTCCATCCCAACAAACGTACTTATATAATAAAGATACACAGCACTCTCCCAGAGCTCTTGCCCATAGGCCATCAGTGCATGCATATCGAGCTCTTGGTAAATGGTCATATACGTGCGCACTGATACGAGGCAGGAGTTTATTGTGACGAACCAAATGCGATTATCTTGGTTCCATTTCTTTAAGTTTTGTGTCGTTTGTACGAGTGTCGAGGAGTGTTCATCATTAGCTCTGAATACGGTATATGTGTTAATTGATTTTCACCTATACTCTACCTCCACAAATTGTCGTAGGTGATCGACGTATCGACTCATCTACTACAGAACAAGTAAGTGCTATTTTATCTAATTTTAAGGCTATCCAGATGCACTTTGTAAGCCCAAAAGTTCTCCCCTACACTAGGATAAAGGTGATTATCCGGTAACACAACTAAACAATCTTATTTTGTCTATTTTTGGGTTATTATAGTGTTCCAGTCAAAACCACATAGTAACAGCATGTTAATCAATGTCGACGTGCAAGAAATGTAACAAACGACAAACCTGCTCTGGCATGAACGATTGGACGCTACGCCATCACCTACGAAGGTGTCGGATAACACTCAAAAGAACCATGTGCCATCGCAATCCAAGTCTGCAGGTGTTACATACTTAAACAGCACGGTGGTACTCGGTATAGCAAGTGTGCGCCTACGTGATAGCTATGGTATCTACTATTAATAACCCTAACCTTACCAGCCGCTTATACAAATTCGTCTTCACTACCGATATAGTAAAAATTTATGGCCAGATAAAGGCCCAAGGAGACGATTGTGCTTACCAACATATACTGTGGAGAACGTTACCTGCTAATGAAGTTCAAGAATTCGAGTAACTGACGATTATTTATGGTGTAAGTTCTACCCCATTTCTTGCAATTTACATTTTTCACGCTCTAGATAGCTGTGCTGTATCAAATTGTACACAATACCTACGTTGATGACATACTGGTAGGCAAGGATACAGAAAATAATTTGAAATGTGTACAGAATCATATTAAATTCTTCCGTTTTGCAGGCCGTGCTCAATATCCATCGTTCGACCCAAAGGATTCAGCTTCTATTTAAGTGTTAGGCCTTCACATTCTAATGATACATATATGATCGTTAAGAATGATCAAACCCCTACTTCTATTCCCAAGCTAGATCTGTGTGCTGCGTTGCTATTGGATCAGTTGTTATCACACGCATAAAAGGTACTTTAATCAGTCTTAAGATAACACAAGGGTTAAAAGTATTCATAAAAATCGAATATCAAAAATGCAGGATATATTCTTGAAAGTAAGTAATCACACATATCTACGAGTGAGAACTCAACTGATCTATCATAGCGAAATCTGCTATTAAGTGAGGTATCTGCGTATCTACTTCACTGGAATAGTCCATCGTCTTTACATCAATCGAAACCGGAGTTTCCAACGTCTTCCTTCGTTCCTCTAAATATTACAGATTTTTAGTTATCAATTACACTACATATACTGATGATCTCCAACTTAACTTCACCTCGGTAACCAAAATTATGCGGTATACTGCTCATATCTTGCGATTTCATAATAATGCTATGAAATGCTCTGTCTCTAGTGATCCAGTATCATGAGTTGAATTCGAAGTAGTGCACAAAAAGGTAATACGAATGTCTCAAGCGACATTTCAAAGCTCTTCGTGCAATTACGTGATCCACCTAATACGATCACATCTGCCACCTTGGATCAACTATCGTCCTTTATAGGCTTTAAAGGAACCTCCGTGTCGGTGGACATCTATAATTCTCATCACCAAGTCCCGATGCCAAACACCCTATTTTACAACCGAAATCCTCGAATTTGGCCCGTCTATTGATCTAACATTACCATCCAAGTTTTCTGTACGGAGGGGCCCAAACTGGTATTAGCAATAAAGAGCCAAAAATACTTTATAATCTTTAATAGATATGCAGTTCGAAAACTCATATTTTCATGTGTCCAGTGTACAAGGGTCGAGGCTACACATCCAAAACTAATCATGGGTAATTTATCCTCAAGAGTCCAATCCTATTGACCGTTTCAATATATTTGGAATGGACTATGGGGGTCCTTTATAAGTGAAGGAAACACGAGGAAAAAGTACCAAAACCATAAAAGTGTATTTAGCCTTATACATTTAAAATTAATAAGTATGCCGTTTTTACCGACATGTCGGTAAAAACGGCAGACTTAAAAAATCATATCGGATACATCACCGAAGTTTTTCTCACCGCATTGGATAGTTTATGATGAGCTGTGCTATGGAATTCCTAACGATTTATATTCAGATTATGGTACGAATTATGTGGGTGCCGCTCGACAACTGAAGGCCTTGTTCAACACTAATATGTCCCAGAATATTATAAGCAGTCGGATACCAAACAAGTGTTATTTTAACTCTCTTGCGGCTCCACACTTTGGAGGCTTGTGAAAATTTGTCATTAAGAACACGAAGCCGCGCTTAAAAGGAGTCATTGAGAGTAAAATACTTACAGTCGAAGAATTCCAAAGGTTAAAAAATTGTATTGAAGTTATCTTGAATTCTCGATCGTTATTAACCCTAGGCTATTTTTTATTTATTTGGCCAACCAATTTGCGCCTTGCCCAAATATGATCTTTCGATTACATGCATGAACCGTCTCGATCGTTGGCAACTTATCCAGTAGTGATACCATTCCTTTAGAAAATGCTTGATTACAGAATATTTATCCACATTTCAAAGTTGTTTAAAGTGGATCAAATTCATCCCAAATATAGCAATGGGAGATCTCGTCATAGTCAAAACTCCAAATCGCTTACCCTACGAAATGCAACTTGAGTAGAATATTCGATGTACATTCTGGTCTAGATAATATCGTTCTCGTTGTAACTGAGCGAACACAAAATAGTATCTAATCATGGCTCGTCTTTAAGTTGGTCAAATTTCCAATTAATGATTGACTTCCATTTTAATTTGTTTTTCCTTTATCCTATTTTAATTTTACTCTATCCTATTTTTCCTTTATTCTATAATTTATACATAAGTTTTCAGTTTAGTTTTAAAGCTTGTGATTGGACGTCACGGAAATCTGACAGTTTTGGAAGTCTACACGTCTTCTAACGTACCTTAATATCGGAAAATTTTTTTATAAGTTTTTTCAATTTAACCAAAAACAAAAAAAGTAGGAAAATGCGCTACGTTTGAGTAATTAAAAATTCATAAAACTTACAATTTTTAAACTAAAGACTTGAAAATTTGACACAAGGTTTATTTAAGATTTTTTTTGTAGCCAAGAAAAAACATTTTTAAGTTTGATATGCATTAAAAATTGGAATATTAACGAAGTCGAGTATCACAACTTATTCTGATAATACGATATTTTAGCTAATTAGTTGCTATTCTATAAATAGTATTTGTAGCTACTTATAATTTTTCACAGTTTTCGATATTAAAAATTAAACTTATACTGTTTAAAGGAACTTAAAATTTTTGTATTTCCTCAAATTTTAATTGGTTGTAGCTTGAAAACACGGAGGAAAAGAACAACAGTTTAATATATTTTACATACCTATATGCCTTTTTTTTTTTTTTGCAAAAGTGATATTTTAAAGGTTTAATCTATCGTGTTAAAGAATTTGGTTCTAACCTTATATCAACTATCTTTAAAAGTATAAACTATTCTCTCGATCTCTTTCAGCCAGAATCGATAGCAATGGTACATTGGTTTCAAGTTCAAAATCTAATACAACAGTCTCAGCCGTTTCTATATCTCAGCAACAAGAGTTTTAATAATTTTCATTTTTAAGCAAACGCAGCCTTAAAACCAACAGATTCGACTCCCTAAAGTAGTCATTAGTGTTGGAAACCATTCATCATTACGCCTGTCTAACTATAACCTAATCTAAAATGTGTGATAGCAATAGTAATAACCTCACACCTTATGTCGTAACCTAGAAACTGTTACTAATGGTCTAGTTCTTAAAATGAAAATCTAAAACCTCGTTTCGCGAAATAATTACTTTCAACAATGACGATTGTAATTATTAGAATCATTAAATCATTTTTATTTTTTTATACCCACTCAAAAAGAATAAAGAAACTATTTTCTATTTCTTTAAGTAAAATTCTCACACGATGCGTAGAACAGGGATTCCTACAATCACACATATGTGATGCGCAAAAGAAGCGTATTGTTGCACTGTGCAAAATTACGACTGCGGCGGATTGGATATAGAAAATGTTCATCGATATCGATGATTAGACACCAAAATACACCACGATAAACGCTTTTGTACTGTGTAATATTTTAAAAGGCCATGCAGATGAAATACTATTATCCCTTATAGCATAAGAAGTCAGAAACTGACCAAAAGTTTCCTCATATATTCTTCCATACAGGAATCTTTATACAGTAATTTCAGTGAATGTTCTCAGGGCCTACAGAACAGTTATGGTCTATCTAAATGGTAAGAATAAAATGTGCAACATATTGGGAATCTTGTGATTTATATTAAGTCTTTGGTAGTTCTGATCAAGACTCTTGAGGACTTTCTGAAGTTTTAACTCTTTAAGAAACTACGTGGAACACCCTACTTTTCCAGACTAGGTAATTCTTCTTTTTACAATTTCAGAATTAAATTCTATATTGCTAAATGCAAATCTTACTATTTATCCATTGCTGCACCCTTCAAACTAGATTTTGGTCGAATCTTTTTTTAGTAGTCAATTTTCTCATTTTAATTTTGGTTTTTCTAAAAACGCTATACTTCTGAGGTCTTCTATTACTTGTCTAACTTAAGATCTTTGTTTACGCCAGACATGGCTCACCCATATAATCTTTTTTTAGTAATATCTTCAATTATATCAGGCTTCTGAAATTTTATTTGGAGTTCATAATTATATAATTTTTCTAAATTATTGTTTGGCTTTAAAATATTGGGTCATATATAAACATATATACAGGTAGATATGGTTTATCTTAACAGCTATGTTTCAGAACCGTATTAATTCATCATAAAAGTGACATGCAGATCCTTGTTATTGAATGTTTAATTGGGGTATTTAATTTAAAAACTTTTTCTAATTTATAGTTTCCATAAATTTCTTTTAAATTGCCGACATCTTTAACTTTAACGTCATTATCCTGCATAACAATAAAAAAATGATTATGCATGATAGTATGAAATACAAACAGACCTTCTTTTGCCGCAATACGTTTGCTTTTATCTGATAGTCCAGATTGTCTTGCATTGATAAAAAATGTCGGTAATTTGTTTTAAAACTGCTTGACAAGGATAATTATTTTTTGTTGATAATTTCTGTTTAATACCTGATATTTTTCTATACTCTGTTATGAATATAGATTTATACACCGTGCACAATTTATTTCATCTGCTTTTCTTAAAAAAGGAAGCTGTGTTTTTGATGTTGTATTGAAACTACCCCCGTTTCTTGGCATCTTAAATATTCTTTTTATATACTTTTTATATACATTTCATAGTATTAAACGGGAAGGATTTGCCTATACTATTATATCATAATATCTTATACCTAGGCATTTACATTTAAGAAATGCATTTCATCTCTTCATACCTGCTATGATCAAATTGAATATAGGTTATAAATTGTGTACAATTTACAATATACAGATACAACATTAAATATAATTACAGTTATAAAGCATGTTGAAATGAAACTAAATAATATAAACATAGTAGTAAAAAAAAAAAAATTATTTGGACGCAAGTTCTATTAACGCGTGTTGTTTATAAAAAAAATAACAGTAAAACATTACAAAATGGAATTTCACTTTATTTGGATGCATAATAAAGTATGATTAACAAATACATAGTAATTTAGTTATATACACACTTAATAGATAACTATAACACAAACATATGCCATACTTATAACTAGGGAATTTACCCAAAACAAATATTTTCAATATAATATTTAACGTAGCGATATAGTGTACAATGTACATTAAAAATATTTAAAACAGCAATGGATAACGAAAGTATAGTCATTTAAATTCTCTTTACATAACGACTACACAAGATAAATAAATATTACAAGGGTTTGTTTAACTTCTTTAAAAAATAAAATTATTACTATAGATCAATGAAAAATTGGAAAATATAGGTTTGCAAAGATGAGTAAATAAATGATGGAATTACCCACGAACCAATAGTCATGTGATTAAGCCACTGAGTATTATAAATTGCAGATGACTCATAGAAAACAAAAATCATATTTATAAGATTATCTCCGAAGTAATGATTTAGATTGAATAAAACCAATTCCATCTGCTTATGATATAGTAAAATGTTTGAATTTTTATTGAGATTAACAAAAAATGAAATTGAATCATTTTATAATCGTTATACTTAAATGGTAAAAATATACATGTAGGCACATCACAATGGTACATTCATATTTTATGTCAGCTACTAATATTAAGATACAGTCAAAATACTTAAAATTAATATCAATGTACAAATATATTAATTCCCACAAGAGAAAGGTACGAAAAGTTGGTTACTGAAAACGGTCCTCGCTGAATATTATCTACCACATTTATTGGCATTGGTGTGGAGAGCAATTGAACCATTTAGAAGTGATTCGAAACGATACGTTTCTCTCGTATATATTATTATAATATCAATAATATGAAATTAATATTACAAAGTTTGAGTTATTAATAAAACTTAAATTATAAAAGGTATAACAAAATAATTTTGTACACAAACAAATAACAGAATGCATAGTACATTTACCATACAACTTACACAAGTATTTAGAATAACTTAAATTAAAAAAATTAAAATCAGTCCTGTAGTTATTTTATTATAAAAAAAACCAATTATAATAAAATAATGGGCTAAAAATGAAAATAATTTTGTAAATCACTCTTATAGTTAGAGTAAATGATAAAAATGTAATAAGTAACCAAATACTTAGTATGATTTGTATAATTTTTGTTCTAAAATTACAATTTGAGGACAATAATATATGTGATTAAAAAACCAAATAAAAATAAAAATAAAATTTAATTAATTATTGTTTATATGCATAAAATAAAATGTTGTTCATATATTATAAATTTTAAGATATTTATTGTTATTTACTCAAGTGAATATTTCATACATAATACATATATATTAATGTATATAATCAATATACATTAATACATCTATTTTAATTTGTTTATTTATTTTTATTATATTGGAAATACTTAATAATAGTATACATAATTTTTTTTTTTATTTTTTTTTTTTATTAAATATTTATGGATACATTAAATTAACTTATAAATACACTATAAGTATATTATAAATACTATTAGGAGTCTTTAAATAAATTATTTAAATAATAACTTAAAATTTTGTATTATTTTAATTTTGATAGAAATGAAAATTACATTAACTTTACATTTTTAATTACAATATAATTCTAATTAAATAATAAAAATACTAAATTTCAGATACTATTAAGAATTATAAAATAATAAAAAACTTTAAGAGTTATTTTTGTTGTTGTAGAGTGAAAATAAAAATTGCAATGCATTAAATTTTATACAAAAAACTATAGTAATATTTAACAAAATTTTAATGTTATAAACTACATAACATTATTTACATAAATAATACGTAAATGTATTTACTTAACTATCCTCATTTTCTGAAGTAACATGATTCATTAAATGTTTTTCAAGATGTGCAATTGAAGTTATATCTTCATCACAAAAATCACATGAAAGTTTTTCAGTAATTTTTGTTTCATCTTCATTTTGATTCATTGTGCAATTATCTAAATGTTTGAGAAGCTTTGAACGTTTACCCAAAACACGATTACACAAAAGCAATATGCACCACACTTTTTTTCAGAATATAATGGGATATGACAAGAAGACATATGGGCCCATAAAATAAACAAGCGAGTTGTTTTGTACCTAAAATATTTATCACAATTATAAAAAGTTTACATAGAAAATTGTAAAATCTTACTCGCAATAATGACAACTGTATGAG
>JASXSY010001581.1:0-85304 GCA_034509805.1 Sipha maydis | reverse complement strand
GCAAACCTCGCGCTTATTTGTAACAAAATATATCCCTAATAGCGATATAATATAATGCACTAACCAGTACCATGCCCACCACGTGTATCCTATGCCGCAGAACCACATACAGTCTCCCATATAAAGGATGTCCAGTGTTTAAAAACTTATTGTAAGCCACAGAAATCATATATATTTAATAAACAAACTTCATCATAATTCCAATTTCACCATACCATTAAACCATTATTCATTATTATTATTTGCAATTGTTGTTATTTTCAGTTTGTTGTATTATGTACAATATTGAATACGTCTAATTTTGTATAACAGTAGTAATTAATTGCTAAGCTGTTGTTTATAATTAGTTAATTGTTGAGTTATTTATTGTTCTGACTGAAAGATCTTAAAAAAAAAAAAAAAAAATAACAAAAAAATCGGACTTCGGTTTGCGAGTAGAAAGTTCAAGGGTTCACGTGATTTCTTCCCATCCGTCCCCTCGTCATTTCTCTCTGGCAATAATACACGCGTTGATTTGCGTCTCGACTCAACGAGTTGTTCGTTGTCTAAAATCTACTTTGGCAACCGACGCCTTTTTCTGTCAGTCTGGTTCTCGTTTTTGGAGGATCTTTACAGCCGGTGTCATAGGATTCTATTACACTCAATAATTTTTACCATCCTCGATAAATATATCCTAGGTTATATTTAACGGGGGTAAATATATACTAAGATATATTAAAATCCCATGGGGGTAAATATATCTTTGGACATTTTTACCGGTGGTAAAATAATACTAGGATATTTTTACCCCAGGTGAATTTAAACTAGAATATAGTTACCTCCTCGGTTAAAATGTCGTTTAAAGGGGGGGTATAAATATACTAGAATATAATTACCTCCTGGTTGAATATATACTAGGATATAGTTACCTCCCAGGTAAAAATGTCGTTTAAAGGGGGGTATAAATATACTAGAATATAATTACCTCCTGGTTAAATATATACTAGGATATAGTTACCTCCCAGGTAAAAATGTCGTTTAAAGGGTGGTATAAATATACTAGAATATAATTACCTCCCGGGTGAATATATACTAGTATAAAGTTAACTCCCCGGTAAAAATGTCTTTTGAGGGGGGGTATAAATATACTAGAATATCATTACCTCCTGGGTGAATATATACTAGGATATAGTTACCTCCCGGGTGAATAAATACTAGGATATAGTTGTCTTCTGAGAAAATATATAGTAGAAAATACTTACCCCAACGGAAAAAGATGTGATTTAATAATAATGATTATTGTAAATTATTTCCGTGAACTTTAAATTATCTGAATAAACCTATCACAACTGTGAGACATACAATATAATCAGTATTACATTTTTACCAAGAATATAATATATTGTGATATTTGATATTATCAACTGTTAACTCGGGTTTAATGTTCATCAACATTATATGGTATGTACCTACATATATATGTTACGGTCCAAGTGGAAAAATCAGTCATTGTATACAATGCTAAAGCTATTTGGGCAAAGTAAACCATTCATATTTAATTCCTATATAGACTAGTCATTGTAATACAATGCCTGGTCATTGTATACAATGCTAAAACTGTTGAGGACATTGTATATAATTCTAAAACTGGTGCGATTAGAGATAATAACACACTTGAGTTTAGTTTTTTCCAAACTTAACAGCTCAACTCCTTCCCAACCAAAACATATTATACTAAAGTTTATTTCAGTAATGTCATAAGTTGATAGATGATAATCATTGATAATATCAACAAGTAATCGGGACACGTTACATTAAGTCACTTTATCGCTAATATTATCTCAATAGGACAAAACTCGTACGCAATACATAAACATACTGCCAGTTCCGTGTTATACTCGTACGTTCGTGCATTCAATATAGCGTGTGCGTGTATTATAAAATGGAAGGTAAATTTATAAATTGTTTAAATAATATTGTTGAAAATAAAAAACATAATAGTACATATTTAAGTAAAACGAAATATGATGAACTAATTTTGCATTTAAAAGAATTGAAATCTAATAAAACCAAAACATCAAATGATTACAAATTTATTAAGAAATATGATATTTTTAAAGTGAATAATGTGGAAAGACTTATTGTGCCAATAAATGAAGGTAATCAAATTAAATATTACGTGCATAATGAAGAAATATTTAGTATACTACATGATACACATTTGTCAATCGGGCATGGTGGTCGCAGTAGAATGGAACACGATATAAATAGTAAATATAAAAATATCACAAGAGAAACAATTATGTTATACTTGAACTTGTACGAATTATGTCAAATAAAGGGCAGTTCAATTAAAAAGGGCTTAGTAGTTAAACCTATTATATCAACAGAAATGAATTCACGTTGTCAAGTCGACCTAATCGATATGCAGGCGCAGTCTGATGGTAATTATAAATTTATTTTGGTCTATCAAGACCATTTAACTAAATTTGTAAACCTACGTCCTTTAACTCATAAACGTGCTGAAGAAGTGGCGTATCTGTTACTAGATATCTTTACAACTTTTGGTGCTCCAGCAATATTACACAGTGACAACGGAAAAGAATTTGCGAACAAGGTTTTAGAAGAATTATGTAATATGTGGCATGATTTGAAAATTGTACATGGTAAACCTCGCCATTCGCAAAGTCAAGGTTCGGTAGAATGTGCAAATCAAGACGTCGAGAATATTTTGGGAACATGGTTGCAAGATAACAAAACCAAAAAGTGGAGCGAAGGCCTGAAATTTGTACAATTTATGAAAAATCGAGCTTTTCATCATGGCATCCAATGTTCACCTTATGAATTGGACAATCTGTTAAAATAAAGATACCAGATGTAGATAGAGCTCGAAGTGACTTACGATCAAATTCGGGAGTGATTATATCAGGTAATAAAAGCAATTTTACTATTACGAGTATTATTAACATGTTAACTCATTTTTAATTAAATTTTTTTTTTAGTGGATAACGGTAATTACAAATTAGGCACAACCAAAGGTAAACTACAACATTATTACAGTAGAAATCAGTTTACAATTTGCAAGGAAGATTTTGTTTGTATTGAAGATGTACCCGACATTCAGTTATCTCTAAGGGAAGTAGCTAGACTGTTTTCGAATCTAGGTGGACAAGGCTATGAACGCTGCACTTGTGTCACAAAATGTGACACTAAAAAATGCAAATGTAAAAAGGCCAGTATTTTATGCAACTCAAAATGCCACAATGGCAATAATTGTAAAAATAAATAATATTCTTTTTTTCAACCTATTAATAATTAACATTAAACATCTAATAATTCATACAACATATGATAATTTGTTTTCTAATAATTTGAAATAATATATAAATTTAAAAATATTATATAACATGTCATTTAAATTATAAATATAAAAATGTATAAATAATTATTTGTGTTTACTTGGCATTTTCAGTTCTGGTCATTGTATACAATGTCTAGTCTATGTGTATAATTATCCACATGGCTTGGTACAATCGGACATTGTACAGAATGACCAGACATTGTATACAATGACTGATTATCTACTTGGACCGTAACATATACATACATATGTATGACCAGGGCCAGATATAGGGTTATGGAAGCATGTTGATTAACTAAATTTACCTCCGGTAACTATAACCTAGGATATATTTACCGGGGGGAGGTAAATATCATCTGTTACACCAGCCCTCGACACGTTTTTCCTTAACTACGTTATGCATACGAACCATAATGCCCACCATAATCCTTAATGCCCACATTACGTACGTTTCGTTTTCATATGACTCCAAGTTTTATTACTTATTCACGTGTTTACATAATGTCGTCAAATTGTTTGTCGAAAGTGACATCTCCTCACCCGGCCAGTTGCGCGTTTGCTCAAATAGACACCAGTCCATTACAATTATTATAACTATTAGTATTATTATTTTCATTATATTCCACGTGCGTTTCGTCAACGCAACGGTTCAGTTGTATAATCAAATAAATAAAATAATCGCGGGTTTGAGCACTTTTTTAATAATTGCGCACACAACGTAAAAGAACGATTCGCGCCGCTGCACGCACACGAACATGGGAATGATGAACGTCGTATACAAAATTATCTCTTAAGTACGCTCACCCCTTTTTTTGTGATTGAATCACGTCTCTTTACACATATTAGAAATTGTACGTATTACATTATGATATTATAATATTAGACTAAATTAGAAATCTTAAACTTCTTAACCATCCGATCCCACGAGTTGAAAACCTATACATTCACTCCTTCAACCAAAATTAATTTTTCTAAATCCACGTTTAATACAACTTCTCATATCTATTCTATGCACATGTTACTTCATCCAATCAAAACAATTTTCGATGTTCTTCGAACATCCAAAATTATCGACTTTTTTAATTTCAAAGTGTACTTAAAGCTTCTTCTTTCACTTCATATGACATTGTTAAATAAAGTTAAATTATAATTATCTCTACCTACGCTTTTTCATGTTATCATTTATTCTGTATTGGCGAACTTGATATCACGTTTTAACTATCGTGTTTTTATATAACCTATGTTTAAATTTTCAGATTAATAATTTAATACTGCATTTCTCAAAAAAAGTTTAAATCTTTGTATATGATAACTGTTGAGCTTTAATGACTTATTTTTAAAAGCTCATTAAAAAAAATAATAATAATAGTATAAAAATTATCCAGTACAAAGTTTTCTTGTATTTCTTATTAGGAATATAAAATGGCGATAATATATTTTAAAACAGAAATACAAACGCAAATACAATTCAATTATTTTTTTTTTAAAAAATGTTTTCGATGTAACACAATCAACACAAGTTTGTACATACTTAAGACACCACTCTGTATATATTATTACATGTATTGAAAACGATCAATCAATATTAAAGGGATAAAAAATGTCTGTGCGATGTTTTCTCTAAAAATAATTGTACTCGTATAATGTATTGTTTTCGTGATAATGTATAATTTTATACCGAGACACGCGCGAAACGCTCATGATTGGCGGATTTTATAGGAATACTAAACTAACCGTAATGGTTGGAATACTAAATTATAAAAAGTATTTATAAATCAATGGCATTATGTTCAAAAAACGTTGATCGAAAAATTCTGTGCACAGTCATATTATATTTAGGTAGGTTCATTAAAATTGACTTACACATTCTTATTAATATTCTCCTCTTCCCGTAAAACATTGAAATGAAATAGCTATTAAACGTGTGTGCATACATATATTATGGACAACATAGAACAATGATAATACCTACCGATTAGCGCGTACTACGACGACAACGTATATTACTGTTTTTATTACGTATTCGTTAGTGATGGGCACTATCGAATAAAACTATCGAATTATTCGATAGTCCGGCCCATTCGAACTATTCGATAGTTGTTCGACTATTTGATAGTTTCGATTTAATCAATAATATTCGAATATTAGATAGTATTCGAATTTCGAATAAATCGAAAAACTATCGAATAGATCCAGACTATTAATATTTGATAGTTTTGACTGTTTTTAGTTAATCAGTTTAAAATCAAAAACACACGTCTTATAGTTTTTTTTTACATTTTTTTATATTTATTTTTATATGTATGGTCATTATCAGGGGCGGATTGGCGAATTTTTAGTTTTTATTCGGTATATTCAAATAGTTTTTATTCTGTATATTCGAATAGTTTTTATTCTGTATATTCGAATAGTTTTTATTCAGTATATTCGAATAGTTTTTATTCGGTTATTTCGAATAGTTCTTATTCGGTATATTCGAATAGTTTTTATTCGGTATATTCGAATAGTTTTGATGTAAGAAACTATTCGGTCATGGAAAATAATATTCGAATGAAATATTCGATAGTAAAGGCTTACTATCGAATAGTTTTCGATAGTACTAATCATTCGATAGTGCCCATCACTAGTATTCGTGAATGTCGACGTCATTACCTGTATATTTAGACGAAGACGATTTAACAGAGTTTTGGAACGTGTCGTTCCATTATCTGTATTTAAAACGTTACGGGTAAATATAATGGAAGTGATGGGAAGCGATCCACAGTTTTTAACCATCTGATGATTATTAGTGATGGAACGCGTGTCTAAATAATCTATCGATTGCTCCTGATATATATATATATATATATATATATATATATATTTTTTTTTAGAATCCTTTCCTGTACCATTTGCAATAGAACAAGTTCCAGAACTCTGTTCGATCGTCTCCATCAAGACACAGTTATTGGTAAATCGCATAGCGCGCATTCGTCGTTCTCCTAATTTACTCCGCTGGTAGACGCGATAAGCGCGGTAATGCGACGTCCGATAATCCGAGCACCGTGCGCATGTACCAGAAAACCGCTTCGTCGCGTGGACAATAATTATTATTTGTACGTCGAAAACTGCGCGAACAACTTCGTCGCACGTTGGCTCCGTTCGACGACGCCATAGCCCCGTACACCGTTTCTCGGCACGCGATTCATTTTAAACTTTTAACGCGAACAAAACGAACTAACTCCGAAGCGGTTTAATAACACGACACTCGCCCCTCCCCCCCCCCGGTTTATTGATAAAGTTTCATGTTCACACGTGAACGTTCGTAGAGAAATAACAACAAAAGTGTAAGGAATATTACATTACGCGACGCGTACAGGTCCCGAGACAGGCGGCCGGAGTTATATTAATCCGTGCGCTGTTTATTTTTATTATTTTTTTAATCTTTATTTATTTATTTATTTATTTTTTGATTTCAGATTTTTATTGACTTGTCTGTTTGTGGTCCTTTTCAGAAAACGACGTGCAATAAACGAAAACCCGCGCGTAAACGACGGAGCAGATGGAATGCGTGAGAGAAAGAATTTTCGTTTTTTATTTTTTTCATTTCTCGTTTTCATCGACCTGTCAGTAGATCTCGATTCGTGCGTCGTAACGCGTTCTGAAACGTCGTTCAACACGTCGTTCATGAATTTGTAACGTAGCTGCATCTAACGGGGTAATAATATTTTTTTCTAAATCGGGACGGAATCAAAATAATCGAAATGGAAAAAAAAAATTTGCACCATCCAATGTTTTTTAGTTAAATGTTTGTGATACCCCTCCACGGACACGCGTCTTTCGAGTTTTCTCGTTTCGTATGGAACTGATGAAAATATCTAACACTCTATCGATAGTGCTCTTATACACAAGGTGTATAGCATATGAACAAATTTAAATTGAATTTGACGTATGCGTATATTACGACAAACATTTATTCACCGTAGTTCGCACCCACCACCGTCTCGAATTGGAAAAAATATTTCTTCGCAGACACTCGAAACTTGAATGAGTATAACCGATCGTATCATTTTATATGTGTTTCGAAAACGCATTCTATTGTATCTGCATCGTACTCGATAAATAATTTTCATAAAAATAGTTTTTCTTTCTGTTATAAGTAACTACAAGTATAATGCAGTGTTATACTTCCACGGAACAATAACGACTACTAGGTACTACGTTGTTTCTCGATGCCCTCTAAAAACAACAAACAAGCTCGGACATCGGGAATTTAATTAATAAATATAATACAGATTTCGTTTCATCGATCCTTGGACGCTGCTGCACTTACTGAGTTTCGGGTTGAATGGTTTTTCGCATGAGGACCAAAGCAGTGTTTCTACTTATAAACGATTTGTTTGTAAACTGTCCGTCCGATTCACTTAAGCACAACAATTATTATGCACGCATACCACGCATGGACTTCTGAACGAAGCGCGTTAGTTTTGCAAAGTCAATACGTCAAACTCCGAGACGGGTAAAACTTAAAACATCGAGTTCAGAACGACCTGCGTATATTATATTTGGTAATATGCACCAGACCGAACAACTACGGCAACGGTAGAAAAAAAAAAAAACTTTTAGCTCGGCACTCCCGGTAGAATATAAATATGATTAAATATGGTATTAAAATAAATATTGACGAGAGGATATTTTTTCGCTGTTTTAATGCGAATAAAGATAGATTTACGCATGTTCCGGTAGCGAACAATACGATTAAGTCGAAAAACATCAACTTACAGCATCACACCTTTTAGTTTTTATTTTAATAACAAACGAATATATGTTTGTGTACCAAAGAGATATCTTAGTTCTGCACTGGGGCTTAGATAATTGTACGGAACACGGATAACCTTCATTTATCAACTGCAATAATATCACAGTCAAAATTTAAAACCTCAATTATTAATTTATGGTAAGTATTTTTCCCATTATATTTGCCTTCAGAATATAACTCTTCGACTTATCACAGATGCACCATGATACATCGGTAATGCTTTCCTTTATTTGCCTTACAATGACCTTAACATCACAATTGTTAAAGAACTAGCAATCACATACTACAAATGATTTCATTTCAAACTTATCTCCCTCATAAATCCACTCGTATAAAATATATTTTCTCACACCCTATAAGAAAACCTTCACGTGGCTTAAAAATGAATTGGTTTACCGACCTATTGTAATAAAAAATAAAAAATAAAACTACTTTATGAATAATCACATAACAATTTTTTTTTTTTATGTAGTATACATTATTTATCATATTTATTTATTGTTCTCTATTGTGTAGATTATTAATTTATTTTTAATTAAAAAAAAAAAAAAAGATAAAGATATACTCGTACTTATACTTTACACATCAAAATAAATAACCAAATAAATAGGGGCACACCAAGAAGTATTTTTATATTTGTTATATACGATCGGTTTCTAATTGAATACTCAACATCGGATATTACAAAATCAATAAAATCCAAACTGAGTATGAAAAAAAAAAAGGAATATATTGAGAAATTTGATTATTTTACAAAGAGATGATTTATTTTAATGGGAGAGATTATTAAAAATGAATTTTTATTACATATAAATATGTTAAGAGTTATAAATACTTTGCTCATTATTTATTATTATATAAAATTTAATGTTATAAAATATTAGATTCTGAACGGAGTGAAGAATGTATTGATTTTACAATGATGTGTGTTTTTTTTTTTTTTTTTTTTTTTTTTTTTTTTTTTTTGTGTCTGTCGACACGTTTTGGGGCAGTAAAAATGCTTCGATTGCCTTATGTAGCAACTTTTCTGAAAGGAAAGTGAATCTATTTGGTACTTTGGGGGGTCAAAAGTTAAAAATTTCCAATATTTTTTAAATGCGACGGGAAAAAACCATAAAAAAATTTGGGAAAAACGGGAGTTTTTACGCAAAACCAGTTTTTGACATAATCAAATTTTTTATTTTGCTATAACTCAAAAACTAATCGATGTAAATACTTGAAATTTTCACCAAATGTTTAGATTAGCGTTCTCTATACACCATTAAATTTTCAAAGTATTTTGACTTTTATGAAGCTATTTATAGACAATTGAAATTTTCAATATTTTTAAGTATTTTTTTTTTAAATAACGATAAAATTTTTTTGGCTGCCTAGAAAATCTTGAAAATTTAATACAAGGTTTCTTATAAGTTGTTCCTCAACTGATAAAAAAAAATCTAAAATCGTAAGTCACAATTTTTTTTTATAAGTGCTCAAAGTTACAATTTATACGAAATATGTAAAAATCACGATAATTTGCAAGTTATTTTGTAGATAAAAATTCATAAAATTTTTTCTGTTCATACTTAAGGTTCAAAATTTTAACACGAGATTATGTATAAGCTACTCTTCAAAAATCTTTAAAAAAATTTCTACCGGAATTAGAGGAAAAAATTTTATGACTGTTTGAAATTTAAATATTTACGAAATTGCATAAAATAGCGATTTATTCTCAAACGATTTTAAATATTTTTTATAATTCAAAAAGTATAAGTCGCAGATTTTTGAAATTTCTACCAGCTGTTAAGATTGGTATTTCCTTTATGTCATATTTTTTTCAAAATATTATATTGATTTTTAAGCCACTTATAGGCATTTAAAATATTCGATTTTTTTTAAATTTTTTTTTTTATAATCGGTGATAAAAAAAATTTGGCTCGTACAAAATACTTGAAAATTTAATAGAAGACTCCACAGAAGTAGTTCTTAAAGTCATTCAAAAATTATTAAAATCCATAGGCACAATTTTTTTTATAAGCGTTTGAACATCGAATATTGACATAAAATTACATTTAAAATATAATATAATGTAGAATGTTCTAGACTGACAAATGATATCGGTTTTTTTTAAAATGCCCTAACTCAAAAACGAAAAACCGCAACAACTTGAAATTATCATTAAATCTTTATATTGACGTTTTCTATACATGGTTAAAATTTCAAAGTATTTTGACATATTTTGACTTATTTATAGACAATTTAAATTTTCGGTTTTTCTAAATTTTTCGTTTGAAAATAAAATATACTTATATAATATTTATAAATAACATTGTATTATATTCTAGACTAACATATGAACTCCGTTCAGAATCGTTATTCGTATACAATGATATCTATCATTGCATTCAAATTTAACAAATCCATTATAATAATGACCTATCCTATAAGCGAGGTGCACTCCACCCCTAACTGTACAGCAGAGCGAGGCCCATCCGGTTCTTTTTTTAAAATGATTTTTCTTTATTTGATTGTGTACGTATAACTTTTCTAAAATTGAATTGATGTAAATTTTATTTTGGGTATTTATTATTTCTAAGTCAGTATTGATAACAACATTTATATTTTGATTCTTTTCTAAAACAAATTTAGTTAAACATGAATTAGCAACAATTTATTTCTCAATTTATTTCAAAAATTTGTTCTATATATATAATTTTAAAATGTATATTTGTCTTACCTAAATAAAATGTATTAGGTACAATTATATTTAAGTTTTTAAAAACCAGAGTTTTCATAAAATTGTGAATTTTTTGTAAAGTTATTTTATTATATTATGTATATGTTTGATTAAATTACAATTAGTGTTAATAATAATTTTTTACATTGTTACCATTATTGTCTAGAATTTTAGCAATTTTGTCAGATAAATTATATTGATATTTCGTACTACAAGTATGCGAGTTAACAAAATATTTTGGTGAGTTATGCTTTATTTAATAGTATTTAAATTGAAATTATTTCTAAGGCAATATAATATATATATATATATATATATATATATATATATATATATATATATATAAATATAATGAGCTGATGTTGATAATTAAGTTAATTTAATGGAATACGTTCAAGCTTATAGAATATTGAGTTAAATTATATTTTTTGAGAATAATGATTATTAGAATCATGTGGTATTACAGTATCGGTTTATATTAGGGTTCCTGTAAATACTAAATTTAATTTTTTTATTTTATAAATTTTAAGACCTAGTAAATATGATTTATTATTTATTCGTATTCCGAGTTTAAACATTGAATATTTTTATTAATTTTCCTATACGATTCGCGAGTTATTCTCACACGTTGTGGCAAAAGGCAACAATCACTCGTGATGTACAGAACTCACGGATCGAGTATGCCAATCTTCGTAAACGGTCATGTTTTGGACATATTTATTGGAAGTAATGTGTTGGAACACACATTAATTGCATGGGGAAAAAATGCAGACATTTTCTGCGTGGACTAAACGTCGGCTAAACGAATTATCGAAGTGGTGATGACTATATGAATATAAACTGATCGTAGTGGCATCCGAATCCACGACGGATTTTCGGATGTATAAGAATTCAACGCGCTACATTATGTGGGCGAGTGGTGAGAGTGCGATCGTGTATGGTTGGGCGGTAGTAAACGCGGGGGTAAAAGAAAGGAAATCGGCGATTTCCTTTGATGGCTATGTACGTGCGATTTTAACGTTCTCCCGGGGATTCAAGAACCAGAGATTCGACGTCATGCGTATATCTACCTCATAACAACCCTTCACCCCGGCACTCCGAAATCCGTTTTTTTCGCTTCCCTCCTTGTTCACGATCCCCGCGTATAACGTATGGTTATCGTACGCACGAGCAAGTGCGCGCAGTCAACGATAGGAACCACTGCTGCAGTACGGGGAAAAGAAAAAATAAAAAATAAAATGCGCGCACGGAGTTAGATCTCGCAGATGCGACGGGAGGGGAAAAATAAAAAAAACCATGAATTATCTCCGTACCCTCGTTGTCCGCACCGCAAACGGTAAAACATATGCATCCGTAAAGGTTGTTTATTTTCATACTGTGGCGATGTTATTGTTACCACGGTGGTGGCACGATTGACAATCATGATCGGTCGGAGGGATTATTTCTCGGAATATCCATACCCAATGCGCCGATATATTATATTGTACGTATAAATAAGCACCAACCCGATATTTAGGTCAGGTTTTAATACGCAATATGTATAGATTTATCTTTTCTATCACCGATTCGAGTATAAAGGTTGATTTTTTAAGCATGCCCATGGGCCCAACAGTGCACTGTTTTTTTTTTAGTGCTTAAATTAATGAACTTTTAGAATGATTTTTTTATTGAAAATGTAACATTAGCATTTAAAAATTCGGTCTGATAGTTTCGTAGTATCGTAGTCATTCAAATTTATCATTGAAGGACTTGGTATAATTTTCGTACCTACAATAAAATTATGTAAATCCTGATTGTATTAGATCGCTACTGATTCAAGATAATGCATTTACAAAATACAAAAGCTTATCATGGTGCACTGTTGTTACACGAAAAGAAAAAAAAATCAATGCAATACTAATTTACACTTTACATACGAAAACGCGTATTATATTATGTATTCTTATATCAAATGTTGATTATGCATATTTTAATAACTACGTGCGCTTACCTATACGTAAGGAGTGTGGTTTTCACCATTTCAGTTACGACGTAATTGCTTTTGGATTTTACTCACGTTTCGGCGTCGTGTAATATAGTTCCTTAATCGTATACTCTATCAAAAGCGTAAAAACAAACATTTCACACACATACGCACACACGAGCGAGCTTATAGTTAAAAACTATATTATATATAAAAATTTTTATTATTTGAGTCGCGATTGAACATACAATTTCGTTTACTCTCTTTACACACTCTTCAATGTTACAATGAAAATATAAATTTTTGAATTTTAAACAATTTAAAACTGTAGGAAATACTATGAATATCAAAACGAAATATTTTTACTTTATGAAAATGTTAAGGAAATAAAGTCAAACATCTTATCGAAATTTCATATTAATTAAATAACATTAATTTTATATTAATATAATATTAATATTAAAAATAATTATAATATTGAAGAGAACAAGAACAGGATTAACTATATATGTATTAAGCTTGTAAAAAAACAATAATAATTGTTGAATTAGATTAGTCACATAGTTTGGTGTAAAGATTTAAATCTTAACTAACCGAATATAAAACAGAGAAATGGGGGGGGGGGAAATATCAAATTTGACAAAATAAATACTTAAAGTGACAAATGTGCACCAAGGTTATCAAATAAATTCCGCATGCATACTAATTGTGATAATTAATCACACATTGAAGGGTTAATTAATAAAAGTTAAAAAAAAAGAAAATGTAGTCACTTTATGAAAGGTCATATGGGTGTTTAAGTTACATAGGTATATAATCGTAAATTATATATAGTAATTGATTTTTTTTTGCCAACATATTCTATCTAATCAAATCGATTTTCCAAAACTTTTTCACTTCTTTTAACCGATGATTTTATTTTTATTACTGTACTCTCGGCGTTAAAAAAAAAATATATATACCACATTTTCCCCCAATTCTTTTCTCGAATCATTTCAATAGTACTATAGTTTTCACTTTCTTTCGTTTAGTTCAAATAAATTACTGTATCATAGTTTCGATTTTCAATCACACCAATTCCTGTTTTTGATTTGAGATACGTTCTAAAATAATAATTATTTGATGCAATTATTGTCATTGCATGTCAACGTTTATAATTTTAATTTTGATTAAATTGATTGGATGATATAACTACTTATAAGTAAGACGCTATACTTTATCTTTATTTTCTTACCAATAATTAAATTATTACAGCATTAAACAAAAAACACGGCAAGTTTGTAACAGTCATATTTACAATAATGGATTTTATTTATTTGTGATAAATCAAATAAACAACATGTAATTTACTTATTATTTAAATAAATTATTGAGAAAATAAACGAAATATAAATAAATCAAAATGTTTTAGTTACTAAAAATAGTTATTACAATAAAAGTAAAAGAGAAAAACTATTGAAAAGTATTTTATGAATATAGTTACAAGTCTGGGTCTATACGTATCTAAAAATAATAAATCTATATTTTAAAAAATAATAATTAATGTTGAAGATTTTTATAAAAAATAAAAATCGTTTTATACGCAAGAATAAACAATTATAGCTTTGATACAGGGTAGGTTGAAAAAAAAAGAAAAACAATTATTATAATAATTTAATAATATACAATTAAAATGAAAAAGTTTAAAATTGTTCAAATCCGTATATAATCATATAATTGTATAGAAAAAACGTATCGTTTTTAATGTCATTATCCCTTATCATATATACTTTTGACCGAACTCCGCTGACACTTGAAAAAATTATGAGTTATTACTAAAGATATTTTCAATAATAAATATAATAGACACTTTCAGTGGATTAATACGTTGCATTATTAATTCCGAATCGTCGCATATGGCGGTCATATTAACGAATTATGCATGAGTAAGAACCGGCTCGAATTGAAACTGACGCTATGAGTAGTTAAATATTTTATCGTCCATATTGCACAAGGAGTGCTCATTTTAAATGAACAATGTTTCTATGTACTTATATAGATTGATATTCGGTGTAAAGTAATGAAAACGTTGATAACCTCACTGGATGAAACTTTATCATTATCAATAACCAACAATTGAAAATTTAATAATAATTAATACTTCCATTTAAAAAATATACATGACTCTTGTGAATAATACGTATATAGTATTATACGCACGGCACCCGATGACACGATATTGTGAATCATGCAGTTCCATGAAAATTAAATAGCTAGAATATTCACCAAAACAGTTGTGAGGCATTTCATTTTACCGCATTGTATACACATAATAACACGCATAAAATGTATAGTTATTATACTTACTAGTCAAATCGCATAAAAATCGCGATTTAGTTGATTAAAATATTATTTCACTGTATTAGCAGCAAGTCAGTATTCAAATATTTCTCATTGCTTGTGTGAATAAGACGCGTGCATCATCGATTACTATCATATCACGATTTGTATTGTAGGTATACCGTATCCATCGGCGCAATATTGAAAATATGTGCGGTATGATGTTTATGTTACGATATGGTGCGTACAACATGGGCGTTCTCACGGGGGGGGGATAGGGGGGATATATCCCCCCCAAGGTACTTTATTTTCTTACATATAAGTAAAACACATTTAATCTACTTTTGATATGCGTTTTCAATATTGACTAGATATTATTTCTATTTTTTTTTTGTTGCTATTTTTATTTATCGTGATTATTGATTCCACCAGCTATAAACAATACTATTATTTATCACAGGCAATTAGTTTTAAATTGATTTGTACTATATTTTGTAAACGATTACACTGTCAACCACGGTCTTAGAATAACCCTCAAATATACCGTTCCCAGCGACAGACAAATTGTATAAGTAAGATAAAGAATGTTAACATAATCACAACTTGCAAACATAGTATGTTAACCAGAAGTAATTATCAAACAAAATATTGCAATTTACAATTTTATTTTAAAACATTTGCTTCCTTGTTATTAGAAAATGGCTTTGATTCTGGATATAAATCTTACTGTAAAACGGTTAAATAAAAGACAAAAAACCGCGCAAATCCATTTCCAGACGTGGAATTGGTTTTTCCAGAAGATTATTATAGAATAACAATAGCAATTCCTTATATTGATTCATTTATAAGTAATTTAAAGGAACGATTTCTTGTGCAAAAAAATATTTTTGGAGGCATTATTTAATCTATAATTATTATTATATGAAAATGTGAAAAATTATATTGATTCATTATTTGGTATCTTATTCAATATTTGTTTTATTTAGGTTTTCAGTGTTTATTTTCAAAGGAAATTGAACACGAATCATTCGAAAAACTTGTCAAATTTTACCTTGACAATGATGTTCATACAGTTAATGCGGAATTGAAAATATGGCAATCAAAGTTAAAGACAATAGATAAATTTCCTAAAATGGCCATACATTACGTTTATGTGATAGTTAAATTTTTCCAAATATCTACATTTTAGCTCAAAAATCGAGAAAAATCGATATTTTAATTTGAATTTTACATACAATTAATTATTAAAATAAATAATTTAAACTGCTTCATAACATTGTTTTATAATTAAAATAAAAAGTACAAAAAAAAATGACTTGAATTGATTATTTGATATTATCAACTATCATTAGGTATTTTAATATTTATTATTATAATATGGGAGTTGTAAGACAAAACCCTTACGGCTATTTTGTAACCATTTTTTTCATCCCCCTCCATTGAAATATCCTGAGAACGCCTCTAGCGCGTACGATGCAAAATGAAGCGTGTTCGGATATATTCCACAGGCATAATTTTGTCATTGAGCTCTCTTTTTTTTGTTTTATCGAATTTTATAGTTTGAACCATTTTTTTACGGGGTGTTTAATCCTCGGATATTTCAGCCGAACTATGCTACTGAAGTCGATGCAACGAGTATATAAACCCAACGATATCCCCGCGGACCATCAGTTCCGATAATAAACAGCGAACGATTTCGACCGAAAATGATATTATGCTGCGATACATATTCGTTAACATGTGCTCGCTGTTAAGATAACAACGGAGGGATAACAATGTCTCTTCCGTGAAGCTTACAATCCGATAAGTCGTCGTATGCTGCAATGTTCCCGAAATAATATGATCGGAACCCAGTGATCACCTGCACCCACGCGCGGTTAATACTTTAAGACGGTCCGGAGACGTTTTGAAGCAATGAGCGACGTGCCGGAGAGGATTTGTGCCGAATATTATTTTCGAATTGTACCGCACGATTAATGCCGCTACGGATTCATTTACATATGAATATGTATTTATAAATATATGTTGCGATGTCGGGCTAGGCGGATTTATTGAAAGCGCGGCGAGAGACGTACAGTGTATATAATACGCAGCATATTATACCACGTTCCGCACTAATAGCGTATTATATTATTATCCTATATCGTGCATTAGCGGCGGTAGCAAGACGTTTAATCGATAAACAATGCCGGAAGCATTCGACTTGTGTATCGGATTGGCGAGTCACCGTGACAGCTGACGATCTGCCTATATCTACATATTAAACGACTCGAATGGCTCGTAAATAAAAATATCCTTCCTGTAACCAATACCCAGAGTATAACTAGCACACGGTTCGAATTTTCGCTTGATCCATGAGTATTATGGAGGGATCGTGTTTGCGCCGAAATTCCGTATTCAACCCCATATTGAAAAACCTTGATTGTGCTTAAAAAATTTAATATAACTCGTTTGCTCCTAAAGCACATGCATTTTGCAACATCGCAGTACAACTTAAATTCTTCGTTCCATTTTTTTCAGACTTCAAACTGACAGAATAAAATATATTTTAACTATTTTGGTGTGGTTAAAAATTAGACTTCACGTTCTGCCGCACAACTGTTCGTTAAGAATTCCTTTTTTAAATTCTTTATGTTCATTTTGGTCAACTGTTTTCATTTTTGGATTACTATACGTTGTTGCCGAATTATTGATTAATAATGTACGACTGGAATAATTAGTAGTTATAATAATTTAATTCTGTCCAAGTCTGAAAAAGCGGACCCTTAAGTTATATTGCGATGTTGCCAAATGTATGTATTATGAGCACAAACAAGTATTATTAAATTTTATTAAGTGTAATCAAGATTTTTCTAGATTTTGCACAATTATGGTATTCAGGCGCAAACACAGTCCACCTGTGTATTATAAAATATATTGTTTTATATTTAATCAGTAAAGACCTCAGCAACCACAACTCACTTTACAACTGAAAATCTAGTTATAAGCAAAGAAATTATAAAATATAATCAACACAATGTGCACGGATATTTTATAGTTTTTCATTAGTTGGAGGTTTACATGGGTCGTTCTGCAAGTATTTTTTATATCACATCTGTATGGTTCAATATGCTCACCGTTCCCGATGGTCATTATGCACGTGTAGTACACAACATTGCGTGCAATACGTAAATAGCGGGAGCACAATTTTACGCGCATGACTGATGATATATTTCGCGTGTTTGTACGTTTAAAATGTATATATAACAAGGCTTTACTCTATATTGGCTCGTCATTCGGATGTGTATTATATTGTAACGTCCGGGTGCTTGACGTTAGAGTGGAAATTAAATCGTCCGCGTAGTCGATGAACTAAAACCAATACGCGGGTTATGGTGGTTGACGGGAGATTGCGGACGGTTAGATTAGGCGGTGAGGGAGGATTTCAGCAGTGTTGACTATAAATTCCAATACACACACGTAAGCACACATACACACACACACACACACACACACACACACACACACACACACACACACACACACACACACACACACACACACACACACACACACACACACACACACACACACACACACACACACACACACAAGCACCCGTTCACTGTTTGCCGATGCGTCGTGTATCCGATTGACTTGACCTAGGACACGACACGGAGTTAATCCGATCGCCGTAACGGGACGGGCTTCGCCACGTTACATGACAATCCCCATGGTTATGTATATACCCAACGCACGGTTGATCTTCCGGATGAGTTGGTCTGGACGAAATGTCGCGACCATCATCACTATGTATATGCACACGCACTATACGGCTGCTATGATACACCATATCTACCGAAACAGCAGAAGCTTGTGCACACTTTAATGCGTTACGTGTACATATATAGGGCGTATTACGAGAATATCTGGTCCGTATGGTCAGCAGGCCTTTAATCGTGTTTAGGGTGCCGAAATCGAATACCGTCCGATGAGGATGACAAGTGGACGGGAAACCGACGGCTAAATTTTGCGGCCAAGAAGCTGTACACGTGTCCAACTCACCCTCCAATAATATCCTTTCACCATCACCACGTCGGCAACGGCCGGTCAGCATTTCGCCACCGCAGCTTTGTCCCTTGACACCGTTTGCGTTATACCGACGGTACCCGCGCACGTTCTGCCACAAATTCGGACACTGTATACACATAGACCATTCCAAAGGGTGGATGAGAGACTTCCGTCGATAGGTTAGCAAATGGTATGGGAATAGGATTTGCCGTATCGTGCTTCGGTCTCTGTACTGTTTGCTCTTGAATCTCCAAACCACAACCGAACCGGACCCTTTTCCTATTGACCGGGTTGAAATACGTTGTGATGCACGTACAAAACACTGCTGACGCGACATCTATAAGCCCTATAGTATAGGAATCCCATTCTTGCTGGACGTCCGGACATTTTATGAAACTCGCACAATGGAGATCGATCAACTATATAGACATATAGATAGATATATAGATTTTCTACTACCACCTATAATATTATACACTTTAAATAATACGATATCAAAAGCATCATTCTGTTGCAATTTTCCACCTCATACGATTTCGAGTTAAGATTTTCCACGCTTACAAACATAAATACTAAGAAAATAACTAGAAGAAAGACTAGAAGAAGATACAGGAGTAGCACTATCATATATTAATCTATTATTATTGGTCGAATAACGAAAAATAATGTCAAATATCGTATTGAATTTTAAATCTAAGAAAAATCGATTTAAATTTTTTAATTTAACGTTATGATTTTACGTACACATTTTCTGATTCTATGGTTCATTGGAATTTTAAATAAATATTTTAACAAATGCGCTATGAACATAAAGGGGTCTAGAACCACTGATCTACTACCCCACATTACAACATGGTTAGCGCGCACTACGTGCCTGGTCTTCCTGAAATGATGCGCTGCAAAATATGTAGAACATCAATAGCACGCTGAACGCATACGAGCTCTGTGCGGGTGCCCGACCGTGTCGTTTTCGAAAGGCTTCTCCGACCGTAGTTACCGGACACGCGGTCATATCATACCTCGTCCCGCCCTCACGCAGCCCTTGACGACCCGTGACTTTAACAGGACTTGTACGCGCGTACGTTACGATCGTCGACGATGGGGTTTTCGAAAGTGTATTGATATCAATATATATATATATATATATATATATATATATATATATATATATATATGAGCGGCTTTGTGCATAGTGATGACATTTCATATAATAGCTAGGAATTTTATGTAATATCTAGCCATTTTCAAAAAGTATACAATATTTATATTTCTACATACATTTCGTTGGTATTTTCTATAATAACGAGATTTTTTTTTTTTAATTATAAACGAAATATTGACAATGTGCAGAATATAAATATCCATTTATTTTCTATTGTATTAGTACATAGTAAACAACTAAACTAATGACAATTTTTTTATTGGTAAAAAAATACATTTATTAAGAAATATTAATTATGCAGAATATATACATTAATAACATGTACATTGTAATACTGTGCGTCGTGGTGGCATTTTTTCTTTTTTCTTTTCTTCCTACTCGTCCTACTGTTTTGTTCTGAGTCAACCCCCCCTCTCCTTATCACTTTATCATGCTTACGTCCGTAGCGATCGGTGGCGTTTCACATGCGCATGTAAATCCAACAGTACCATATACGCGCGTAACGTGCAAATAAATACGTCATGATATAATAACGATGAGCACGCCGTATGGGTGTAAGTGATGTTTCATGTACACATCGTATAAGTATCTGGGCACTTATAGTTTTCGTCAACTTCTTCGCACACCATCGTACACCGTATGTATACGAATTCACCATCAGTGGATACGGAAACGTGTACGGTATACACACGTGAAAATTATATACTATTTACAACTATACATATGCAATCACCTTTTGATGGATCGACAAACTTCGACTTTACATTTTATATTCTTTCCCGTCGAGAAAACAATGATTCGAAAACTTTTTACCGTTGCATACCAGTAATTATTCAAGTGTCGCAAAAGTCGAAGTGACATAAATTTTTTTTGCTTACGACGGTTTATGTAATATATTTTAACATACTCGTAGATAGACAATAAAATAGCCAGCATTTTTTTTTTTTTTTTTTTTGAGGAGAGGAGTTTTAGAATATAAATATATATATATTAAATACCATTCTTTTTTAAATTTCAAATATAATAGAAATTTAAAACCATTAAATTCTTAAGAGTAAAATTTAGGGAGTTCTAAACTTTCAGCCACCTACCATGGTTAGGCCTCGTAAGTAAGAGATCGGCGGTAATTGTTCTATACACGAATAGCAATGAAAATACCTTTTAATAGCAGCGTCCGTACTAATTCTGTTCCAATAGTAGCTATTATTATTAATTCGCATTGAGATCAGTGTCGCCTGGTTATAACATTTATGCCACTAATTTGTCCGGGGCCCCCTGGCCGAATGTGTATCGATGAACCTCCAATTATTAAAAATTCATATATCATAATAATCATTATAATTGATCTTTTTATGATCAATTTTTTATAGTATTAATTACTGATGGCCTTTATTGAATTAAAAAAAAATACTGTTATAAAAATCAACTATACAACTTGTATACATTTTAAAAAATATTAAATTATGTATTATAAGGTATTATTTATACATAATGTATTATGAATATAACAATATAGTATTATGAATTATTATGCTAACCATGTATTCAACTTAATTGTTTGTGTATTTAAACAAGGTATCGTTAAATATTATATTTTGCATGACTTATGAGTAGGTACCTACTTTTATATAATTTTATGCGATGACATTTTTTGAGACCCTTCTGAAGAATTGCATCCGAGTCCCTCTAAGTACCAGGCATTCAATTCGCTGATATATAATAACCCGTTTGCGAAATATTCATTATTCAAATGTTCAAAATATATATATATATATATATATAGGACCCTATTTGGTTTTTAGTGAGGTTCAACCCTGATGCGCGGAATATTTCGTAAATCGAATTGTATTACGTTTAAATTAAATATCGGCACGGGAGTTAAAGTTCAAAAAAAAAAAGTATATATAGTTCCTTGAGTTTTATTTTTTATTCGTTGATGATGGAGTGGGGTCGAATTCTGCTTTCGGGATGACAGGAATAAGGGAGGAGGAAAATAGCGTAGCGAACACACTAGGGAAAAATAGAGAAAAAGAGCTAACGACGGATAGATTACGAGGGTGCCCTTTTCCTCGTCCATTCATCATATTGGCCATGGTCCAATACAGTAATTAACGTGCGTGTGTACTCGTATATAAGAGGATAGGCGTCGTTTTTTACGACCCGATCGCTCGGACCAAGCAAGAATTGTACATGGTTTTTTTTTTTTTTTTTGCCAGCGAAAATAAGAGAAATTGAAAAACACTTTCTGTTAAAACGAGTACATTTCACTTGGACAGAAATTAAATAAAACATAGATAGGGACGTACTTTTGGACGACATAAAGTGCTTGTGAACAAAATTCCCCAAAAGGTGAAACACCTTCTGTCGTAAATTTAATTTTTTATCTGACGGTCGTTTTGGTTCAGAGTTAGAGTCTTGCCATCAAATCATTATATGTATGTATGCGTGTGTGTGTGTGTGTTTATAATAATTATAGTAATAATATGTAATATATATAATATTTTTCTTTATATATATAAAGTAAAATTTAAATTGTCATTGAAAGCATATGTGAGGACGTTATAAGGCACATTTATAAATGTATATTATTCGACCTATAGTTTCTGACTCTAAGGTGATCTCAATAGATTTCTGTTGATGTAAGTATTTTAAGTATCAAGAAATTATAGGTATTAGCCGTTGACTAAAATAAATCCTTAATATACGCACATTTAAAACGATTGTATAATACAACAGTACACAAGTATAGAATAATTTATAATTACACGGCGTAAACTTTGCAAGGCGAGATCATCATCTCGATTGGGTTGTTTTTGTCGTCGAGACCTATGTATTGTTAAGACTCCACGCATAAACGAACAGCGCACCTATTTGAATTAGCGATGGATTGAGTGCTCGCCAAAACCCGTGCGTTTTCAAGTACACCTTAACGGTATACACCGCTGTATACTAGGATTCCTGACTAAAGGTCGTGTATAAGGTCGTTGGGTTAGTTGTAGCATTCGTGAGCTGTTACTACGTGTAAACTTTTGGGTCATGTGAACAATAATAGTACATGTCCCGCCGCACGGTAATACGCTTTAAACAAATTTAATTGCATAAGGTCACTGAGTAAAGTGTACGACATTAATCCGTCAATATGACTACGTATGTACCAGAACTCTAAAGACGGTTAACATCTAAAAGATGAGTTCACAGGACTTACAACCAACGAATTCCACCTCCCCCTCTATCACTGTGTTCTCGGAAGAGTCTATGTTTTAGCACGGGCTTCGTTGAAGCCCACCTATATGCACACATAAAGCTTCGCGTTATCGCTTTGCTTTGCAATAGTTTTCCGTCGTCCAACAAACAGTTTCGTTCGCAGTTAGGTACTAATACGGTACACGTGAAGTTGGCCCGTCGTCGACTTTGTCCGATCCACTCCAAACATGTGTTTATGTTTACAACTTATTTGCAACAAACTTTTTAGAATTCGCAACTACGTATTACTTTGGCCACAACCATTTTTCACTGCGTATTGTAGACACCCAACTTCGTCCGATCTATTCCAGGCATACGTTGGTATTTTGCAACTTATGCGTCACGTCAAACTTCAAAAGATACACCACAAGCTCATGATATTACGCCTATTTTTAAGACTCCATATGAAACAAAAAATGAATTGGTTTTACTAAAAAATTGTGATTTTTTTCTGTGCACATAGATAATCCTTTGATAATTTTTTTATTTTCATGGGTTGTTTAATTCAAGAAGACGTATTTTCTGTCTTTTACATTTTTATTACATTATTTATATGAGTTGTTTTGAATCAAACCAAAAACCAAGTTCTATCAACTTTGGAGAGTATTGGAGTTACCATTAATGGCTTATCCGTCAATATACTTAATAAAAAGAAACTTTAATGTAGTTCAACAACTTCTTACAAATTCAAGAAATCGATTATAAATATACGAAAAAAAGATTTAAAACTAATATTGACATTAAATGTATCAGATATCAATTAATTTGCAAGTAATAATCAACTTCTGGGCAGTAACTACTTATCTAATTAATGTTTTGAGAAATTATACTTAGGTAAGTTCGAAATTATATTTTTATTAGATGTCTAAATTTATTAATAAATATATTAACTCTTTTTGAAATTTATTTAAATGGCTATTTAAAAAAATTAAACTAAGTTAAAAACTAACTCAAAAATGTAACTAAAAATAGATAGAGAAACTATGTTGTACCAGAAAATTACTTTGATCAAAAGGATTTCTGCGACCAACGCAATTGTGATAGATTTCTGATAGAAAATTATGTCTAGTCTGCACTTGAAGGATGATTTCATTTTTGAATTTCTTAAAAAGTTTCCGTATAATTGAAAAAATATGCGAAAAAGTTACAAAAAAAACTTCTACTTAAATAAATTTTAGAACTCGACAAAGCCTAATAATTATTTGTCACGCACTCTCATCATTTGGCCATAAAGAGTACAAATATTTTGTTTGTTAATATTTCATGAAAAAATTCAAAACACTCTTACGGCATTTAAGTAGATTATGGACCTTTGAAACGTTCGATTAAAATCCAAGCCTATCCTGTTCAGAAATTTGATTCTACAACCACATCAACACCATTATTAGAAGCATATGACTGATCCATCCGAGCCGTTTCGCTCGAAATAATTGTATTTTATTTTTTATTTTTTGGAATCATTGACACGTCGACTTCGAGCTCAATATACCAATTTCAGCAATAGCACACTCGCCCGCGGAGTGTCATGCGATTTTTTTCTATTTACATTTCGTTCTCTGAACGTGCGTGCATCGCACGGGTACCCTGGACGATTGCAATTGATCGCAATTGATTTTCTGGAAAGCTTTGTGCTCGTCAGTCCGTTTCGGAAAATCTTTTCCCATCGACCGGGTTGTTCAGCGCGCGTGCACCCACCGCCGGACTACGGAACGCGACAGAATTCATCAAAGTCCGAGAACCGTCTCGCGACCGACCGCGCGCGCGTTTAACGCACGAATGGCGGCTGTGGCGGCGGAGGGTTAACCGCACGGAACCCTATATATATCGCCCCGAGACACGCGGACGGTATTGCTGGCCAGGTCGCGCGCCGCAGCCGTCAAACCGCGGTCGGTGTGTACCCGGGACCCCACGGCCGCACGTCCCGCCGTTCAGATCATTAATTAATCGGACCCGAAGGACCCCGGGGCGGACAGAAATCCGAAAGGTCGACCGCCGTTCCGTCCCGGTACAGTGCACGAGGGTCACGGGCGGGTGAGGGATGTGGGCTCCCGTACGAGACATGGCAACGGTAAGAATCGCCCATAGATCGCCGCTCGCGTAATAGCTCCTACGCGAGAAAAATAACACATTATACAACAGTGGTTCCTAAACCATGAGGCATGCCCTTCTTGAGAGGCGCAAACACTTATCGAGGGAGGAGCAAAGCAAATAATTATACGATGTATTAAACAATCATATAATTATTTTTAGTTCGATAATAATTTGCTTGTATTAAAATAGTAAAAAAAAAATTGGTTTTATTTATTCATTGGAAGCGTGATTAAATTTTATTGATTTTTCGGGGTTGCGTGACCCAAAAAAATTTCGAGAACCACCGATGTAAAAGATAATTGTTATAACGGTTAATAGCTGAACATTTTTCACGTAGTCAAACATAGTTTGTTATTTTATTTTTTTTATATATTTTAAATTGTTATAATTGTACTTTCGGTCTTGTAGTCGCATTGGAATATTTTTTATTCGTATATAAGCATATAATACGTATAATCGCTTATCCATTATATTCAATATGGAGGCTTAGCAGTTATCAGACCCAGGTGTACGCGTGTTTTCAGGTTTGGAATCTACCATGATGGACGGGTATGTGCTGTATACGTTCCGGCATTATACGTGCTTTTTTTTATTTGAGGGGCAAAGGGCCTTTTCCCCGTGTATAACTAGAACTTTATAAAATAATAGATTAGATTATATAAGATAACAATTATTATTTATTATTTTTTTTTATACTTTTTTTTTCAATCACCTTTTCAAATTAAGAGTATTTTATTCACCTATATTCCAATTACAAAGGAGTGCTGATTATGGACAGTTATAGAAAAATATTGGTGGAGTGGAATCTGGAACTAATGGACACTTACCCTCCCTTCTTTTGAATACATGTGTCTGGTTGACAAGTGCATAGGCCATATTTAATAAGGTTTTGTCGAACAGTTCCTAAAATTCGGAACTGAAATTCTCTGTGGTTATAGTTATCAACGGGTTTGCCACACCGCAATTAACGAAAACATACGAACATGTTTGTACAATATATTATTTTATACGCTATTGTATTTATCTGACACTGACTCGAGAGTATTTTTTAGTTCGGCCCTACGGTCGATCAACTATGACATCGTTGGTATCTCACGCGCAGTAGTCAACTGGCACATATTGCTTTTTCTATGATTTGGCGCGCCAATAAAGTCGTACAATCGTAAAAATTCAATTAAACAAATGACGTAGAAATAAATCATTAGCCGAAATCACGCTTGATAACATATTCACCAACAGATCGATAACTGCACAATTTTTCAACAGTTCCGAAGTATAGTTTTACAAGTATACTGATTGAAATCGGAGGATTAAAAACACGTTCAGCGTTTCTTCAATCGCGCGAACACATAATGTTTTTTTAAACATCAAAGAAAATAGTCTAAAACCGCAATTCGCTTTCCAAATGTTATGCCGATTTTTAACGAATAGTTAATTTTACATTTGATGTATGTCAATGGCTACTAATAATAGTTTTTGGCGAATTAAACTTAAATAATATTGTGCATTGTGCTGCAGAATTTTTTCGTTGCGCGTATAAAATATCGCTATGGTTTACAAATATTAGTTTCATTAGCCTATCCGGTTAACGTTTATGTAAAACGATTATCGCCATGTGCATATTTTGAGCGAGTCTAAACCCTAACGACAATTTTTGGACCAAGTTTTTCGGTCAAAGGGCCTGCTCATAATACAACTCGTACGCGGTAATCGCACGGACGGAGCCTGGTGACGATAAACGTGAAACAAAGTCACCTTTTAAAATGAAAATTCTTATAATACGTGCAAGGGAAATTCCAAAAGGGTTTAGTGGAGCTCATAACATATTATTATTACGAGTAGACGTACGTATATATTATACGTAGGTACTCTCGCAGCACGCACGTATTGTAAATTAGTATTTCCTGATACGCACACGCTCTTTATCTTTGTTGACATTTTTATTTTATTTTATTTTTTTGTCACCATTATGGGTTTTGTTATTTTTATAATTATTATTTATTTACTTTTTTGCATCATCTCGGTTTGCTATTACAACAATAATTTACAGCGCTGCATGTACGATTTCCGAACATAATATTTTTTATCAAAACGATTTGCGTTTCACGAACGGCAGAACAAAGGAATCTTTACAAGGAAAGATGCGGATTTTGTTTTATATTTATCGACGACTTCTGTAAGAGAAAACAATAATAAAAAAAAAAAAAAAAAACAATATTGAATGGTAAAACAAAATTTGGTTTTGAATTGTTGATATTTTCTCAGAGAAAAAATACGTGACGCTGAGCGAATTTTGCACCAATTGTTTGCACATCAAAAGAAACAGTTACACGACGTCTGACACTTAAACGATTTATGTGGCTTACACCGAAGAATTTCGCATTTACCGAGATGGTTACGTGCAGTATTTTAAAATATCTAACCCGCGAGAAGCCGACAGCTTATGTCATTGCATGAGACAACGCGGAGTCCGCAGAAACGTAAACATCGGAAAAGAATATTATTATGTTTTATTATATATTTTGCGTAATCGTTGCGCTATTAGTTAGTAACCGTTAAACTTGTTTCTCTTACATACTTGTATTTCTCACCCTTGTCGATTCGGTCTTATGGCCGTTAACAAGGAAATAACTAACCTCAAGACCGTGTGAATACGATGCAGTTCATAACGGTACGGCCGTCATCGAGTGTAAGTTTTAAGTTCATTCCGATGTCACCGTAAAGGTGGTGGGCAGGGTAGGCAGTGGCAAATAAATGAAATTGAACGCTGTGACGATATATCGTACACACAACTTTGAATGGGCTGTGCGCATAACAATGGTCTACGAGTATAATACATCTTTGGGTCCGACCGAACCTAAAAGCTTAAAAGGCACACGGAAAAAAATATGTAGCTGATGTTACTATAGTTATAATAATTCCAACTATATTTTATAGTTATATATAGGACAGCTATAATATTAGTTGATAATACCATATTATTTTAGTTACCTTTTTATAGCTATAATATAGTAGTGACAACTAAAACATTGCAGTAACATTTAAGTAGTACTCGTAAATACTAAATATTTAAGTAAATCAACCTAACATTTATAGTAGCTTCTACTATATGGATCAGTTAGGAACACTTAATCATTATAAACCTTAGTACCGAATACTAATTGTTATAGTTAATCAACCTTCATTTAATAGTGGCTTCTACAACACGTTTTAATTAAAAAGACTAAATCTTTATAGAATATGTTTCTAATTACTAAATGTTTTAGTAAATCAGTTTGACATTTATAGTTGCTTCTACTACAAGTTTTACGTTAATTAGCTTATATTTTATAGTAGATTCTATTATTTTTGTTTATAAGTTTTGGTTTACAACAAGGGTATTAAGTAGGTATCTGAAGATTTATTAAAATATAAATTAAACATTAATCAGCAATAACAATTTATTAATTAATATATATTATTATAAATCTAATTAGTACTTATCTTTAAGGCCTGGTCCAGATTTCTTAAGCTAACTTATTAGCATATAAAATAGCCCGGACACAAAAAGTACAACGCGAGTTGTGTTTTCTACATAAAAATAATAACAAATGGAAATCAAAGAAAATGTATACTTTGAGTTTTAGTGTTTCAATAGTTTCATACCCAATCATTTCGCTGCCGAGTGCTAGTCGGGAATATCAACATTTCTAGGATTTATAAAAATAGACTAGAATTGTTTATCCAATACAAGTTTACTATATATTATACTATAAATAAATATAAATTATAGTAGTTTGAACTTTCCAACAATCACACTAAATTATTACTAAAACAATTGGTGTATCTAACGAAATTATAGAACTGGTAATTATAAAGTTGCAACTATATATTTTTATTTATGTCTACTAAGCTCGTTAAGTAGTGGTTACTATAATATAGTTATACTAACTTTAATATCTTCAACTACAATTTTATAGTTTAAATTTTTTTCCGTGATGCATAATGATGCATCATTCATCGCACGAGATCGACTGCTGCGCATACTAATAACGCAACGACGCCGTTGCAGCAGCCAAGAGTCACTATTACTGCTACAGTTCCCTCTCAATCCATATCGTGGAAATTGCAAGGAATATTCGGTGCGGAACAATTAAAAATCGTAAAATAGCATTCCGAGTGATTCGTTGGTAACTATTTATAGTTCTAATTTATTGTGTAATAAAAAAAATAAAGGCATGTCGTAAAACTTGACATTAACGTGTTACCAGTGCTTAATTCATCAAAAATACATAAAAAAGCCATAATATAAAGATTAAAAACAAAAATAAACAATCGTCAAAATGCTATAGGTACTTCAAAATGTTAAAGTTAATAAAAAAGAAAATTCAAATCTTCTAAGCACATAATATTCGATAAAATGGCTAAACTTCCTTACCTCATATACCATTTTCAAATCATAATACTTCAAAATAATTTATAAAAATATGAATGAGAGGCAAAAAAGTTCCATTTTTTTGCTTTGTTTGTCTCATTTTATCAGAAATAACATACTAAGAACGTTTAAAAACAGTGGTTTCTAATAAATACCAATAGCGCCGGATTTGTAATACAAAATTTGCTGTGTGAGAATTTTAATTTTAATTCAGTATCGAAAATAGCGTTCAAAAAGAATAAAAAATGAAATAAAAAAATAAAACTTTGATAATCCAATTCAAGAACAACTTTCTTAGAAACTCGTCGAGAATCTGAAGTGGATGAACAAACAAATCTAGCAATTCCAAATTTACAATTATTTTCAAAAGAAAGCAATTTTGTGAATCCGTTCAAAAGGTGAATAAATATGGTAAGTGAAAAAAATCTTTTCTATTGTATAAATAAATCGTTATTGTTATTCGATGTGAGTATTCGTCTCCTCGGGAATACCTTTTACGTACGATACGCATTCAGTACTCTCAGTAAGACTTCTTTGTGTTACTAAACTGATAAAGCAACATTGTTTTCGTACAGACTCGATAGCTTGTCTATGGATATGCATATATATATATGAATCAATTATTCTAATTGCATATATTTTACATAACATGATTTCTCATGTACATTGTCAAGGCTGTGAAATGTTGTGCGAAATCAATGTCATTGTTCAGTACGCGTTGAATGCAACAGTTCAGCAGACTGCCACCGAAGAAGATGATCGTGAAGAGCAAAGGGGAGTCCATGAATGATTTCCTCAGGAGAAAAAATGAAAACAACACCTTGACGGGTTTTGATAATGATATGAGACATATCGCGGTAGAATAACGGTGATGATGACCGAGAACATTATTATTATCGTCTGCGTAACGTATCGGAATAACGAATGCCAAAAAGCATTAATAAATAATAAAATAATTAATTTTAAAAATTATTCAATGGTCAAAACTCGTAAATTAATATATAAATAAACAAATAGTTTATATAAGTAAATAAAAGCTCAGGATAGAGTATTACCATATTTGAATGAATTAATTGGAAAGGGAACATCTCCAGAAATTGAAATTGTGCAGGAGAGAAAAAAACTTATTAACATATCCGGTAGATACATATAAACATGTATATGTTTTATTTATCCTTTTCAGAATAAACAAAACAAATATAGATACACTGTTACTATAGAAACACGTGGATATGTTTAGTTTTCGCACCGAAAAGTATGTTTAGATACAATTAACTGCGCCTGTAAAAATCTGGAAATGTCAAACTAACGGACACATTTCCTTTTCCGAATAACCCATTAATTTGTAGGGAACGACCGGTTTCGAATAAAAATGTCATCGTCGGGTACACATACAGAGTCGATAAACCATGACTCAGACTAAGCTTTTATCGATTTTTTTTATTGATTTCCGAAGAAAAACTATTTGTATATTTATTTACATATTAAACAATAATCGTAATAATAATAATAATAATACTAATAATGATGTAATAATAATGAGTCGGCGCAAGTAAACCGCTGTTGGTGTGCTGTCAAAACGTACACGGGGTGTCCGCGTGTTGGAATAATCTGTCTCGCGCGCACGCGCTCCGAACGCGTACGGTCAAAGTTGATCACCGCGGGCCGGGCGAGCTCGGGCCGAAGGGAGGCCGCCGCTGCCGCTGCTCCACCGCGATAATTTTCGCGACGGAACTTTTAATGGAGTTGGTGAAAGTTGAGCGAACGCCGCCGCCGACGTATGCATCCGTGTTGTCGCTCGGTTACACACGGTCGCGTTGTAGTGTACACGCTATTATTTCACTCCGGTCCGCCGCACAGCCGTGTCCGTCCGCCGCGCGACTCTCCCTTGCCCCTCCCCCCCACACCGTGCCAACGAACCTCGATGGCGATCTACCGGTTTTCGCGGTTGTTAACCGTATTCCCTGCGCGCGCGGTGCGAAAATTCCTCCCGACCACCACCGCCGCCGCCGGACGTCCTCGTTCCGAGTTTTCACGACCTCGGGACGACCACTCCGTCCGGTGCGTGATCCGTAATTGTTATTGTCCAACGGCGGTGTAATCGATGACGTATTTTCCTTCCTGCACATATCGTTTTACGATCTTCTGCGCAGCAAGTCTACGGAACGACCGTCAACGATGAAGCACGGGATCTGGATCGGGGGGTACAACATTTAAAATAATCATATTGAACGGTAGTTAGGTACGAACAAATACAATTTTCATTGTAATAATTGCAAACTTATTTAGGATTGTTAACATTTTTTAATTTAAAACAACACGGCATGCAGGAGCATTTACAATGTACAATAGACGAGCAAACAAGAACTGGGTTGACAATGTATTTTTGTCTCGTAGGTAGTTTCGCCATTGGCGATTATATTCACCGCGGCGTTCGGACGACTTGATCTATAGCAGTACGCATTATGTATCTCGTAGACGTGCAATACGCACACGCACACCACCAATTGCGTTATTTCAGTTTTTTCTAGAGTAAGGCAGTCGGTGTGCACTTGTTAAATTTTTGACTCGACTACTCATTTTATCAAAGTGCCGATTACCATGGGATGAAGGGAACGTCAAACCAGTCCGAAAATGTAATGATTTGCACTTAGTTCATTTTTCTAATTTTCAACATGTCTTTATAAAAGACGAATTTAAATTATTATGATGTAGCGATTATAGAATAGCTAAATATTTAGATAGTGGTAAATGCATGAGTTTCCTCCCCCTCCTCCAAATAACGTTACTGACGCGTTCACACATACACCCACACACTGCTCACATTGATCGCTCTATTTCGCAACTTAGCCAATCGAGATTAGATTTCAACGAAGTAATCTGATACACATGTGTCATTTTGCAATGACCAAAGACATCATAACAATTGCCAGGCAATCGTGGAAGTGCAGATTTATTATACGCGCGTGCTGTATTTAATATGATAACAACATTATACGCTTTCAGTTGTAAGGAACTAGTGTAAATATTATGACGTGATGTATCGCGTGTTATGAGAAACCGATGGAGTTTTCTCAAACGCTAATGGAATATTCACAATTGCGTTTGTGCAAAACATCGCGTATCGTATTTGTTATTAATTATATCTTGATATCGCCAACGAAAGTGCTGTGTGGACAAGCGGCGTCAAGTGTACACTACATAAGAACACGAAATAATAATAGTTATTGTATAAATTTAAATAACAGAACGAAAGAACGCCATGCGGTGGTGATGGTGGTGGTGGTAGTTGTAAGCTTGAGTAAACAAAAATTGTTTGTTTTTCATCTCTCTCTCACTCTTCCTGCAATATTGTTGTGTTTGAATAATATGTCGAGAGCGAAGAAATGTGCTTCTGGGCGACAATGCAAATTACAGTGCCTACATGTCTTATACACAGTTCTACGCGTAAAATAACCTATACACATTACTTTAGTACAAATTGCCGGATCAGCTTCGCGTCCCTTCCATACCCACTCGTTTACGCTACTATTTCCACATGCGCGCGCGAGTGTGTAATGTGTAATGTCTTCCGGCAATCATATTCAAAAACCAAACGATCACATATTACGATCAAATATTGTATACTACACGATCTACGACATGAAAATATGCGGATATATATTTAAATAATATTCACTTCGGTTAGAAGGCGGTCGGTCAGTCGTCTTATATTAATTGCAAACGACTTATATTTATATTAGATATTTGTACGTATGTATTCTATTTTTTTATTTAGGTATTTATTTGATAAATTATTTTTTTATTTTTTTTACCCGTCATCTTGAGATCGATATAATATTGATGAAACAGGTCACGTACTTCCGAAATATTAAAAAAATTGAAAACAAAACGACAAGAAAAAATTTACCGTCAAGACTAAGCGTTTTTCATCGTATTACAAATAGCTCTTTTTATCGCTTCACCATATTATAATATTGTATGTGTACGTGTGTATTTTTCAGTTCCTTAAAATCACAGAACGATGGTATCCACTTCTAATTTCAAAATACCGTGTTGCATACTTTATCCGTGTTTCGTTTTTAACCTGAGCAAACAAGTGTATTATTCCACTAAAAAAAGTCATCATATAATATGTCATCATGAATTGCATAAAATTGAATATTCCATTTAAAAGATAATATCTTATTGTAACGCGCAAACACGATATTTTACATTTATACGATTTTGGTGCTAAAAACAATGTTTTCGACTGACCCAATATTTTTTTTATTTTTTAATTTTTTATTATTAATCTTCAATGGACGAGTTTTCAGATTTAACATTAATTAAAAAATAAACATTTTTAGATTTCCATGTTTTCTAATGCTTTATCAGTATTAAACCAAACAATGTTTTGTCGTATTTAAAAATGATCACCGCAAATGTGATAAACTAAATACTCAGGAAAATAAGATGAAAGATAAACTCTATCCGATTACCTATTATTTATCGACACGGAAAAATCAAGAGGAAAAACTTCACGTATTATTGTGCTAGCGCCGATTCGTTTTAATATTATAATATATTATATTCCACAACGACAGCATAAAACACTACCTACCATAAGACGATTCGAATTACTTCGGATTATTCGCGGAATGAAATGTTCAAACGCAATTCCTGGGTTATGGTTTTCGGTCACAACCCTTTTCTACGGTCCTAACTGTTGGGCGATACTATCTCGAATTCTACATAAATATTCGTATCGTTGTTTTATCTACTGCTGCATACCTACCGCGCGGTGTACATACGCACCGAACGCAAATAGTCCGTTGGGTTTTACTCCCTATCTTGCGGTTCTATCTTTGATACGAGAGATGATGGAGAGGGAGAAAAAAATGCCACCAGCAACAACAATAACGGCGTAGGTACTTTTTATTATTTGTTATCCTTTCCCAAAAGCAATAGTACATGGAGTTGACCTTATATAGTCGTCCCCATAGTAAAATATGATCAGATTATATGTGGACCCTATTCGCTTTTGTTGTTAGGCTCTTGAAAAATATCACTCGAAAAATATTATGTATTATAATACCTACACTAAATTACCGCATGTAAACGGTTGATTAAAAAATATATCTATGCATTGTTGCAACGGAAATTCCTAACATGTTATTATTATCTGGTACTTAAAGATAGGATTGAATTCGCATTGAATGTACAATTCAATGTCTAAAGCAATCGCTAGCTATTTGATGTTTTAAAAAAAAAACATTTTTGCTTAACCGATTAATGTATTTTTCCAGTTCATTCAAAAACTTGATAATGTTCAAACCGGTGATAAAACTGAATTGTGATTATATTCATATGCAGCTAAATAAAAGTAATTTGATAAATTTAATTTGAAAAATATTCCGCATTGATTGCTATCCAAAATATAATGTTAATGATGAAACCTAGATCATGTTATACTAATTTAAATAAGTAAGTTTGTTTAAACGAAAGCACTACTACATTGAATCTATATTCGATGATCAACATCAAATATCTTAACACACATCAAAGCACATTGTTTGAATGCTATTCTATGACCGTAACGTCCCGTAGGCTGAAAGTTAGAACATGAGAGAAAACTAAAATTAAACAGTATTTGTCTATTCATTCACAAACGAAATTTTGATTTATATTGCAGTCCGTAGCATATATTAACCGAAAAGCACAATATTTGGAATTTAAATTATACTATAATTTTAAAAATCAAAGACAATTAATTTAATTTAGATTTTATGTTTAAATACTATCCGTACATATTTTGTACAGTAAGTTAGATACTTATTTGTGATCGTCTTTGAGTTATAAGTCACAAATAATAAGTAGACGAAATGTAAATCAAAAAACTTTTCTTGTAGTTGGCTTGTTTAATTTCGTAGTTTAAGGGCCGTAATATAAACCCTAGGGAATCGGAAGAGAAGTTAGAAACATATTATTAAACGTTTTGACATTCCTATTGATAATATTCCCGAACTTATAACAATCGAGTTACGGGCACCAGAAACCAATTATTTTGGTAATATCAAAATGTCGAAGTTCATATGTTTTCATTGTCTACTTGACTATAACATTTTCTCATTAAGAATCATGGATTTTTCGTTTTATCCTGTAACGGTTCAAAGTCCATTGGATTTCTATTTAGACAAAAAAAATAAAATGTTGTATCACAAAAGCAATTTAGTGTTCAATAATGTCTTATTTTCAACATATGGCCATATATTTCAAAATATTATTATATTACTAAAGACATTAAAAATCGTTTTATTTTGCCACATAATTTTTGGTAGAGAGCAAAAACATCGTGTTTGGACCGACAAATTATACATTAAATCATCGTTTATTTAATTAAATTATAAATGTTTATACTCCATTTCTCTATTTTTAAATGTACGGTAACATAATTATTTTTCTACCCCCGGGACCTCATTATGAAGATGAAATCTATTACAGTAACAATCTCATCATACGTATTTTTTTTTTTTCAATGATGCATACCTACTTTTTATACCAATTTCTGAAAACCCAATTAAAACTCAACAACAATATCAAATCCACCTAAGTTGAGGTAGTCGTAACAGTAATCAAAATACACTCGTAATATTCGATGCGTGGAAGCGTATACCATGCATGTCATAACATTTTGAATAATATTATTATATGGACTGCGACCGCATACAGAAGGCATTCATGTAAAAAAGGAAGATTATTATACTCTACGAATGAATCGATCACATATTACGTAGTGCAACAAAATGAAGGCCTGTGCGTATACAAGTATGTTTGTGTTTGCATGCGCGTATACAGTGGAGGGAAGGATTAAAGATTCAACTTCACTCATTCAAAAATTGTGAGAAAATCATATTTTTACATCTACAATTTACTTAATAGGTAGTTTTTGAAAAAAAAAAAAAAAATATTACGTAGATAACTAAATCAAATTTTCTGTCCTCATTTGTTACTTGTCAAAATAATTGTTGTTACCGTAACCTTTAAAACCCTCCCAAAAATATTTTTCTTTTACACGCGCGTGCGCGCGTATGTGTTTATGTATGAGTATTGTTAACAGTTAATAAAACTATAGAATTAACATGCTAGCCAATTGTATGCTATATGATTCTTTGTCTGATTTAGCTTTGATATATCTTTGTTCAGACATACAACATTTTCATTTTCATTTAAAGTTCGGAAAGCAGCGGATGAAGATACAGATAGCAGTTATATGAATTCTAATACTTTTCGATAAAAAAAGAAAAAAATTTGACAATATTAACTCCGCTAACTCGGAGAATTGGACACAAAACCTTCATTGCTACATAATGTATCGTTTAAGAAATATTGCGAATAACGAACGGACGATCGTCCGTGACCAACAAACCACCGTTTTTATCTAATATTATTTATTGTAATATTATACATGTCTCTATAGATGAATATTGGACAGACCAGCGGTTTCAAAACTTTTACGAACCCGGGACCCTTAGGGAATATTTTATGTTTTATGGAACCCCAATGTCTGTAATTTCAACTTAACCCCAACTTTCAATTATTTATTGAAAAAACAAAACTCCAAAAAAATATTTTTACGATTATTGTATATTAAAATTACTACTTTCAATAGTAGTATACATCTCGTGGAACTCTTAACATTATTCTATGGGACGGGACGTGCACGGAACCCTTAGGTTTCGTGGAACACACTTTGGGAATCGTTGGGCTAGACGGTGCGGTACATAGGACTGGTAAAAAGACGGCACGCCACGGCGTGAACAAAAATAATGTAATTGTTCTGACGTCTCGATTAGTTTATCGTTTTGATGTCGATAGATAGCTTTAGGTTTATCCGTCAGTCGATCGTGTATCGCGTAAACGTGAAAACTGCTCGGAACAACTGTATGCACATACATTTAACGTATTAGATTTTTTTTTTACATTATACATGATAACCTGCATCGGTTATGGTTTTATGCAATCCATTATTAACATTATTATAATTAAAGTTAAAAAAACATAAAATCCAACTAAATCGTAACCAATATAAATAATTTCTCGCTGCAGCTGATTGGATAGAGGTATGCAGACTACAATACGTGTGTTGTCGTTCGCAATTTTTAATGACGGGAAACGTTCGTCGTCGCAATAATTCAGTAGCGAATAATAACGATGCAAAAAGAATTGCGTGGTTGACGAGGGAGCTGCACGTATGTACTTGTCGGATAACATTTTCGGGCGCGTTTCATCCAAATTGTGATGATTATTTCACCTCTTATCGCCCGTACGAAATAATTGTGAAAGCGATGCTCCTATTGCTCCGCAAAAAGTTTTCAAGTTCGCTTTCAATAAATTGGTCGTATTCATAACCTGTTACGGTCCTGTCAAAGATCGCGATATGTATTATATTACAGTGAGTTCTGTTGAATGTGATCATTGGTTGTATAATCAATCACATATGAGAATCAAAAAAGAAAATCCCAAGTCAAATCGTATGTTATTAATGTTAAATCGATCTTTTATTTGAACCACTGTGTAGTGGATAATCGAATCACTTTTGTACTATTCTTAAAGTACCTACATGAAACTTATTTATTTATAAAACCCATTTTATTTTTGAACTTATCAGTGTATCAGTGTATCGCTGTACGTTGTGTTCTCGTGTCGTACATGGTTATTGAGGTTTGTGATCCAACATTTTTCATAAATATCGAGCAACCAAAAATATTTAAATTTTTATTTAATTTATCATTATATAATATATATATATATATATATATATATATATATATATATATATATAAATTATTATTTATTATTTAAATTATTAGAATTCAAAAAATGCCAAGTGCAATCAAAAATAGAGAGTTTTTTTTTTTTTTTATTTATTTTCAAAATTATTTCTTAATTTAATTGTAGATTACAAAAAGAAAAAAAAAGAAAAATATATATTGCACGGAATAAACTAGTTAATAGAATCAAAATAGCCTGAACCGCTGTGACATCCGATTAAACAGAAATCGCTGTACAATGCGATGATCACGAAACATGTGACCGCCGAAATCCATGCGCAACCAATACTTGTTTCGGTTGTAACATAACGATTGATGTCAAACACGATCAATCGTGTTTTTTTATTCTTCCGAAAATAAACGTGAAAACGTGACGGCCGAAGAGAACTCAATGGTTATCGGACGAAAATAGCAAGATAGTTTACTACGGAAAGTAGTACTGGACTAATTCATCAGGGCAACACGTACGAATAGAAAATAATGTAAATACCATCAGAGTCTAATGTTGTGTGTAGTTCGTGCGCGTACAGACCGGATATTCTACTGTTGTTGATCGAACACAACCAATGAAAATATCCAACAAGAACCCACGTTTGGAGTTCGATAGTCATCGATTAACATACCATTCGGATCGAGTTTATCCTACCAAGCAGTACCCGTCCCCGGCTCTCGAATCTCGTTTCAGTCAAACGGCTCATCGTTTGCGATATCATCATAATCGCGTATTTCTGTACATCTATATTCGATTCGTCTCACTTATAACACTTATAAATAAGTTATTGTGTACTTATCATACAAAATATTGTACAAAACGCAGTGCAATAATACCAAAACGCCAAAAAACTCTTTCACGTTGGCTGCTGTGGCTCGCCCGATCACCGCCTTGTACATCCACCATCAAGCAGGAGCTTAAACCTTAGTACGACCCGGGCGTAGATCTTGCAAGAATTATTTAATTTTACCTCGCTCGTTTTTGTTACCCTTTTTTTTTTTGATGACGATTCGACTGTGTGGTTCGCGTTTATTTGCACCCTGGTCGTTATAATATCGTGATACATTGTTCTGTTATTTGTCGTCGTCACCACCGTGCGCGCGCGTTTTAGCGCTCGAATCGTGTTCAAAAGGCGAACGGAGAAAAAAAAAAAAATATATATATATACACGTAAGAAAAATATATAGAAAATAACGCGCCGTCTTACAGGCGATTTATTTTCGGGGTACGAGCAGCCCACGGGGGAATTATTATTACATTCTCGAAAAGACTTGAACGTGTGTCGCGATGCGTAGTTCTCGCAATACTCGCCGCTCAATTACCCTCTCACAACCACAAGCGATCTCGAAATTGAAGGGAGGGAAACATAATATTTGTTTACGCTTTATTATTACTATTTGTAAAATACGCACGCGGGACCGTTCACACGCACACTAACACTGGCATTTCGACAGTGTTCAGCCAGTAAGTCATGTATATCATACCATACCTTACTTCTTCGACGGTCAAGTGTATAAACAATGTGTTCTTAGTATTTACTTTTGCTGTCATAATATATATTTATATATATAATATACATTTGACAAAGTAAACTCTAGCGAGGAAAACGAAATCGGATAAACAGTAACCCCCATCCGACGCAATCGATTTTGAAGAGTTTATTTTTCTTATTTTTCGACACAAAAGTAAATATACGCGCGTTCTCGTCGCAAAGTTCAACCGTTGTTGTCTTTAATATACATTTATGCTGCCTTTTTCAACAATGACGATTCCGTATTGTGTATAATATAATATTAACATAATAATAATAATAATAATATTAGTTGTAGTACGGTGTGCGATGACGAACGGTATTTAGACACGATATTAATGTTACGGTGATTATCATACGACTCGTGTTGTGTTTTCTGTAGGTCAGGTTTACTGTTGGGGCGCGTAAACGACGTAGTTAAAAAGGTAAAATGTCATTTTGCATACAAAGCTGTTGGAATGTTCGACAACCGGACGGCTACGGTGACATTACATAATTATTATTATATCACAGCGTTAGGGTACGTTATATGTATATCATATAGTAACAGCGGTGGTGGAAGTGGTCGATCAGTAGTATTATCACTCAGGCCGTCAGTCTATGTCGTATGTGTATTATTATAATTATACCTACACGCGCATATAGACGGGATATTAACATTAAAACGTGACAAAAATAAATAAATATGTATACATGTATATTTACTGCAAAAATATGTACGGAGTACTTGTGAACAGTGATAGGAACCTAACCAAATTAAACCGGTTCTGGAACCGGAACCTTTAAAATAGTGGGGTCCAAAACCAAAACCAAAACCTATGTATTGATTAATTAAGTACCGCAATCGAATCGGGATTTTTAAATAGTTTATAATTGAATATAATATAATTATTATAAAGGTTTTTTAGGTTCAAAAACGATATGATTTTATTTAGCATAACCTATTATTTATTTCTACTTTGTTTCCAAGAAATCCATTTTCATATTATTTAGACCTAGAGCTTTACAAAACCCGCATTCTAGACAGGCTTCAATATAAAACTATTATACTTTTGAAATGTTTATTTATTTCAACATTTAGAAATATCATTCTCAGTAGGTATACACCATAATTTTAATTAATATTCTATTATATTTGGAATAGATCGGTGTTAATAATAAAAGTAGTATATTTTCATGCAAACAATGCGTAAGTGAAATGTTCTGCCAATGGGAAATAACATCATGGTGACTGTATTTTTCAATTTTATGATAGTACTGCTGTGATTTTATATCTACTTGTATATTTTATAGGAGGTTATGCTAATTAGTAGCAATATTTTGTAAAATAATTTTTCGTTTACTATTATAATATTATTGTTATAATACACTTTAACGGAACAATGGTATATTATAATATATTTACTAGGTAAGAAATAATAGTATATGTACCGAAATTATCTGAAACCGGTACCTTTAATTTTTTTTTTTACTAAAAACCGGAACCGACCCAAAATAGTTATTTTATTTTCTAAGAATCGTTAACGATAAATGGCAACGGTCCAGTCCTTGCTCGTGAACCAAAGCATTCTATAGAAAATCACGCGACAAGTACTCAGCATCGAACTTTTGTTTTATCTGCGGTACGCGTGAAAAGGAGGCAAAGAAAATCATCTATTTTCACATGTATCATACATTTTTCAACTTCCCCTTTCACCATATTGTTATCTACTGTTGCCCAATTAAGTATTGGTCAAACGCAGAAGCGGAACTAGGAATTTTACGCCCAGGAAAAATGTTAAAATACGCCTTATCATAAACAAAGTATCAAATATCCAACCCTATAATTTTTTCTAATAATTAGCATACAAACATACTTATTGAGTCTTAAACATATTATCGTTATGAAAGATAAACATATATATTTACTGTATACATATAATAAAAAAATTACACCCTTTAAAATTTTACGCCCGGGGATGAATCCTCGTCTTCCTCCTGCTAGTTCCGCCCCTGGTCAAACGTACCACTAGTGAACGAGAGAATAACGATAATGCACCTAACAAAAAACCCATTTCGTAAATGTCATTAAAATAGTTATACATCAATAATGATATAAATCGATAAGCATTGCGTGTTTCTTGTAAACCTTGTACTATCTTCCTCCATTTAAGCAATAAATGTGTAATTTTCATGGTGCAGAATTTCTATGAAACGATTTTCGAATACACATTTGACAACAATCAAAACAACGACCTCACATAACTGCTGTCAAATAATTTAAACATTCCGTTAATTTATATTTCTTCTACTTCATTTTACCATTGATTATACATATTATGTATAATCAATGATTTTACTTAATGATCGATAGTCAAACCGATAATCTAACCTAATGAGTCGATAACGGCCCAATCATTTAGTATAAATAAATGTAGTAGAATCAAATAACTTATAAAAAGCAAACGGACATCAAACATATTTTTTGCACTGTATCTATAGCCTATATTATGGTGTGCCTCACTCAGTTTGTGGATTTTTTGACCTGCGGTAAAAAAACCACCGAAAAGCGGTGGCGCAAGCACATATAATAACACTGTCATACCGTCATATACACGTTGATGTTGTAAGCGCGATACCGGTGCGATCAACGCGTTATTCGATGGCACGAGAATAAAAAAAAAAAAAAAAAAAAAACGTTTCCAATTCTATTGAGTTTTGGGATTTTCACTCTTAAAAAAAAAAAGAAGAAAAAACACAAAAAAAACCGTACGGATCTGGTGAAGGGGAATGATGGATGGCCCTATAGTTTGTTGAACAGGAAATTAAACTCGAACCCCGTCGTGCATCGCACAGCCACCGTTACCGCCACCTCCGTACTTTTTGACAGTATGCGCACGACGTATAATAAAATAACGGTAATAATAACAATAATAATAATAATAACAATAATGATACTAATAAAGGAAAACCATGACGCAGATTATCACGAAATTTTCCCCCGTCACCAGTCGTTCGTGTGAAAAATCCGATGTGTAATAATAATATACGTGTTCGGTTAAACATTTATAATACGAAAAAGAAAAAAAAGCAAAAGAAAAAAATAAATCCAGAGAGAGTTATTCGCATTGGATCATAATGGATAACGATGTGTACAAGACATTATCAGAGAAAAATTAATTCACATTGGAGACGACATCAGTAACCTACAGAAGGACACGACGTTCACAAACCAACGACTCATTCTCCGAGCTGCACGCACTACAATATCAGGAATCGCAATATTATATTGGCATGGTCGGGCGATGATCAATTGATTGTTTCTACGGCCTAATCGAATAAATATGTGTCGAACGTGTGGGAATGTGTTTCAAAACCAACAATATGTGAATTTTTGAGCAGATTACCAATGTATCGATCGCACGCTGCATGGTGTCATACGCTTAATATTGCAAATTTGTCGAGACACCGACAGGAGGGGGGGGCATTGGGAGCTATTGCCTCCTTAAGATTTTTCATGTGAGTTCAAAATCAGGAAGTTTTTTTATATTATGCCTATCCCGATCCATATTGGGTGTAACGGGTGTATTTAATCAAATAAAGTTGATTTTGCTTATAATTTATTATGTTTTTTTTGTTAAATATTTTAACGTAACAGTAAAATATTATAACTAATAACTTAAACAAGTCTTGATTCTTAGGTTCATAATAGTTATTATGAAATATGGGTAAGATGCAGTGGTAAATCTTCCAATGGCTAATATTTATTTACATTTTTTTTTTGTTGAGCTACATTTCTGCGGGCGTCTCTGCAGATTCTTTCGTTTGATGTATAGTGAAATCCATTTTAATCGGTCACTGAACGAACCGGTGACTCAATGCCAATGTAGTTACCAACAGGGGCGTATTCAGTTCTTCTTTCAGGGGGGGGGCGACATTTGAACTCAATTCATAGGTTCTTTTCGACGGTGTACAGATTATAAATAAATTGGCGGATCAAAATTTTTCGATCGTTTCGCTTGCTTAAACTTCTAATTTTTATCCACTTTAATAACCCATAACATTAATTATTGTAAATACATTCAACAATGTCCAGGGGGGGCGATCGCCCCTATCGCCTCCTCCTTGTATACTCCCCTGGTTACCAATGAAAGTATCTTGTCCCATCGCAAATTATACCATGGACAATATTACACCGGACAAGACCCGGGACCTTGTTTTTAGAGACGGTATATTTTTTTATTTATTTTTTTAATAAGTTGTGATTTGTATAATACACATTATACTATATGAGTGCATAATGATAAGTATTAAGTTAAGGATTTTTTATATTTATATTTATTCTTTTTTATTGATTTTCTATCCTAACCAAATCACAGCAGTTAGAAATCGAAAATTGCATGTTACCATATCACGATAACCGTGGTACGGACGGAGAGGAAATTAAATTCCAAATGAACGGGTTAGTGCACATGGATGTCACGCGTCCCGTCGAAAGTTTTCCGAAATAACAATCAAATACATCCACAATTCCGATACAATATGGATATTGCGCACTGGACCCGTGAATATAACGTCCACCAACTAAGCAGCGTATTCGTGTTGGGCTTGCATATTCCCTCTGCCAACGAGAAATGCGACGAATCGAAAATCGAACCATTTCGTTCGGATTTAATGGAACATTTGAATGGGATCGCACAAGCCGTCTGCGCACGTATCGCCGGAAAGCAATTAAACCCGCACCGGACACTTACGTACATTGCGTTTATTATTCCGAACAATTGATTGGCCATGAAACGTGACATTTTCTTGTCGCCGAAACCCTGCGGAAACGATTGCAGCATCGGGGGCGGTTTACCATGGAGAGGCGTTGCGCGCGGGATCGCAACACGGTCGTTTTCTTACATTGTAATAGTACTTGTATGAGTATAGAAATGTGCATACGTGTATCATTTTATAATTTTTCTTGTTACTGCAAATATTGTAATTCTGGATCAATATTCTTACTCTTCGGTGAGACGTATTATCTCGGTGCAGTGTAAATTAAATAATCAATCAATCAATCAGTTATCTGTTCTACTTTGTGTACCTACGTTTCTACTTTCTAATGATAAACTATTTCATTAATTTGTTCGTGTAAGGAAATCTTTAGTACGTCACAGCAGGGTAATTTGTTGAAAATAACTACTCAGACCTCGAAATATAAAGTTCAAGTGCATCAACAACACTCACGCTGTAATTGCAGTTCATTTACATTCAATGCGCATATCAAAATTCGGAATTCGATGATAACACGCAGCTATGCGTCCAAGTATTACAATCCACAAGATTTAACAGTCAACCAAGAACTATCCCGAGCACGTAACATGTCGCACAAGACCAACACGTCACCAAATAAACAACTATAATATCCATTATATTGTGCATGTATTATAATTTGCGCTAGCCGAATTGAACCGGCTTCACTTGGAACAGTATTGGCTTCTCTGGCAATATTTTTTAACATATAACCGCATTACTTATTATTTAAAGCGACACTATGTTCGGATAGCCTAAGAGTATTTATTGCTTTTGGTCATCATTTATACGAGTATTTGGTTAAAAATTCGCCGTGCTGAACAACATACGAATTATCGGCGCAATCCGATTGAACACTAAATTAATCGGTTATGAAAACAATTTTTTTCTCATTTTTAAAAAAATTCTTGTTGCACCAGTCATATGTTTTTGAGGTACGACTATTTAAAATTTCAAGTTCATGTACGTTTCGTCGTTTGTTTTTGATACGTAACGATTAGTGAGTGAGCGAATGGCGTTCGAATTTTACATGTACACACATAGTCTGATTTAAAGTTATCATGACGCGACCACTTGCTCGATAAATCCATAAAAATCAGTTGGGACGGATACAAAAAATGCGGAACGCTATTGCACAAGTGATGATGAGCAAAAGTTGGCTGTGTCTACAAAAACGAAGCCGTATTACGCGATTAATTCAATTCACTACTACTAGTGCTGTCGAACAATAATTGTTGCAAACGAAGAAAATTGATGTCTCCGCGGATAAAGAGAATCATTAATTAGCTTTTGAGTAGAGGTTCGGAAAGCAGAAACCAACAACGAGAGAGAATAGTTTACGCAGTGCTCACCGCGGAAACGGAGGCTCCGGAGTACAGTAGTCGTATAGTTATTATTAGAATTGTACAATGTCAATCGATAAGCTGACGTGGTATTTATATAGGTATAGTTATAGAAGTGCGTTCGTGCATTTTCCGCAGTTCGTTGTGTGTGCTCCCGAGACAGAAAAATAATGATATAATGACAAGCTATTTACGACCAACGCAACTATCGTACGAACCGTAATTATCAATAGAATCGCATAGATCGAGAAAACGTAAAAAATAACAAAGACTCACGACGTCGATCTACTACAGTCTTAACGCATACAGGGGAACATGGGATATGTATTAACACAAGCGTTCATAGACATTTTTTTTTTTTTGAGGTGTTTCAGTATTTTTACTGCCATTTATTTTAAATGCATTTATTTGACAAGATAATGATCAGTAGTGTCGTTATGTTGTCACACACAAACACACGAGCGGCGATTGCAATATTAATTTCAGCAGTCGATAATAACGGTTGAAATACGTCAAAGGCGCGGTCAACGGTGAAATCGTTTTATTAATTATTTTACCAGTCGACAACGGTAATTGAATTTAAATTTACCATCATTGGCCAATACACGATTACAATATTATCATATAACGACCGGAGTAATGTAGTAGGACAATATTGCGTGTGGTCCCCCCGTTTGCGTAATCGAGTAGAGTTATCTGCGAACCGTTCGCTCGTCGTCTCCGATATTTATTACGATAATCCGATACTGAACGTATCACCATTCCAAATAAATAGTTATCGCAGGGGTGTTATACTTACGTCCAAAAGCAACGAGTGATCTTACTTTGTCATAGCAATCGAACCATCGGTGCTATCCACGTAACCGCATCTATGACATTTGGTTTCCAAACACGTTCTCAAAGGCGAATTGTGGACAACATAATAACGGTGATTTAATTTACGATTATAATTATTATAATTATAATTGGAATGTAATTATTACGTTTTATCTATGCTGCAATCGAAGATGACATCGATCAGTGATACATAACAATAGTGAACACGATGTTTCAACACGTACAACTAACGACTGTGAACTCTGTCCTTCAGTTTATTACGCGATCTTCGTACATCGAATTGTAAATTTTTATAAACGTTACGAAACGTCAATGCTTATACTTCAATAGTAACTGTAGATTATTTAAACTACTATTAATTGGCGTTTTTTTTTTCCCTGGTCATAGTTTTAAAACGATGCCATTAAGAAAAATGTTTAAAAATATGTAAAAAAAAAAATTGAATTCAGGGTTGTAAATATCACGTTTCAAACAGAAATGATAACAGTAGTAAATATGTATGTTGTTTAACCAAATCGCAATGTGACACAACAAGAACGATCCTGATGAATATTTAATGAAATGTCAAAGTTAAACGTAAAAACTAAAATAAATTATTGTACAATATGTTCAAAGTGATGATTAGAAACAAACATAATGTTTATTTCCTTCCTACTTGGTCCTGTTATAATTGCTCGATGCGCATATACTTTAAACCTAAATATATAACTTTATATTGCCGAATGTTCTCGTGTCATCTTCACTCATCAAACTCACTTTAGTCCTTTGCTATCAAAATGTGGTACATAGCTATAAAAATATATTACAGCTTGCCAAACGTGGTTGACTTGAAAAGAACCAGTGTAAGGCAGAAGTCAATCTAGTGTTTTAAACTCTTCTGTGCACACCATTTACTTACTATACTTTGTATATTTGTAAATTTCAACTTGATTTTCGTAATAAATATTATTATTACTGTAGAACTTCAACCATCCGCCCCTTTCTTATTGACTATATTTCTCGATTAACCGCCATTACTCACCTGGAAAAAATAAGAGATATGTTAGCTAAAAAAGCAAGTCAAGTCAAGTAAAAAAAAAAAAAAAAAATTGACCGGATTTTGAATCTTATAATCGTAAATACATAAATAATAAATAGCTGTAAAATATACAAATGTATGGGTATTAGTATATATGGTAAATTTTTTAAAAAAAAACCGAACAGTGTATTTTATAATTATTGAAAAAATAATAATGTGTAAGTACATATGTTTAAAAAAGTTCGTTCTTCGTTTAACCATCTTGTTGATTATCCATAAAGGATCTGATCCCGAGACTGACGAATAATCAAGGTTATATTTTATCGTTCGTCCCTGCGTGATGTTACTGCGTGCTTGACGCACGATAGCTCTGAATACGCGCGTTCAGCGATCACATCGGAAGTCGATTGCGCATTTTTTTTCATCGGAAAACAAACTGCAGCCGCGGTGCCGTTTGCTTTCCGATTCGTATCGATGTAGTTTTATTGCTATTGTACACGGTATTATGATATAAACGCGATTTAGACCGCGACCGCGAACGCATGGGGGAGGATACGAAGGCTCGCTGCGAATCGCAAGGCAGTACGAAATAATAATAATATTAATGATCATAATGTATAAATATGAAAAAGTAAAATACCTAATCGATACGACCGAGTTTACGGTTTGATATAATTTGTTTGACTCAGTCGGAATAAAATCAAATCCGTTCACAGGACGTGTGCCGTGAGTATCTCGAGTCGTCAGTTATTGATCGGACGCGCGTATCGCAAGCAATGGGAACATCGGTACCGCACTGCCCAATGTGAAAATTCGCGACGGTAACGACTGGCTGATTTTTAAATCATAGCGATTGATGTGATATCTATTCGTAAAACGGGTTCGAAACCCGTTGACGCATCGAGAAAAAAGTTTCTCGAAAAGATAAATAATAACATAATTTTTTTTTCATTTTTTTCTTACATCAATTATCACTTAATCGAGAGGTTTATTCCGGTTACTTTCTTCTGTCGCATAAAAACTCCAATATTACGGTATATGTAATTTTTATACAAAGTTCAACGATAGTAAAAATAATATGGTGTATTAATATGTCAATGTGTAGTAACATGCATACGTTTAGCGTTCGTATATCTATACTTATATAATGGTATATCGTGTACCAGATTTTTTCATCTCCAAAAAGAACATTTTAAAATAAAATAAACATACGCACACACACAATACGGTGTAAACGTCGACAATGGCTCGTACAATATCAACATAAACACAAATATATATATATATATATATATATATATATTGATATAAGTATACTGTGCAATTCCGACATATTTACCCAAGAACGTTCAAAAGGAACTATACGTTATATATACATCACTTAAAAGTGTTTCTGTAAAAATAACAAATACTACACTGCAGCAGTAGCAAGTGGCACCAGCAACGAAATCAATAGTTTTGTCACGCACCACAAAATCGACACTCACGCATATATATAAATGTATGCATAATAATGCGTGTCGCGGATTGAACGTTTTAGCGAAGCCTGAAGACGTGCGTGTTTTTCCCGTGGATTATAATAATAACATGCGTACTATACATTATTATTGTAATACGCATCGCGACTGATGCCAAGTCACCAAGCGGAGACTCTAATATAGGTATAGGTGGTAAAATATTATGTTATTATCGCGTACCGCATTTTGTCACTGTCATCGTATTGTCATCGACGCGAAACCCGTTTGGTTTATCTCGAAGTCTCACGCATCGCTATTGTCGTCAGGAGTATCCAAACTGACGAACAGTAATGTTATACGACGGACACGTGCGCTTATGAATTTAATATTAATGAAGTTATTGGTTTTGCCCCGTTCATTAGCCTTATCCGAAAAAAATATTCCGTGCAAAGTCCATTTTCGCGATCTACCCAACTCAACATTCATTTTAAATTTTCATCTTATGTAACGATTATGTACCCGGTCGTGATCCTTATCTCTAAATCGAATCGGTGAGCTTCGGGTAACTGTAGGATTCACGATTCTCATGAATTAGCATTTGATGTGATGACGATTTCGAGTTCGATGGAAACGGTCGGTCCCCATAGTGCAATGAGCTTGTAAGTCAAAAAAACCTTGACAAGCAACGGCTTTGGGTTCTACCCAAAATCAGATTCTACCGATGTCGAACAGTAACCATCAACTTACGGTTGTTATTGTAATCACACATATGTTTTCGTTTTCGATTTTCACGAACGCATAAGCGCAAACTTCTCAAAATGTATAAAAATATGTTAACGTAATATTGTAAGTGATTCGTACACTCCCTGGTAAAGTTAATTCATAATGATCGTAGGACTTGCAGGACGAGCGAAATTGTTTCCTTCAGATGCATAATATCATAACCTGCGGTCGTATAGGAAACTGATTACGGTTGCAAATTAATTTATAATTTTTCCTTTAAGCAATAATAATATTGGATAATAATGTATATGTTAGACGGTCGAAGGGTTCGAATTTCGATGGACGAAGATTTTCGAGACAACCGAACAATAAAATAATTCGGTAATTACTAATAAATGTATATTTAATTATGTTTTTCTGCTGCAATCTGACGAATACGCTTTCATCGAAATAACCTTATGTAGAAATATCAGTACAACTACCATAATATGTTAGCTTATCTATTAATATTTATCCAATGTTATTATTAATAAAATTTATAACTCTACAGCTTTAATAGTACAAAGTATATAACAATATATTATCAATTATTCCAAAAATTAATAATCTTTAGCTATGCTGAGTGTATTCGAGTAGAAAGCTCTATAAATTAAAAAGAAAAAAGTTGTAAACATCGGAGTACAAAGAATAATTCTAAAGCAATAAAATAGTTATTATTATATTAATAATGAACAACTCTTGACTCATCAAAGGTCGATGGAACTTAACATGGCCATTAATTATGTATCTTCTTTTTGAACAAAAAAAAAAAAAAAAAAAACTCCACTAATAATACGCTTCGAAATAACCTTTAAGCATTTTTCGCCTACATACAGAAGCAATAGTTAGTTATAAACTTTATTCGTACAATATTAAATTTGCAAACCACTATCAAAAACCTATACTAAACACAGTCAACAACTTCGTTTTGCTTACAAAAGGTTTTACAAAGATCAATATAACGATGTAAGCCTGACCTAATGTACATGTTTTGTATATACAATAAATCTTTCGTAGAGAGAGAGATAGATATTTTCACGAAAAATTCTCTTAAACGACCAGTTTTATTTTTTGCGAAAAAAAAAATAAACGAATATCAATAAAACGTATATCTACATGTGTGTTGGATAACCAACGTACGTCATAATATGCATATATAATATGTATATTATACAGTTTACTCGGTACTATTCAAAGTCGAACTTACAGTATCAATTATAAAATGTTGATGTTGATAGATTCGGTTTTCATCAATTCGTCAAAATATAATTGCGCGTACTGTGTCACCTAGAAAATGTAATCATTATGCTTTCTTAATCAACACAACAACGGTTCAGATGTGAGACGCAAAGTACCCGAGCGCGATTCTGAGAAACTAAATGTACGAAAATGAAGGAATTATCATTAATACGCTTGATAAAATAACACTGAATCGCAGCCCAACGATGATACTATTAGCAATAATTATCGAACTCGTCTCATTACGGACCGTGGGAAGTATAATAAGATCAAGCGTGACTGATCAATTGCAGTCAGAGTGTACACATACGCTGATATATGTTAGAAGGTCGAAGGGCGCGAATTTCGATGGACGAAGATTTTCGAGACAACCGAATAATAAAAGTATTGGAAAACGTCCAAAATCAGATGAAAGCCAATACGATAAGCTGTATACCACACACGAATGCACGCGTGCGTGATGGTACGAGTGAGCGTGCTTGCGTGATGCGTGCGTTTGTGTGTATATCAATCTAATGTCCATGAACAAACACACACAAAACATAGTCATGAACTAAGTGAAGGTGCAAGGTAGAGATGTGCAAGATATAGAGTCAATCCGCGTCTCGTACGGATACGGGATTATTTTGTCACTGGTGATTGTTGTCGCGTAAACGATTACACACGCGTACGATTTCGGGACCAAGACGTGCGTTAATTTAAAAATGAAAATTAAGAAAGTAAATGAAAGACAGAGACAGAAAAAGAAAAAAAGAAAGAGATAGATAGAGAGAGAGAGAGAATCCAGAGTAACGGATAAAAACGGATAAAAATAAAAATTTTCTCAGGTGAAAGTTTTTCCGAGTGCAGACGTTGAACGCACGTACTATCGAAGTGAGTGTGCGTGTGCGTGTGTATATTCATCTGCGGACGTACACGAATACACACGGGCACGCACACGAACTTTTGTGCTTTTAACCACCGCCGGTGGTTAATTGCTCGAAAATAGCGTATTCTTTCTTCGAGCCCCGGAGCGGCTGACCGACCACCACCCACATCCATCGTCCGTTGCGCTCGCAAGAACCCGGAGAGGGAGTAGCTGTGTTTGAGCCCGGGCTCTCGATAAATCGCTAAACAACACGCACAGCAGCGAAACGTTTTCAGCAACGCGGAAAACCGTCGAGATTTTCCATCGTGAACGCCCAGTTTGGTAGTGTCCGAACTCTAAAAAAATTTCCGAAAACGGACTGCGTAGAATTTACTACGCTCGTATCGTACACGGCAAGTGAATCGGTGAGCGGGATCATCCCGATCTCGGGTTCACCCGGATGTTGTAGAGGTGTTTGAATTCGAAGAACATCTACCCGTCCGCAAAAGCCACGGTTCCTAATAGGTAGTCTGCGGTTGGGTTCACACAGTGAAAACATCAACCGTACCGCCTGATTTTGACGGTATTTTACAAATACAAATGTTTCAATAACATTCACTAATCTCTTAAAGTCTGAAAACCAACTAATGTCAGCTGGTCGCAATTCAATTGTAATGAAGAGTTATAATTAAGTGTGCCACATTAAAAAAAAAAAAAAAAGGGTACCTATGCACAAAATCAATCGTCCAGCATAACGTTCAGCAAAGGGTTTCCATGGCTTCAAACTAGTCAAATTGGTAACCACTGATCATAAGCTAGCGTAGATATTTATTTCAGATATGCCTACAATACTTTTTGATCATATCCTAACAAAATGTGTAGGTTAGGAGGGATGATTTAGGTCCCCTAAATCCTGTAAAAATGTTATTTTTCATACATGAAAAAGAAACTTTTTAATTATTTTTTTAAGAATTCCTTAATTTTCGTCTACCGATGAAATAATATGAAAAATTTAAATCGTTCAGAATCTGTATATGTTGTAATAGTAGTAGTATAAATCAATATTTTCTTGTACATACAAGCCAACGGTCATACAGCACAGAGATAAGCAGTACCTATTCTGCACTCTCGACGGAGTTATTGAGTTTCGCAGCCACGACCAAGCTTTTATTCATTTGACTGCGTCTTAATAATTTTCTAACATGGGTATGGTACCGGCACGTTTGTTCAAGGTTCGAGATCTAAAGAAACTGCACTTTTTCTTCGTATAGTATGCAGATCACGACTACAGAATCCGGTGCATCGGGAGCGACGATCGTTGCGAACATTAATAACCGGAATACTTTTATTCCGTAAAAGTTCAAGCACCCATTGTGCCATGCTATAATATGCGTTATAACGTGCGATTCAGTATGTGAAACTCAGTCCGAAGGTAATTTTTATACGGATAAAGGCGTACACGATAAGCGATTGAAGTTAGAAATATTCTAGAAACAGTGAACATATATGAAACGATTTTACAACTTTATATTATATATCGATTATGGTTAAAGTGGCGGCAATTTACTATTCCGATAGGTTGTGCAGTGACAGTTTTTAATGTAATATACAATTATTTTCCTTATTTGACAAATCGTATTATAGTTATTATAGTCTTATATACTTCCAACAGTATTTGTAAAAATAAAAAACTGGTCAACTGGTAATATTTAACTGGTATATTTCCTGAACTATAAAAAAGGAAACTATTTTCATTATTTATGTCTAGGATGAAAATATTATCTGCAGCACAATATATTGTTATAATATTATTTAAATACATTTTCTTTAAATTTTCTGAAAAATGTAACCATCATAGGCATTTTCACGAGTCATGTCTCTTATGGACTGGCACGAATTAGAATCATAGTAGGAATCAATAAAAATAAAAATTATATTAATTTATGTACCATAAGGTAATATTATTTTCCCAATATTTGAAGATCGAATTTTTTTCACTTTTAGTATCTTATCCAGTATCACAATTGTATATTTATCTTGTGCCTACTAGAAATGTTTAAAAACACACTTATGGTAATCGTTATATGACATGTAGGTGTATAAGACATTCATATGTCTTCATCAAAAAACATTTTGGAAAATTTTGAAAATAAATAACAATAATCTAAAACAATTTTTTATAATACATATAATATATTTTTATAATTATTTCCTTACTGCAATTAATACCATATCAAATATATTTAAGAAGAGTAAATACATTTTTCTGTTGTATAGATTTACATTGTCAAGAGTGTATAATTCCTGCAAAACATTTGCCCTCCTCAAACATCGTATAACGTGCAATCAAATTTTTACGACTGAAATATAATATTGAAGGAGAATGTACGCTCAATTAAAACGTGACGGGTTCTCGTTGAAAACTACGTACACGGTGACGTTCATTGTGTGCGATCATCACATTCTGAAAGCTGTTGTTCAAGTAAGTGCGTACGAATATACTTGCATTTGCGTGTGTTCGTATACGTGTACGTGTATGTGCATGCACGTGCGGGCGCGCGTGCATGTGTGTGTGTTTGGCATACCCAACGTCCCTGACCCCTTCGCAATTACGTTTAGCAGTACTCGAGTTTTACGTCGCTCAATTTACTTATTTCACACACTTATGATGCTTGACTTATTTTGTTACTGACACGTTTCGCGGTAAATTCAGAGTTTAAACTAGAGGGTGGAGGCGGTGAAAGGAAATAGTGAAAAGGCGTAAATATATAACTCCTACTGCCGTAATAGTAAAAAATTAATAGCACTAAAAAAAGCAACCTTTCGTCGAAAAAACCAATAATTTAAACTTTAAACTTTAAACAAACAAAAATTATTCTCCTTGTTCATAAGGGATATTTCGAATTATTACGAGTATATTTTATTATATATCGGCGTCACGGCAAGGCATTTACGTACTTAATCTACAATCAATGTGTGTGTAATTTAGGTTATTATAGACCGGAAAAATAATACCGAGTAGAGTTGAATTGAATAGTGTTCACCGTACAGAACTATTATTTTTACATTTTATCAATATATAACGTACAACAATAAATAGCAGCATTGAAATAGCCAAAAGGTCATTTATACAAAGCAATGTACGACGAATTCGTCTACTGCTGTTATTAACTGTTGTACGCGATATATGTTATCCTCGTTTTTATGTTATTGCTATTCGATATTATGTTTACAGCCTCGTTATAGAACTTGTGACATTGTTTACGATAGTAATATGATCATTATACATTTGTTTTATTCGAATCATTATTATGAGAAAAAAACTGCATCATGATGTTGCTATAAATGCCATACAAATGATAAATAATAATGATAATTGCAACTCGAATGTTTCATGTATTAAATTCATTTTCGCAATTAATATTTATGATTTTGAAACAGAGTTTACAACATAATGTATTACATACAAAAATGCTTGAAAAAATCGCACAATTGATGATGGAAAAATAAAAATAAATCTTCTGTACAGAAGAAAACATTTAGCGTTGCCGTGTTTCAAATTTTAAACGGGAAACGAAAAGGAAAGATTTACCGCACCGGATCAAAAGTCTAAGCGTGATGTAAAGTCGCTTTTGGTTAACCTAGTTCGCAACTTTCACAAGTTATAGTACCCAGTGCTAACACGGAATATCTAAAACTTGATTGAAGGAATATAAACGTAGGCAAGACAAACTTGAACGTGATCTCCATGATTTATGCTCAGTTCTTTCAATTTGATTAATAAATCCACATCGGAGGACATCGGATTTCGTATTTAAAACACAAAAAAAAAAATACGTAACTTTTGATGCAGACTAACTGACTCAAAGAGTATGGAAAATAGATAAAAATCATTTTCAATTCCATTGACACACGTATTCCTCGTAGCATTTAGAGTTTAAACGAATTTGAAAAAAACGATCAAAGTTTCAATTATTTTGTTACGCATTTTATATTGTTATTATTCGTGCGCACTACTACGTGGAGCAAACAATGTTCGTTTGTTTCAACTACAATAATATTTTTATTCTACTCTTTTGCTTCAGATTGTTTCTGTCACAGAAATACTAATAATAATAACGAGAAAAAATAAATAAATTGCATTGACTTTGATCTCTGAACCGCAATCGTGGTTAGGAAACATAAATGCCATGCGTAGTGGCTTACCCTCCAGAGGCATGCATGCACGAATGCGGTATTGCACGCAACAGGGTCTTTGCGCCCGCATGGATCACTTGTTCTTACGATACAGAAGATAGGGGACACATTGTTGAACAGGAGGGATCGGCGAGAAAAACGTAATGTAACTGTAATATACGTCACTAAGCCGTGAGTCTAACGAGGTCTAATGAAACGAAAAAATATATTTATTGGTATCGAGTTCAAAACTCGATCTCGATTGTTGAAGCTTATTGTAATTTGCTTTCAGTTTTCTTTCATTAATCGGAAAATTATTGAATAATCAAAAATTAATTGATATTTAAGCAGTACATATACTAAATCATTTTTCCTAAAAAATTCCCATTATCGGAGTAATCTTTCTGGTCAAAATCTTTTTTTTTTTTTTTTAGAACTTTCAGCATAAACTATTTAGTTCGACAATTACATATTCATGTGGTATATAGTAGAGCAGTTAAGTAGAATATGAATTAAGTATAAAAAAATAAAAAACATTGGAACAGAATGTACTATTGATACAATAAATACTAAAAACAATGTTTGGTAGCGTAATATATAGCAGAAAAAGATAATTATGAGTATAATATTATAAAATAGTATTTTAATTGTTTGTTTGCACAAAATAAACGAATAGCGTATATGTAATTTTGATAACAATATTTATAAACGAATTATGATAATTAAGTGCAGTAATAGGTGATAGCCGATAGGTATTTATGAAATTATAAAAATACATTAAGGGGAGAACCGTTTTTGTACGACCTCCGTAAGGAGGGAGATTAATGGGCTAATTAGTGAATTTAAATTATTTATGAAATTAGATAATGTGATCGTGATGGTTTCGGCCGGAGAATTATCTATGTTGACTACTTCGGCATAGGATTTGGATTTAGTCCTCGATTTTGAAAGTGATCCTGGAACAGTAGTTGCTGGAGTTATTGTGGGGGTCTTCCTATTGACTTTGGGGCGTTTTGCATTGACTTAAAAATTTAAACTTAAAAACAAGGCATCCTTTGAAGTTAGCAATGTGGGCACCTTGGCAAAGAGCGCATTTGGGTGGACTGTTTTTATCTTTAATGCAATCTTCGGAGTCATGATTTTCCCCACACTTGACGCAGCGAGGATCGTGACGACAATAATTTTTTGTGTGCCCATAATTCTGGCAGGTATGACACTGGGGTAGTCCATTCTTGGATTTTTTCAACTTTGATAATTGTATTCAATAATGAAGACAGTTTAAAAATGTCATGATTGTTGTCGTTTGGAGTTAGGTCTACAAAGAAAAGAGGTAACGGGAGACCATTCTTTCGAACGTTGTCAACTCGTCAACTCGTCCAGGTGACCCAGAGCTTCTGAGAAATCCGTGGTGAGAGTAGTACGGTGAAGATTTCTAATAACGACTCGGAAGAGCCGACATGGAGGAGGGGCAAATGTGTGATAACAAGTATCTGAGTTTACCAGATGTGTGACAATAGCATTGAAGTTCAAAACTCCATTAAGACGAATAATTAAGGATGAAAATATTGACTTACAAGAGAAACCGTTTATACTAGTGAGTCGTATAAATGTAATTTTGAGAGCCGAAAAATTTACTATAGAAGTGTTTTTCATATAGATTGGTGTAGCCCGAGCGTTGGAATCTGATTTTCTCACAGAAGGAGTGAGTTGCTCGCTATCAATAGACGTGTTCGTCGAAATGACAATAAGTTCAACGATGTCATCCTCGGTCGCTAATAAAGCATAACGATTTGTTGAGCAAAAACTTTTGGTTTTTTTTTTTTCCAAATGTGATGGAGTCGTTGGTGAGTTTGAAGAAGACGACCACAATTGTTTAGTGGAATTTTGTTTAGACGGAGAAATATAACCGGAGTGAGACGCACTGCAGCTCTTAGTCTTATCATTTAAACTTGGACTCAACATGATCCCACGCTCGATATAACCGTGGAGCGCACATTAGTAGAATAGCGATTACGAGTAGGTCAACGACATAGTGGAATCGAGATAACGGAACGTGTATAGCGACAGACGTGCGCTCACGCAGAGGCACAACGCCGAACTGTCAAAATCTTAAATACAAACAAAAACCGGATGGGCCTCGCTCTGCTGTACAGTTGGGGGTGGAGTGCACCTCGTTTATAGGATAGGTCATTATTACAATGGATTTGTTAAATTTGAATGCAATGATAGATATCATTGTATACGAATAACGATTCTGAACGGAGTTAATATGTTTGTCTAGGATATAATACATTGTTATTTATAAATATTGTAAAAAGTATATTTTATTTTGAAACGATAAATATATTTTTCAATTAGGATGGGTTGGCAGTTGCATACAGTGACATAGTTTGTCAGTCTAGAATATTATACATTATATTATATTTTACATGTAATTCTATGTCAATATTCGCTGTTCAAACACTTATAAAAAAAAATTGAGTAAACCGATCACCGATCACCGATATTTTTTAGTTACGATAAGTTTAACTTACTCTTAACCTTGTATTAAATTTTCAAGAGTTTTCGGTCTACCAATTAAATTTTGTAGATGTTTAAAATCAAACATTTTACAAAAATCGAAAATTTAAATTGTCTATAAATAAGTCAAAATATGTCAAAATACTTTGAAAACTTAACCATGTATAGAAAACGTCAATATAAAGATTTGGTGAATATTTCAAGTTGTTGCGATTTTTGGTTTTTGAGTTAGAGCATTTTAAAAAAATGTAATTTGTAAAAACGTGATTTTTCGTAAAATTTCCTGTTTTTTCGTAATTTTTTTCGATATTCTTAAAAAGTATTGAAAAGTTGGATTTAAGACTAGCCAAAGTAGCATTTAAATAAAAAAATAAAAATAAAAACACACATCATTGTAAAACCAATAGATTCCATCACTCCGTTCAGAATCTAAAAAAATCGATAGTCAAATATAAATCACATTATAAGATATGGTAAAACCAATGCAGTCCTCGTTTCACTATGAATCCAAATGAAAAGGCTGCAGATCACTGATATTTCGTAAAAATATAATTGTTCTTCGCTTACTAATAGTTTATGGTAGTATTATAATATTAATCGGACGACATCTTTTTACTGTCCTTGAACAATATTATTATTTTAACGTCTTGTATCAATTTTCAACGAAATGTTTGTGCATTGCAAGTTATATAAGCCACATAAGTTTTCGACACGTGGTTATCTTTCGAGTGCATACTGTTATTCGATGCGTGTGGGATGCGAGCAACTCGGACCCGTAATATTACCGAGCAAAAGTATTACCTGACATAATAACAATTCCACTCGATAAGAATTATTAAGTAATTGCCGTCGGCTAAAGACTTTTGCGCATACACGCATACATAGGCATGCACACATATATAAGATCAATGTTGTATCATCGATAATATTAAATATTACTATGAATAATTTTGCTATCAAACGAAATTTATACAAACGAAAAACAAATTGTTCACGTTCGTGTGATATTTGAAAGTGTTTAAATGTCCCTCGGTCGAACTTGTCCATGGCTCATTCACGTAAAATTGAACGCGTCCTTTCCAAACACTGAGTTGAATGTGTTCGTCGGCGGATTACACGATTAATTGATTTCTACGGGAAGAGAAAAAATCAGTCGAAAACATTGCGGGATAATTGCGTTGATCAATCACGTTTAAGAATAAACTCATTATACGTGTCTACCAAAGGAATAATAATATTATGTCGGACCGTGTTACGGTCGAACAATAAAGTGTTGGCAAATTGAAAACGAAGTTTTCATTACGGCCGTCGTGCCAGTTATTCGTCACTATAACACACGCACACACACATATATATAATTTTTTATACGTGAACACAGTTTTAGCAATTTTTGACGAAAATTTACCGAGAAAATACGAGCATGCCTCAACAACTGCACATCTCGTTTACATGTCGTCGAGTGGGATGGTTTTTCAATCAGTTCCGGCATTAGAAAATATCGATTTAGAAGAGAAGGGGATAGTTTTAAATATAAAAATTTGCCGACTATTTTCTAAAACAAAATTCAAAATTCTACAATACCAATATTACTAAATTTGTGATGATCGTCGACTGCATAAATAGTTCGTTCGTAGACATAATACTCCCCAAACGACAACCCTGTCTACGATCAGTGCCAAACACGTCCACTACATCGGGGTCGTAACGTTCGTAACGCGTCATCTCGACCGTGTACCATTGGGAAAGTTACTGGGTCTTCGCAAGTTCACTAAACAACGCTCGGAAAACTACGGGTTTTCAACACGTATTCATTACGATAACATATCGGGTGCAATGTCACATTCACAGCGGTCTTTTGCGTAAAACACCAGTAATTGTAACGGTGGTGGTTGCTTGCAAATTTTGCGCTGCTCATTAAAATGTGGCACGAGCCGAACGCTTACACGGCACAAGTTGGCACGAACGATGACGCACCGATGCCACAACAGCTGTTATTTTGAATAGTTAAAATGTTTTGGTACGCGCGCACTGTATAAAAGTTACGGGAGTAGTCCCGACGGCGATCGAACGACATTACGTGGTGACTGGAAGTATAATATTGCACGTAATTTACATGGCGTACAAAAATTAACACTGCTTACGTTGCAGTGTTACATTATTATTACACCACAATGTTCGATGGAGATTTACGGCTTTACACAATACTGATTCATTCGTTTCAGCTATTTTTAAAACTGTTTTCGTGCAAACTTACCACAATATAAAAGAGACAATTAACAGGTTATTGAAAATAAAAAAATCTTTCTGTTTATTGTTCTCAAAATGCAGCTTAGCGTATCGTTTGGAAATAAATGAATGTACAAATTTTCTCAAAAGTGTATATAGTCCACCAAAGCGCATACGAAATGTACTTTTATATTATAATACTGTTCGCCAATTTTCGTGACGCAGTAGATTACATCCCACACAGCATTTGTCAATCATAACGCTGGAAACAATATTTATTTAATAAAAACTTTATTCAACATTGAATAATTACTAGATTTTTCATGTTTAACTAAAACTCGTAATACAAATGTATTAACATTATAAAACAAATATTTAAAAATTATTGAAATTTATAGAATTTTATGTAACTTAACTCAATGTATAAAAATATATAACCAATAGGTATAAAAAATTAAATTGGGTCGAAAAAATTTAAGTTTATTCCTTCAGTCTACGGGTCTAAAGTTTGAAGAAAAAAGTCAAAAACTAAAAAATTTACAACTTCATAAAAATGATCAAATTAATATTTTTAAAATGTATTAGTCATTAAATTACAGTATACATATCTGTGGTTATTTTTTAAGCATCCTCTGAAAGTTTTGGCATTGTTTTAATTTTTTTTTTTGCAATTGAATAAAGGCATTGCTGATCTTGAAAGTAGCGGTGGCCTTATAATACTTTCTCTGTTTTTTTTTCCACGTACTTTTGTAGAAGACTCTATAACCAGCTATAGGATTCTTTCTCCAGTTTGAATGTGATATAGAAAATTAATATACTCTGGTATAACTTTTGTATTTAGAAGCTCTTTAAGATTTATTAAATTTCAAAAATATTGATTTAATATTTTTAATAAAATTATCAAAATGTTTAGTTTTTTTTTTTTTTCCAAACTTTAAGCCCAGTACGTAAACTGATGAAATAAACTTAGATTTTTTTTTTTTAATTATTTTTCCCTCATTTAAAATACCAAACTGCAACTTTTCCGTGCTATAGCGATTCCGAAATAAAAAAAAAAGTTCTTTCGAACCAAACTATTAAACATTTATCAAATATTTTGATTATTTTTTTTACAAAAAATATTTTATTAAGTATTGGATAAATGTGTCTGTGTTGTGTAGGATATTAAATTTTCTCTACATCAAGACTAGGTAACATTTTTTAAATCGCAAACATGTCCGGTATTTTCTAATCAATCAATGGATTCATCTTAATAATTTTACACAAATACGATTCGTTACATTTTATCATACTCTATTTAATTTTGATGTAATACCGCGCCGAATTTTTTATATACAATAAGTGTGCTTCAAACATACTTATAAAGTTAGTCTTAATGGAAGAAACTTCCACAGCAAAAACAATGTCGGGATATGTATATTGTTTAAAACCTATCCCTCGGAGGTTGTTTTACGGAGATTTCGAAACGTAAAAACATGAATTTTAATACAAGGGTTGAAACTTAATCATACAAATTACATGTCAGGTGTGTTGTATATATTATGGTTTTCAATGCGACTAGGTACATTGTACACAGTTAGGGATTATAATTAAATTTTATAATTATTTCATCGGTGCAGTACGATTGTACTCGTATTAAACACGAAACTGAAGGACAACAAGGGATCAATATTTATTTATTTTTTCAGAATCTTATATTAATTTGTTCAAACCGGAAACAATGAGGGCAATAATAGTTTACGATAATTATCTGCAAAACGACAGCCAATGGGACGCATTAGCGATTCAATGTGATACGTTTGCCCCCGTGCTATTATGCAAGAATAACAACAAAACAATAATAATAATAATAATAATAATTTATAATCCCAACTGCGAAAACCATAATTATTTATGACACCTTTATGGTTTTGGCTGAAACATTTAGGCGACTATTTTAGACAACTTCCGTGACATTTGGCGAAGGGGTTGAATGATAATCAATGGAAACCGGAAACAGTTGTTCACAAAGTTTTCCACACGGCAATGGAAGTTCTATAAAACTTTTCTAACAATGGGGTACACTCTTGGATAATAATGGAAATTGAAACTCTATTTTGGCACAACAACGTTCCTATTATTAATACACAACGTGGAATACATAGCGAAGTGTATATATCTGCGCGGTTTACGAGATTTATCAAAATTGATTCGTTTTTCTTCACTTGTAACGAATAATGCTCACATATGATCCATCGATATTCGAAATTTAAATAGGTACAGATACATCGTAGTGGTACACCAAACAATGTCAACAACTAGTCGCGAACAAAGAATACTTCTACGAGAAACCGTATTATCTCGTTCTATAGTATCTAAAAGCCGTTAGAACATTAGAGCCTATACGCCATCAAATAAATCTTAAGCCGTAAGTTCATCTGGTCTTCTAAACACGAGACATGTGTGTGTGTGTTCCAATAACATTATCTAGACGGCGTTACTGAAATCGCAGCAACTGATTAACTGACTCTAGACACGTCTACTGTCTACGTCCTTCTCGAGTCTTTTTCTGTATTTTTTTCATGTGATGCTTTAAATAATTATAAAGATCAATATCTTCATCGACAATCGAGTATATACTTATAAATATTAACGGTTATTAACAATATTAATAAATTAACTATTAATAATATAAATAAAATAATTGATGAAACACTATATACAAACGAAGAAAATAAATTCAATATAAACATATAAAGTAAAGTTGTGTTAAAATGCGTTGTCAAAATCGTAATACGACACTAATATACACCATGTGTAAAGATAATCAACAACTGAAGTTGCCCAGTCTCTTAGTTCCCAGGTGATTACGATTCCCTTTAAATTTAACCGTCTAAGGAAGACCAAAGAGTTTGTATAAGTCGCAACAAAATCGTTTGAGACCCGGACAACGGCGGTTGTTAGCACATAGTGACGTAAATTATTCAAACGGCAATCTATACTTACATAAACATACACAGTGGCGTGGCGTACATTTAAATTTATTTTGATGGAGCGGGATTTAAATAACAGTATTAAAAAAGTATTACATTCGAAAAAATAAAATCAGATAACTACTTTTCTTCCCAATAATTAGTAATTACACATACATAGGTACTTATAGTAAAAATAACTAGTCAAATACAATTCTTCCCACAACTCATATAGCTTATTATATTTAATTAACATGTATTATAACAAAAATACCAATCTTCTTTTTTTATTTCATTGTTCAACCAACAATTTTACAGAGATAATTTAATTATTATTTGTAGATTGTAATACCATTAAGTCTGATCTATGGAAATAAATTACATCTTAAGTTTTAATAAAAAACTATGTAAATTAAACATATCTTAGAAGTAGAGGTACGTAAGTGGGTTTTAATTGTCTAAGTGTTAAAAATTGTATTTAATTAGTGGCTAAAGAAGCAGGGAGAGTTGTAAATGTTTCAAGTATCTTAAAAATATTTGAATACACTACATTAGCTTCATTATATTAGTAGATAGCATCCGTTTTTGATCCAGTTTTAACTTTTCGTTTCTATACTTTGAATTCATTTTTAAACACCCCATCATGACATCCATTCCCTAGATATTCTCTATACTCTTTTGTAACAAACTTAAAAAAAAATTTCTGAGTACGAAATAAACATTGATACTCGGTAATATATTTCTGGATTATCTGTGGGTGTGGGAATTTTAAATCTACTAGTTTTTCTTTTTCATATGCTCGACGTATCTATTTCAATACCTATTTTCTAAAAATATTTTTCAGCATTTAATCTAAGCTCTTCACGTTCTCATTCAGTGCTTTGTGAACATATAAATGCTTCAAGAGCTATACTTGATGTTCGGGGAATTTCCGATAAGATTGAACCCAGTGCAAATACTCCATTCAAAACAAACAAGCAAACAATAAATTTCGAATTAAACAGAGGTTCTAAGGCGTCTTGCTATTTCAGATATATCATTGTCATATACCTGTCATCATTAACTTTTCATACAACCTTCTCCAGCGGCACAATAAGAAATAAAGAACATTTCAAAAACAGTGACTGACGATTGTGTACCATTGTATCATAAAATAATATGACAATCCAATAGTTATCGGACGCACAGTAATTGTCAATACAGTCTTGACGACATAGTTTATGGAGAATGGTGTGTTAATAACGGCACTCGTAATCTCGCAAACGTTTAGTTCTTTCGTCGATAAGTTATAGATTATAATCGTACATACCCGAACTTTAACGGTTTGGCCGGTATCGCATTGGATCGACATACGATATCGATATAAACATCAAATGAAAATGTTCGTTGACTAATGATAACTAATCAGTGCTGTGATACTGGTTTAAATATAACTTTTTACATCTCACGTATGAAAAAGATTGTAAATTTGTATTCATGTGAAGAGGCGAATTCACAGTAAACGCAACACGATTATGGTTGTTTTTCTTTTTTTTTTTAAATGTATTAAAAAAAATATCAAATTTTTACTATGGGTCCATAACGCAACGACGAGACGACAAACGTCTTTTAATGTTGATTCATAAAATTAGTTTTCGGCCTTTGGGAGGTTCGAAATAGAACTTCGGTAAGTGTACACCTCTTCACGCACTCGGATAGATGTAGTGAGAACGTATCAGGACTGACAGATTCGTCCGTTTTGTAATATGGTATATGTTGTAGTCCGCTGATTGACGTAATCGTTAAACGCGTACGGTATGCACATTACGAGTGGACGTAAAAATTTCATTTGTCGATTTTCTGTCACGTCGACCGCAAACATCGTACCTACGAGGACTCGCAGCCAGACAGAATGTTCTCGTCGCAATGGCAGAAATCGTGGTCATGCATCCAGTGGCGCCGAATGAAATCAAGACCACCAATTTAAATAATTGGATTGACCCACCCACCCTTTCAAATACTAAAATGATTTATTTTTTTTTCAAGCATATATAAATAAATGAACTGTTTTCAAATAGAAAACATCTGCCAAGTCATGTATAAAATAATTAATTTGATTTTTAATTAAATTTTTTTTTTCTTTTTTCTTATTATTTAAATTTTCTAGGCAGCTAATTAGAACTATCCAGAGTAAGAACGCGTTCGGCGGCATTACATGCACTTTACCTCGTGTCCTGCGTAGCGCGAGCAAGCCGTACGATCCGAACCAGCGATCGTTCGTAAACATTTCCTGATTAACTCGAGTGACGATGTGGCTGTCATCGACTGAACCTTTATACATTTTGAGGTAACTTGGCCAATTTGGTCCGATAAAATAAATATTTATGATAACAGTGACAGTAATAATCTGTACAGCATGTCATAGTGTTGTAGGTACAATTATTGCATAATACAATTATGTAATTTAATACAATTAGCAGCAGCAACTTAGAAGGTTGTAGGTAAAATATTATTAATTTTATTCAAATTATGTTTTAATATTATTTTTATATTGATTAATAATGGCTCTGCAGACCTAGATACCGATATCAGTACTCGGCAGGTACCTTAATATCAATCAGCTGACGCGTTGAACGGAGTTAAAAAATGTAGGCTTTTTAATCAAATTAACAGTGGCCACTTTAAATAAATACCTGGGGTACTTAAAATTTAAGTAATTTCGTTCGTCTACCAGTAACGGTTGCTGATACCGTAGGTTAAGTCTAGATTAGTTCGCCAACCTAAAACATTTCGTCCAAAACGATTTTTGCATCAAATGGGTTCAATCGAAATCGTTATCGGTAGTCGACAGCACTGCAGCAGTATTGGATTTAAGTGCTTCAGTAGGTCGGGATGCAAATACCAATTGGAGGCCCTTTTAAAAAAAATGTGTTCAACATAATTCTAATATACATAATTTATTTAATATATGTTGATGTATGAAATAAAAAAAGAACAACATTGATTAGGTAAATTTAAAAAATAATAAAACAGACAATTTTAAAATTGTATACTTTGGTTTTAGAGGCCCTATGCATTATACCCCTGTACCGGCATTGTACTGCACTATGTCGAACTTTTATCGTTTCCGAGGACATTTCTTCGCGCCTCGGACTCGGTATATCAGGTTATTTGAACCGATCAAAGGAAATCGAGACAATTGTCATTTTTTTTTTTCTCTCCACCACGAGATTGTTATACGTTATTCTATTATGGCATTTCGTAGATACCATACCAAAAACGGTAAGAAGCTAATGGTAATTTCCAATCGTATTATATTATGTGCAAATGGTTCAATAGAGAAAAGTGCCGGAAGTGATTTTTATCCAAGTCACAATAATAATAATAATAATAAAATTGGATAAAGGTTTCGCATGGTCGGTTATCAAAAGACTAGGAGCACAAAAGATTAATTTTATCCCTACCAATGATTAATACAGAATATTATGGAACATTCGGTTGCTGAAACGCGAAGAAATTATACAGCTATAACTATTTCTGAATCGATCACGGTGGTCGCTATTCTAGTTAAAAACAATTTCATTGCAGATAGTTTAAATTATTCAACACTCCTCTTTTTCTAATCACCAAAGTGGTTTGGGGAAGGAAAAAATACGTCGATTCCGTCTTAACCGCGGTCGCAAACCGTTACACTGGCTCAGATATATATTATAATCAGTGTTAGGAATAGATAACTAATAATTTATCTAGATAAAGATAAAGATGACTATACTAATTCTTATCTAGATACAGATAAAGATAGTTATACTACATTTCATCTAGATAAAGATAAAAATAAGTACATTTTTATCTAGATAAATATGAGATAATTTCATGTTTGATTTTGAAAATATTCAGGATACTACAGCCTACAGATATTAGGTAAAAAATTCATAATTGAAAACATTTTAAAATAAATATCATTTTTAAACTCATTTCAAACATTAATAAACGTAAAATATAAAATAATTTTTTTTTTTAAATAAACTTCATAAGAAGATGCCAAATCATTCTCTAACTTAACAATAAAAAAATCTTAGATTTGAAAAATAAAATAACAATACATTTCTGTCTTTTTTTAACAAATTTCAAACATTTTGAAAATAAACATATAATATAAAGAGTTTTTTTTAAAATAAACTTCATAAGTCATCTTGTCAGTTATTATATGTGTAATAGGTACAGAAAAATGTAAAAATGAAAATATAAAAACATTTTAAATTTTCAAATTTTATTTTTATTCTATTTAAATAAATTATCTAGATTGGTACTCATAGATAACAAGATTTTCATCTAGATGAAGATAAAGATAACTGAGTATAAATTTATCTAGATAAGATAAAATATAAATAATTTTTATCTAGATACATTTATCTAGATATTTCCCAACACTGATTATAATACGAAAAATATCCCATTCTTATACTATTTGAGAAGACCATGAGTCTAATCAATGAGTCAAAGAAATGAGTAGCGATGACTATGATAGCCAAAACGTATTACAGATTTATATCATAATAAATAGATATAAATCAGTATTATTATTATATCATAATAAATAGATATATTTATGTATCATAAAATAAATAGATACATAAATTATACACATGATTACTCTTGTCTAGGTATAGTTCATGGGTTCATTATATTTACGGGCCGTTAATTAGTATAGGCATTTTTATGTGATAGCCATTTTTAATAAAATAATACAGATGATGCAAATAATACTATTTAAACCATCGATATATTTTTATTTTATTTGAAATTTGATATTTTTAGATAATATGACAACACTCAACTTTGCACTTAAAGTATGCGCAACGTACAGTTGTATTGAACAATGCATTTAATTTATTTTTATATAAACTACACCGATCTTTACTAGGTTTTATATTTTTAGTGCGATTTGTTTTTTCTACTTATTGCAAGTTTTCGAACATTGTGAAATTTTTTCAATGGTTATTAAAACAAAAAATTCGTGGCTAAGAAAAATATTTGAACATCACGAGAAATTTCTATTATTTTTAAATTAATTTAGTAGTAATAAATGTATGAATATATGTTACAATAATTATCATTATAAAAGTGATCTAAATGATCTATATAATAGTGAATTGAACGCAATTTCATCTGCTGAAAAATATTTACTACAGCCGTTCCTTTTGGTATTATTACTCGACTTCAATCTTGTTAGCCACTTATAAATATTGTATGAGCATACATATTGCATTTTCCTACGGGTCTATTATTGAATTTAGACAATTCCGTCCATTTATCCTTAACCGAAATGCAGACTAATAATCGGATTGAAAGTGGGCCGATGGTGGTAAAAAAAAATATCATTTTTTCTTATACAATTGTATATATACAAATGTAAGAAGCAGGAGTAATATTTTTCGAAAATGCTTGAAGTGAAAAAAAAATTGTAACGCTAAGCCGCCGCAGTTTTATTTGTTTACAAATATTTTCACTGTATCATAAGTTGAAAAAAAACCTTGAATATGTTCTTGTTTCCTTAACAGATACACTCTGCTCTTTTACAAATATACATATATACATTTATACATATATATATATATATATATATATATATATATATATATATATATATATATATATATATATATATATATATAAACAAACAGAATAAAATTGCTGCTGAAGTTTTCCATAAACATAAAATACGGTATGCATATTTCCATCCCACCCTTCAGCTTTTCTCTTTCTCTCTCTCTCTCTGTCTATATATAGGTATATATATTATTTTATGAAACATTTTATATGTTACACAAACAAACCATGTACGTATATTATGCTTAGTCGTAAGACGGACGGGTGAAAAAGAAAAAATTAAAAAACATTCTGGGCATCCACGACATGCGATTTTGTCGAGCAAAATAAATTCAACTTTAAGATTTAAAAGTATTTTTTAAAGGTTTTGTAGTAATACAACATAATATTATTATTACATTAGACAAGTAGGCATAACACAGGAATGCAATATTGTGTGTATATACATGCATGTGTGTGTGAGAGAGTCACTAATAAGATTCTAAATTCAGACGTTTTAAACTGCTATGGAACAATGTACGTCGTTAGGTTAGCATACTGCTGTGTCCTGGGAAAATGGAAAAATGATTTGTTTTTCCCCGCCTTTCTATCCCCTCAGCTATTGATGAGCGCATTACAATAATAATAATAGTAATAGTATTATAGGTAGGCGTTGCGCAAAAATGTGTCAAACGCAAAAAATATTACCGTCCGCGGGAAACGACATTAATTTCCACACAGAATCGCGCACTGTGCACTATACCATACATGTACACACGCGTGATATATTATTTACATATTGTTCACGTGTATACATAATGGTATGCGTGTTAATGGAGCAGCGCGAGTACGATGCGTATCATGATATACATATGTGACCATGCGTGTGTATACACCGGAATATTATGTTTATTTCCCATATGTACATGTGTGCACGTGTTGATATTGTAATATGCGGTGAAACGCTCGAGTGTCGTCACGTTTCCTGGATTTCAAACGATAATGCGCGTGTGCGACCATCACGAGACGCGCGTTTTGACTTTTCGACACAGCACGTCATCTAACTCTTGTTTACACCGATGCATGTGAGTGTGTTTATGTGAGTGTGTGTGTGTGTGTGTGTGTGTGTGTGTGTGTGTGTGTGTGTGTGTGTATGTTTGCTATGGCCAGCCCATAGCAAACTGGAAACGATGAACTGTACCGCGAAAGAGAAGCGGTGGAAATACCGAGTGGAAATACCGAGTAGTGGCGTACAAGGGCCTGGGTGTACCGCGACGCAGGGATTGAGCAGGCAAGAAGGCCGTCGTGGTTCTACGGCCAAAACAGACCTTTCTTTGATAGACCTGGCCCGCAATCACGGTCTCGCTTTCGTACACTTTCACTTGGGTTCTCATCCCGCTGAACACCACCCGTGATCCTTGCGTTTTTCAAATAACGTTGTTCGTGAATCGTCACGAAAATCACATTTAGCTATATCTCGCGGATTCTAACATTGACTTGACTTCCGAACTATGCGCGGTTAACGGATTAATAGATACGTTTGCTAACCAAGTATACGATATCGTATTGATTACAATAGAACGGAACGAAAACAATTGTATCCAATATCAATTTGCTTAATATTACTGTTCCGTTGCACATGCGATTTGGTCATGATCAGAACAATACAGTACATATATTATGCATATGCAGTGGTGGTGAAAAACTAAAAAAAAAAACATTGAAAAGTTTTTAAATAACACGATAACGGTTGGTGAGTAAGAATAAACAAATTCCGTGGCATGATAAATGTATATACTTTTAAGGTACAAGTTACAAATATGGGGTAGTAGATGAAACGTAAAAATTGTAATATAGTTATTTCGGTTGAAAGTGGAAATATGTGTAGCAATAACCGTTGTTCCGCTCTATTAGGTTTTCACTTATTTGTACTTTTCGCTTTTCACCGTTTTCTCTGTGTACTTTTATTTTGCATTTTTTCTATTTTTTTTTTTTTTTTTTTAACTTTTTCATATCTCGCCATTTTCGTTTCGCTATTTTGCGTGCACACCGATCGTATTCCTAACTCAGAAACCGTTTAGAATCTCTGCTATGTATTAATATACATCCAAATATCAATATAGAGTACCCGACAGGCGTTAAATGGAGGTACATCTCTAACTCTATCCTTCACACACACGCACAGAAATATGCACGTATACCGAAACGATATTATAATTTTAAGTGCAGATAATTCGTACGTAACCACTTTACGAACAATTCTTGAACACATTTTGGACCTTCATATCATCGGTTCGCGGTGTATATTTGTAGATTTCACAATGATATTGATCACTTTGACAAAATGTATACACCAGATATCATATTTCCAAAGAATATCTAAGTTTTCAAAAACTAGCAAGTAATTTCCAAAGTGCCTGATGATTTCCACATACTACCGAATATTGCCAAAAATATATAATCCAAACATTTTTTAGATTTAAACATCGGTTTTTACGCGGTTCACGATATTTTGTGGATTATTCACATGCGATTTTGCGGAGAAAAATCAAGTACGGTTCGAGCCCAAAAAATATTGTTTATCAGTCTAGAAGAAATATAGCAAGAAATATTTTTAAAAAATGTTCCTTCTACTGAACATTCTATAATATACCTATCATCGATCATGTTGCGGACAGTTACGATAATATTATTTTTCGTCCAGCAAAATATTGCCATACTGTGGATGAAACAAATATATTGGCACGTGGGCGACATTTATTTCGCGAATAGTTTTGTCCATACTCGACTAAAGCATTTTCGACACTCGCCTCGTTAGCGTGTTGAGATAAGGCCGCGTAAATTGACCCGGAGCACGATTAATTGGCCATCAAGCCTGTGGCATCCGCTTTACGTCGTACTCGCAATGTTGATTATCTGTCATTTGAACGTCGTTTCGACGAAATCAAATCCTTTTCTCTGAAACTCCGTATCAAACGTATTTATAATCGTTTTCAACCGCGGAATCCCAAACGTTTGTTCGACCCCTTCTCGAAGCATACCGCCGTACGCCACGTCTAAAATCCTTAAAACGACGCACACATGATCATCTATCGTGACGTCATGCCGATGGGGTTCTACATCGCGAATCCGTGTTATTTATGCACGAAATAAAGCGTAGAAATTGACTGAAGGAGTAATCTGCGCTTCGTCCGATCGATCTGCAGTTCGACACATGCTCCGAAAGTGTATCGGCAAAGTGTGTTCGGAACAAAAACCACGCATCATCATCATATAACTGGTGAATATTAACATATCTAATTTTTTTTTTTACGGAAAATATTATTTTTTAATATTTTTACTGCATTTTTTTCTGTTTTTTCTAAACTAATTGAAATAATAATGCTATTAAACTTTGGGTTTGAAATTTGATCATCAGCTATGACTAGATGTACAAAATTGTAAGTCAACGTATACATTTGATATAAAATATAATGCAGGGAACTCCCCTCCCTCCTCCGTACAAAGTGCGCAATATATCACAGAAATGTGTCAATTAGTATATTGTACGTATAATGAACAAACTGAATAAATCAACACCGAAAAAATAACAATGCCTAATATAGTTATACCTAGAACATTTGGTGATATGTTTTATTAGTTCGAATTCACGATCGGAAAAAAATCAAAATGTTTATGATAAAACATACAAACTTGTATATATATAAGTATAAATATGTATATATGAGAGTGGAATAAATTGCCTTTAACAAAGACACACTAAATAATAATAATTTGTAAATGTGATACAATCATTAAATTGTATCCTACAACTGATAATTATTTAAACGTAATCTACAGAAAAAATAAATATATAATAGAGGTGATCGGGTTGAGAAATGAAATACAATACGGAATAATGTTTATAAAAACGGTCGGATTAACCAATCGAGTAACACCGATCGTCATGCGATACGTCAAATAAATTGTTTTTAAAATGGGTTGTCGGGGAAGAGGAAGGTAAGGAATAAACATTAAAATCGTTTATGGAATCGAGCAAGATAGAAAATGTATTCGATAAATCTAGAACAACCTGTTTCCGAAATATTTTCAAAACATTTAAATAATACACCGAATGTGTTACCTTTATATGATGACTCTCACCTACAATACTTTATATACTTTGTACATATTATTATGGCATATATTTATCATCTTGATTGTCAATTACGGAATACGAATCACCGGATTATATTGCAGTACAATGGACTAGAATATACTTTTATTATCAACGTAAAATGTATAGAAATAAATTACTCAATATGTAACTCATAACAATATATACTGCAAACTTTTTATTAAACTTCAATCAATGAATGCGTTAAACTCCAACATTCAGTAGTTACGTCGGAAAATATTTTTAGTACGTTTTCGGTGTCCACATGGACACCCAGCCAAGAACAGTTGAACATCCAGTAGAGAAATAATTGACGTACTAGGTATTCTCTATCTAAATAATGATGATGCAGATTTCTAGAATGACAATACAGGTTTCATGTAAAGTGAAAAATTAATGTTAATAATATCTGAAAATAAAACTGCTCACTGAGAAAAAGCATACAGCCGAAAAATAAAAAATATAAAAAGATAAAAACTAGTTAATATTATTTTTGGTTACATTTAAGCAGTGTTGGGAAATATCTAGATAAATGTATCTAGATAAGTTATCTAGATAAAAATTATTTATATTTTATCTTATCTAGATAAATTTATACTCAGTTATCTTTATCTTCATCTAGATAAAAAACTTGTTATCTATGAGTACCAATCTAGATAATTTATTTAAATAGAATAAAAATAAAATTTGAAAATTTAAAATGTTTTTATATTTTCATTTTTACATTTTTCTGTACCTATTACACATATAATAACTGACAAGATGACTTATGAAGTTTATTTTAAAAAAAACTCTTTATATTATATGTTTATTTTCAAAATGTTTGAAATTTGTTAAAAAAAAGATAGAAATGTATTGTTATTTTATTTTTCAGATCTAAGATTTTTTTATTATTAAGTTAGAGAACAATTTGTCATCTTCTTATGAAGTTTATTTAAAAAAAAAAAATATTTTATATTTTATGTTTATTAATGTTTGAAATGAGTTTAAAAAATGATATTTATTTTAAAATGTTTTTAATTATGAATTTTTTATCTAATATCTGTAGGCTGTAGTATCCTGAATATTTTCAAAATCAAACATGAAATTATCTCATATTTATCTAGATAAAAATGTACTTATTTTTATCTTTATCTAGATGAAATTTAGAATAACTATCTTTATCTGTATCTAGATAAGAATTAGTACAGTCATCTTTATCTTTATCTAGATAAATTATTAGTTATCTATTCCCAACACTGCATTTAAGCTTTGAAAAATTTCATTGATGAAACTGATTGTTGACCAAAGGTAAAATATGTACCAAATATTGATATGATTGCCAAAATAACAAAATTATTAACTTATACATAATTATTAACTTTAGGAATTCTAACTACTTAAACTACTAGCATATTGAAAAAAATTATCTAATATTCTATAAATAATTTTCTCCCATTCAATGCCAAAAATAAAAGGTAATTTCACATTACAATCAAATAAAAACATATCATACAGTTTATTTATCAAAAAAATCCAATACTGTTATATTTATTTGTCGTTAAACGAAGTTGGACCAGCATATTATGATCCTTAATTCGTCATTATAGAATTTTTAAACCAAAAAAAAAGAACGATGCTATTGAAAACCAAAACCAAAACTCACTCTTTACAAGCATAGTGGCTTTATCAATAAGTTTTTTATAATTAAAAAAGAATTTAACTATAACACCGTTGAGTTTATTATTATTTTGTTTTTGTTATTTAAAAGTTATTATTATATTTTTTGAATTTGTTTTAAGCTTATAGTAAGATTAAATTTATTCTTGTTTTATATTGTTTCTTCTTTGATGTAACGTAAAATATTCATTATTTATTGATAGATTTCAAAACATATTTTACAAAGAAGAAGTCAGACTTGTAATGATTTTCCAATCTAACATATTATAATATCAACCATTAAATATAATATACACAAAAGAATCGGATTTATAAAATGCAGGCATTGAAAAAATGTATACTACAGACGGCCTGCGTAATATCGAATTTTATTTCTACATTCACAATAAGTTATTAGAATAATCATTAATATTTAGGCTTTTATTTACCAGTTTAAGGGCTGAGTACAATTTAAAATATTGGGCCTTAAATAGTCCATCTCTTTGTCCTTTAACGCTAAAATAAAATTTACCCATACACAAGAATATTATAATTTTTCATTATTTTTAATTAATATACATAATAAAATATACGAATATATACGATGACACCACTCGCAAGGTCTTACAAGGTTATATGACCAGTTGTCGGCAACACGATGAACAACATTATCGGTATTAATGGAAAAAGGAATATTGATTCCTAAGCTATACAAAAATATCGATCGGACAATTATAACTTGAGTCCTCTATTCTCTGTTATCTCTATTCTCTTACTGTGCCCGCTGTCGTACGACTGCATACATTGTATTACAATAGTTTTTAAAAAAAATACGAAACACTAAATAACAAATATTTTAATATGTGTGTTTTGTATTATATCATTTTTGTAAACATTTTGAACAAACGAATATCGCCGAAAACGTTTAACGCTTTGAAAATTAATTAATTTAATTTCGTTGGTTCACAAATGTTTGATAAATTTATAACATTTTTAATTTTATTTCCAACGAAGTTTTACTAATAATTATTATTGTTTGATAAAAACAACTATTTTGGATACAGAGAGTATAAACATACAGAATTCATACAAAAAGCTTTTTTAAATGTAATGTACAGTTATACGCACGTATTTTTATAATGTTATTTTTTTAACTTATGAAACATTGTCAGATAAAAATAAAGATTAAAAAAATTTTATAAAAATCATTAGTCGTTATATGATGATATTTTCGTTAAGAACAAAAATATTTAGGAACAAAATCTTTTCAACACAATTAATATATTTTTAAACTATATGCTGTTCGCTATAAAATAACTCTTTTTACATTTTCTCTCTCTCTCTCTCTATCTTCAGGACTCGAAATTCACCGTGTTAAACATGTATCCCTGCAGAGCAGTAATAGGATACAACATAATATATATCTAGTATCTAGTAGTCCGTGCAGCGAAATCAATTGACACGATGCCATTCTGTATGCGTTGCGCTTTATTATAAGATTGTGTTTGACAGAAAAACACACGACCGTAAACCAATATTATATCATAATTTTGTTGTAAAAGGAAACGTTTTATACTATTCCGCGTATTTCTGCGACCAGCTGTTTAAACGCCCACATGCATTAAATCCACGTGTTGGGCACATTACAATTGTATGATAATACGTTTCGTAAACACAAGAACGTTATAGAAACAATCCTTTTAAATGACATTTATTTTGTGAAACACGTCGCTATGGCATTACAATTATGAACATTCATTTCGGTTTAGAGGAAAATTAAAAATAATAAATAAATAAAAATAGATTTTGATGGAAATAAATAATTTTAAAAGCAAAGTTTTTGTTCCCCACCCAATAATATTGTAATACGAGATTACATTATAATTTTATAAATTTATCCGTTATTCACCGAAACAAACCGAAAGGAAATTATGAAGTACGCATATCTACGTTCATTAGCGAGAATTACTATGTGGATCTTGTTTAGAAATTGTTCTAGACACTGTATAGACATTTTTTTAGAAATTTTGAAACTGAGACTTACAGCTGATATCTGTTGTTTAACAATTGCGTACGACTCATGCAAGTGTACTACATTGATATATTGAAAACGATATATCTGTTACAGTCTCCGATTGAACTAAGTAATATTTCTCTACTGTTTCGAGTGTACCATTGATGTGTTTTTTTTTTATCTCCCTAATCTCGTTCTAATACTGTAACATCTTAACGTTTGAAATCTAGTCGGTGTATGAAGCGCGCCGTGTATTATATGGTTGTAGATAGCTCGCACACAGTTTACATATACATTTTAACATATTATGTGTGTTGTGATTGAAAACGGGAAATCATTTGATAGTTATTTGAAAAAATGAAGTACGTTAGCGTAAAACCTTTTAAATCCAATTGTGATGACTTTCAGTCTTTGATACATACTTAGACACACTGAACTGTTTCGTGTTATTTTATAATATATTTTTTTCTTTTCATAATCTCATAAAAAAATAATAATGACAAAAGCGGTGGTGGTAGTGTTCGAGTAGTTTCAAAGTTAAGGCAGGTAACCCAGTTTAATAGTTTTGAAAGAGATGAATGCGAATGCGGTAAAGAGATAGATGGATACAGATATAGAGAGAAATAGAGAGAGAGAGAGATGGGATAGAGAAAGAGAAACAATAACTTTAAACGACCGTCACACATGGTAACGTAACGCTACAACGGAACACGAGGATGGCTATCGAATTAAAAGTTATTCTGTACCACCAATAACCTGACATCACGCATTTCCCACTTATACCACCGTGGACCGCTACGATGTTACCAACAAGGAACCAGTACGGTCGAGTAAAAGTCGTCTCTATAACACTAAGCAATATTAAGTAAAAATATGGTAGGGTACTTACTGAATACATGTCGCGTATTCATTTCGAGAACACAATTGTTTATGTGTTCATACGCAGTAGCACGTCTCCTATAGGACCTTATAAGGTACAGATTTTCCGAACACTTTCATTCGACGATTAAAAATGAATAAAATACTCGTACAAAGATTTATGGATCTCGTATCCCACGAGAATGCAATTTTCAATCAATTTCACAACTGATGATGAACCGATCACACGTGTGGAGCGCAGAAAACTCTAGAGGAGTTCATCGAAAATCGTTTCACCGACGACCATCACAGTATCACGCAGGACCGTGGTACACGCTCGCGGTCGATCGGAAAACGTGCGTGTGAACGGAACACTTCACAAACTAGCGGCGGTGGCCAATGTTCGAACATGCGTTAAGCGGACAAATACGTATTGATGGACGTCAGATAAACGTGAGCTGGTCGTGGAATGGGCCTGAGGTTAAAAGTTCCGAAAAAATTGTGTACTGCGATACATATAGCTTTCCATCGGACGTGATCAAAATTAAATTTCTTTATTTCACACCGGCTGTGGTCGCGCCCAGAGATTCGGTGCCGCGAACGACGCGAGTATCACTCGATTCTATGACGTCGTGGTAGTGTGGACGTTGACGTCACCGCTGTGTCGTGTCAATCATAGTAAGGTGAAAAAAATAAATCATTTTCGCCGGTCCGATGTAAAACAGTTCGCGATGCACAAATCAATTTATCCGCCCTTACCCGAGGTCCCCCGCCTCGGCTTCAATCGACACCGAGAAGTAGAAAAGCACATCGAGTGCACCCAAATGTGGTCGGTCGCATTCGTTAAGACCACGGTCGCACTATGCCGAATGGTGCCGATCATTCGAATTGTCCTAACTATTATTTTAGGCAATATCAATAACAATAAATCTAGATCAGTACCCTCAGTAAGTACTTATTTACTTACTTATTATAAATGTTGGTTAATCATTTGTGAGTTTAAGGGAGAGGGTTGATATAAGACGCGAAAAATTTGATTTTAATATATAAAACAAATAAAAACTATGGACTATAGTAATATCCAAAACATTACTCAACATATTCTTAATACTCAAAAATGTATTATTTATTTATTAATAGACTTCAGAGTTCCGTGCGACGAAAATTAGCTTACTACGAAAGGGTTCAAACACGCCATACTTGAAACAATCGCGTACGTGTTTCTCAGTATTGAAGGAACCGCTGAATATTTAGCATACCGTAACAGCGTACATCGGGCGCTCGCATCTGCAGCTATTCTCGTACAATTTCAAATGTATGCACATCAAACATAATCGAATTCTAAGTTAAGTTTACACGACCAAGGGTATCGATTGGGAATGAAGAAGAGACAGTATGGAGTACTCTCCCCCTTTCGATAAAAGAAAATAATATGAATTTGTTATTTCATAGATCATCATTAATATAAGGACATGAAATATAATAGTTGTCAAAAATATATGGTTTGTTTTTGGTTATACTCTCCTAAAACTTTGCGGGCGCAACACGACTATATTGCTGGGTATTCGCAATAGGCCGTGATTATGTTATGATTTTGGTAGAATTCCAAATGTCTATACATATGTATACATTAATGTATATATGGTATATATATGTGTATGTATAAGCCAGAATATTGACAATTGAAAAAAATTAAACTGCATCACGTGCTCTCTCCCTTCCCCCAACCACCTCTACTCAATAACGAAATACACGACATACAGTTTCTGCGATCGATACGGATGGGCACCATTATTAATTTTTCACGTCGTAAAGGTAGGAAACAATTCCAAACGAAAATATAGTAATACAGCATAGTGCAATATATTGAACCACAAGCGTTTGATATTTGATGTAGGAAGATAAAAGAAGAAATTAAAAACAATAATAATAGTAATAATATTGAAGGAAAAACTAAGTCAATGAACGTCTGAATGAATAGCTACGTAACGCGTTCGATAACGAGAGGACATAAAAAATAAAATAAATGAGAAAAAAAAATTCAAAAGTCTGCGTACCTACATATGAATCAATTCACCGCTCTACATCATGGTTACGTAGTCCGTGTGTTATTACAACAAAAATCTCTGAATACGAAGTGCTTCCTCCGCATGCAATGCGACCGGATTTAAAGATTATAAAAATGACGGGTTTCCTCGTTGGCAATTTTTTATAGCGCGCGGTTACTTCTGACACACGTAATTCAAATGTATTCAAAACGTTTACATAACTGGAGGGTGTAATATAAAATACATAAATTATTCTTGGCGGGCGGATTTTTTTTTTCATACCCGGGTATATACATTTTTCTTTTTTGATTTTCGCCACATTTTGTTCTGTATCGGTTTATCTAAATTCAAGCCCATATATATTTTCCGTGCGCGCTGAAAAGCTATATACGTATAAATCTAATCAGATTTTTTTCCTATTCATCTATTTCGACTGAATCGATTCCATAAAATATTATTCAAAGTCAAAACTGTTCAAGTGAATCTGTATTGCACTTTTATTTAGAAATATCGCGAACTTGAGTGTTGAACACCAATACATGCATATTTGTGCGCACAGGTCCGCATGAAAAACGAAATCTCGCAAAGTAGCTACGGTTGACGGGTATAAATATTTTTAAACACCAACTAGGTGCTGTTACAAAATGTTATTGAAATAAAAGTGATTGAAGCCGTTGTCTAGACACACATTATGCTGCGTGCGTGTGTACAAACATTTCGTCTTCGGTTTGCACACGTCATTACACCTACGTAGTATCACAAAGCAAAGTGGCGGCAATGCTCCGAGGCTTTGCAAATTTCTGAGACTATATTTCTTAAAAAAAAATTACAATGCTGATGAATTCAACAATAACTCCTTAAGTCATACGTAATAATACCAGATACAACAAGCATTAAAGTAGAATAACAAGAATAACAATTCACCCAACATTTTGTAAGAACGAACATACTAGAGTATATTGAATCAGGAACGAAAACTATTGGGATAACTTATAATAGGTACAACTAAAATCGTTATAAAATTTTAAGTATATTCATATTATATAAATTAATAATACTATTAATGATTTAATTGATAAACTCGAAATTATCAATTATAGGACATTTTTCGATATAAATACCTTTAATACATTGAATCTGTATAGACAATATAGGATTTGTAATTTTTCATATTAACATAAAATTAACTCAAAAAAATGTTAATTAATTATTAGTTATGTTAGATAATGTAAGGGAATATATTGATTTTATAGTTTTATCTGAATATTGGATCGAGAGTTTTTAAATTAATATTAGTATAAATAAGTAATTTTCAATTATATAAAATCTATAGTAATAACTTAAATCACAATAGTGGTTTAATATTTATATTAATTCTAAGCATAAAATTTATCCCGTTAATAAGATAGTTATTGATAACTGTAATTGTTTACAATTTAACATCAATACTAGTAGGACTACTAGTGTAATAAAAGCACTTTATAGAAGTCATAAAAACAATGATATAATCATTATAATAATAATGAAAAAAAACTACAGATTTGCAAAATATAATTTATATTATAATATCAATCTCATATTACCGATCATTGTAGTATAGTTTTAATCGAAAAGCAAAAAATATAGAAAAAACAATAATAATTATAATAATTACAAAGTTTAATTAGAAATACAGATAAAATAGTAAAAAAAATTATATTAAAGAGAAAAAATTTCATTAGATTACAAAAGTATTACAAATAATTTAAAAATAAATTAACCTAACTAAAATGATTATTTGAATTTGAATATTATAAAATTAAAATTAAAAATAATACTGGGCACATTAAACAAGTACAGAACAAAATTAAAGAAATAGAAGAAATAGTTAACAAGAAATAAAAAAATATTAATAGCGTGCTAATATAATCAAACATAATAATAAATTAATTGACATGAACATCAACGATAAATCGTTGACAAATACTTTTAATAATCATTTTATAAATATATGTAAAAAAATAATAGAATCAATACAAAAAGATAAAATTGCATGTAATAAACCAACATTAAATAAATAAATTTAAGCACAACAATTAAAATAAAATATAATATCCATAATAATAAAAAATGTTTTTATTCAAGTTATTTAAAATAGAGGAACATGACATACGAATTCTAAAGCTAACGATGAACTTTTACTCCGAATAAAAACGTTCTTGGGCCCCGTAAAAAAATCTGTGCCCCTCCCCTAAAGTCTTCCGTTGGCGCCGTCACGACCGACCTGCGGTATAGAGCTATCACACGCGTGTTCACTTTACGTATTAAATGTCATCGTCGCTTGTATTATTGCGTTTGTACGGTGCAGTGCGATTCCGTATACCGCAAAACAATAAAATAAAGCAGTACCATGCATCACCGAAATCCATGCGGACACACAAGTTCAGTTTCAATTCACGCGTCTAAACATCCAATGTAGTTCAATAGTTTTTCCGAAGTGGAACGTATGGATTTAACAGTACGCTTTTATTTTTATTTTTTTCCAATTGCTCTAAGACACTTTTCTGATAGTATATTTGAACCAAAGTCTCGTTACATGATCAATAATTTGATTTGTAGGCTATACCGTGGTACTCCATAGAGATATTATAAGAATGTAATATCTGTAGTTTATCAGAACAAAATGAAAAACTGATAAGTATACGGAAAACGCTGTTGAGAGTGTAAACGCCGCGTATAAAATGTTCAACTAATAACATTATTATTATCTATTAATATCTCGATTGATCGTTTTTACGGATTCTGACAATTTTTTCTCATTTCGCTACACTAACGACAATACCACGTATCTGACATTTTACACAAAATGAGTTTTTGGTATCAAAATATTCGCAATCTCCTTGCGCACACAATTTGTTTCTTGTGCAATAACCTAATATCAATTATTTTCCCTCCAAATTGTATTTAAGTGATAACACGTATTAAAAAAAAAAAAAAAATAAATCGTGGCGAGTAATAACAAAAAACTAAAGCGAATAACCCATAACTGCACTAAATGCTATATAATGATCAAATTTCACAAATTTAAATATATAATACCATAATAAATGGACAATTGGTGAATTGTAGATACGTGATATTGTCGTTAGTGTAGCAATTTAATTCTTTTACACAATATTTTAATAAATTTAAAATATAATTTTAGATATCAGGACTATACATTTAACGGTCAATAGTAAGAACCAGGATCTCCACTTTTTATAAAATAAATTTCTGTACATTATCTGATAAAGGAAAATTTTGTCTACAGTTTGGTGCAATAACCAGATAAATCCGTTTTAAAAAAATGTAAAATGTAGATCTATATATATTATAATTTATCCATAATTCCATTAGAAATGTAATAATTTAATTATTAATACTTCCTGAACAATTTAAAAAAATGAAGACACCTGATTCTTAGTTTGGACCCTTCAATTACTGGTCCTGATATCTAATATTATATATAACATTTTCTTCTTCGTAACCTGGCGCATCTATACTAATTTTTACAACTCGTATAAAAAGTAATAGTTATAGGAAATCAAAAGAAGAAATAATTGTAATCAATGTTTTGAACATTTCAATTGAACTAGCTAAGTCCTGCATCGTATAAATTTCATAGCATAGAATCCAATACATCTCAAACCATTGAATATAACTTACATGCTCGAATCAGGACAATATTTACCATTAGACAGGATAGACAACTGCTTATAGTCTTTGTTATTATTAGTAGGCCTTTGATTTTTATAAATTTTTTATTTTAAAATATAACTTTTATCGTATCAATACAAATTTGTCTAAGGGCCTCAAATTACTAAATTAGGCCCTATCCCCAATATAATAATACAACACGGATAACAGATATTAAAATATAAGTCTTATCCGTATATGTAATATAGTAATATATTATTACAAATTATGTCCAAAAACACATAATTTGTAATAATATATTAATATTTTACATGTCCAAAAACACATATAGTGTTCTGACCAAGATCGGCCGATAAGAAATGAGTAGATTATCATTAATAATGTTTAAAAACTATAACTTTGTGCACGTAATATTTAGTGATTATCAATTTATTTAAAATTTAAAAATGAACGATATAATAGAAAGTCACTCTGTGCCTTTGAAGTTCTATATCGATCACGGTTATACTAAATCCGTTTCTCGATATATATATATATATATATATATATATATATTACAGTGGTAATAATATAATGTTATTTTATCAAGTCGATTTGCCCCAGAATATTGGTTCATGAACAAAATAATAACATATTGTGTGTTGCAACACAAATTGAACGTGTAGTTCCGTCGATTTTATGTCAGTATAGCTCAGCCATAATTCTTTATTTCTCTATTTATGGAAACAAATCTAAAATCTAGGTGTTATGTTATATCCTTTTC
>JASXSY010001580.1:0-48103 GCA_034509805.1 Sipha maydis | reverse complement strand
CATATAAAATAAAACCCAACATATTTAACAGTGGCTCCTTGAAATTGATTTCTATGTTATCTAGCATTAAATACAACTTAGCAAGATTGATATGCAAATGCATGAACTTACGAGCCCTGATTATAAGCAATGATGTAGGTATAGAATGTATGGTAGAAAGTTTTAACTAAATCTCAAGTGGGCAATAACGATAAACTTAGTATACAAGTTTCATTAAGCATATTTTTACTTCCTTCAAATGTCATATTCTGAAAATATTTTCATAACTTTAGCAATTAAAATAAATGAAAAAAATACCAAAAATAAAACTACGTTCTTAGTAAATTGTTGTGCATAAAAATAATTCTGAGAATATATATTAGAATGGTATTACATATTGAATATTTTTTAAATACATAATCTAAAAAAACGAAAAATGATAAGAAAAATGATAATAGAATTATTATTTTACCAACAGCTATTGAATATTTCCGAACTTCAAAATGTTTTAATTTTGTCTTAATTTTGTCTAATTTTGTATACTCATATTCATATTATAATTAATTTAATCAACTTATAGTTAGTAATTAATTAACAACGACATTCAAAAGCTTTTGTAATTACAGATTTCCCTTAGAATATTAGCAATCTAACTTTATATATCAATATCTGTTTCCCGTTATAATAAAAATGTCCATGGCAACGCGCATAATCATGCAAATTTACATATAACTGATATTACTTAAATCGACCTATCCACTAATCTCACCGTTACTTTTAAATTATATGACCCAAAGACTTACTATGGACTAATTTCTATCCAAATAAAATAAATAAAACCATGACTGAAGAATTTCCAATGCACATTTTTTTTTAAATAATTAGATTGGTATCTTCCTTAAATATGATTACCAATATCAACACGCTTGTGCATTTTAATGATTGATCAATAAAAAAGAAGATTTTTGTTTGGAATATAATAAAAAACGGTTAGTGGCATTCGGGGACTGCCGCGATAAAGCTATTGCATATTAAATAAATAAGAAGTTGATATGATTTTAAATTTTTTTATTATTCTAATTATTCAGGAATTTGTATCAAAGCAACTACGATATTCCATTAATTACGGGATTCCACAGGTAGTGGTAACGCTTTTTCGTTACGAAAAATTTTTTTTCAGTCACTACACCAGGCCTGCGATAAAAGCTATGCAATAGCTTAAAAATAAACATTTTTAAGGTTGTTCTTCATAAAACTCAAAAATAGAAAGTGTAAACAATCTATGATGATTTAAGGAAAACACATCACACTTTAAATGAATAAAGCAATGTTTATGAAATAATAAATCATAGTATATAGATATAGTTTTTTCGAGCTCCCGCGAGATCGTCGATTTTCGTTGAAAAAGTTAAGTATTTTTTACGCTGAAGATACTGGAAGATTCGTCTTGCGAAGCTGTGTGCATCCATACAGATTTAAAGACAGTCGGACCAAGGGTTGAAAAGATACAGCAGGATAAGGGATAAATCAGGTCAAAAACTCAATTTTCTATAGTAACCAATACGGATAGGGCTATCACTCCTACCTGGACGGTTCTTTATCTTTGTGTTTCGCGGGGAGTGTACCTACGGCTGCTTCCCGTCTTTTGATATAAGTATCAACTCTTTAAGTTTAAATACGCACCCTCGGGGGCGGTTCAAACAACCGAAAATTAGATTTTTCTACAAAATTCGAATGTTTATTTGAAAATCAATAATCTCGTTATCGACCTATGTTCTTCTTCTTCTTCTTTTGCCTCGCCTTCCTCCCAAATATTTGGGGTCGGCCACCCTTGTCCTACACCTCGTTAGCGACCTATGTTACTAACAAGAAATCAACAAGTATTTAAATTATTTTTCGGAAATTTTTCTAAGTCAAAAATAAACAACGCCGTTGTTATTCTGTGTTGCTAACCAGAAATCAACAGGTATTTTATTTATTTTTTATTTTCAAAAATTTTCTAAGTTGGAATAAACAACTCCGTTCTTATTCAACGTTGCTAATAGGATATCAACAAGTATACAAATTATTTTCCGAAAATATTCTAAATCCCAAAAGAGATTAATCAATTTATATCCGTCCAGATAGGATTGATAGATTTCAGGTGACCCAACTGAGCATCAAGATTGAAACAAGGAATCATACAGCGTATGGAAAAAAGTCCAGGTTTACATTTTCTTTTTGACAAAAACAATATGGATGAAAAAGATAAACCAGTAACCTCTAAAAGACCAAAGTCTACAAAAGAGACAGAAAAGAAACCCAAGGAAAAGATACCCACCAAGGCCACAAGGGACAAATCAACAAAGAAAAAAGTAACGACAAATCGACAAGCATCAAATTCTGATAGCAGTGATAGTCCAGACGACATAGGCAATACTATTGCCGAATTACTGAACAAGGATAATCAAGTACAGGAGAACAGGAATATAGTAAACATCGAGAAGAAAATCTCTGATGAACTATTTGAAAACACTGATCCAATGAAGGCAATAGAGAAAGTTTATAACGCTATAAAATATAATCCGGGAATAGATTTTATGATACTTGATAAGCTAAAGAAAAACATCATTCAACTACGAAAAGATTCAACACAACAAATCTTAGATATAGGGAGATTAAAGGAAGGTTAAAAGGACAGATTGCTCAAACAGAGAATTTATTGAAAATAATTCAAGAAAATAATAAAAATACAAACCAACAAGAAAAAAATTTAAGACAATCAGAAAGACCAATAGAAGAAAACGAACGAGAATAAATCTCGACTTATAACATCAAGATTGGGCAATAGAGTTGTACCACAAAAACATAAGGAAGAGGATTTTATCGTCGTTAAGAACAGTCAAAGATCCCGTTCTAAAAAACAAATAGAGAAATCAAAAAATGAAATAATAGAAACGGGACTTATAATTAAAAATATAGAGAGTAGTACATCGTTAGAACTCAAAAAACAAGTATATTCTGAAATATTAAAGAAAAGCTCAAGACCAAATATAATAGTAACGAATATTATTAAAGAACCGGAGACATATACATCAAACCGGCTGACCAGAAAACAAGAGAAGCCATATTAAAAAGTAACCTTGACGTGGTCGAGCAAAAACCATTAAAACCAAAATTATTGGTGTACAATGTTGATAGTGACTTGACTGGTGAAGAAATCATCAATGATCTTATACATCTCAACGTTGAACTAAGAGACACAAAAAAAGAAAAATATAACGCAATTAGTAAGAAATCTCCACAAGGACAACTTTCTTCCAGAAAAGTATCTTGGTTATTGGAAGTCGATCCGAGTATGTATAAAAAACTTGTCAATGGACGATTCTTCATTGATATGTCTTATTGTAGAATCCAACCTTATGATTAGGTGACTCGGTGTTTCATATGTCAAAGATATGGACATATATCAAAATACTGTCCAAAAAATGTACAAACATGTATGATATGCACATCACAAGAGAAAGATCACGATTGGAAAAACTGTAAGGCAAACCAAAAGTGTGTAAACTGCGGAAATAATGAACCGTCTAACCACCTTGATTGTCCCTCAAGATTTAGGGCAATAATACAAAGGTGCAAGAAGATTAACTATGGAACAAATCCAACATGATTAGTTTAAAGATAATACAAATAAATGCAGCGAGAAGTCAAATAATAAACGACGAACTCCTGCATTATAGTCACAAAAATCAAATTGACATAATATTATTACAAGATCCCCTGTTGGTCGGGGTTAGAATAGACCATCGGTTGTTCCTGCCTGTCGTAAAAGGCGACTAAAAGAGACTTGTAGTAGGGCAGCAGCTATAAAAATATTGGGTGTAGATTTATCATCTACACGCCAGATAGCAACCAACAGATATGGGAAACTGTACAACTAATGGCTGCACTGCGATACGGAAGGCAACGGGAAACCACCGTATAAATATCCCAAGTATCAGCAATCAACATGTCTTCTTCTCAAGATAAGAGGGAAGACTGAAGATTGCTGCAAACCAATCTACGGATTGAAACCATAAAGAGAGAGAAATCATAGTAAAAACTTTAAAGATCTGAGTACTGTATATAGTCGACATTCACCAACAATAAAATATTTATGGAGATTAATTAAGCAGGGATAATATAACATACAATTATGAAACCTTGTCATTTCCAGTATGACTAATGTAAGAAAAATGATGACTTTTGTGACTCTCTCAAGTGCTGTATTAGTTTATAATTTTTTTAATATTATAAAAATTTTTCTTTATTTAAATGCGTAGATCGACTATAATATAAAAATAATATGATAGATCATTTTCTGTAGTGGATCACACATTTCACCTGAAATATACAACAATACTTAATCTATAAAGTTATTAAAGTTTAAATTTATTATTTGTTAAAGTGTTAAACTAAAAAATACAGTGTACTCATTCCAACTCATAAATGTCTTTAACTCTATAACATTTATTCTTTAATAATTCGATGATTTCATTATTTTATTTACTTATAATTTTTGTATTACTTTAATTTTATAGTATGAAGACATTTTTAATTTTAATTTCAAGCTGTAGTGGATATTGGGTTGTTTCAAATCAATTATAATACCAAAAATATAAAAAATATATAATACCATCATACATATAAATACATGTATCGTATTTATAAGGGTACTTTATGCAGTAAAATCTAAACATTTTAACAAATAATAAAAATGCATTAATTAATTTAATAAATTTCTTCATTATAAAATAATTCCGTTGTTATTATATACCATTGTATAATAAATAATAATCAATAAATATTATTCTAAAGGTATGTTTGTGTGTGTTTTGTATTTAAGCTTGATCATAATTTTTAATATATAATGCATTATAAAAGAGCAATAGTTAAATCATTTTTCAGGTATTTGTTTAAAATTTAATGAAGTATATTTCTTAAAACAGTTAAAGTGTAATAAAAGAATGTCTAATTATCAAATATTTACTGATAGTATAACATCATCTTGTAAGTTCAAGCATTAAAAAACCTATAATTAAATAAACAATAAGCACTAATGCAATAGTGTCAAATTAATGGCAAAATATCCACTGAAAATGTTAAACAATATATGTAAAATAAGGGCGAAAAAAATATTAAGTATACTTTGAAAGAAATTAGTATCCGTTTATATTTTATTAGTTATAATTCTGTTACTTCATATCGACCAATATCACTCCTTTCATCCAAACTCTTAGAGGAACTTCTTCTCAGACGTCTTTAACAAATTATAGAGGAAAAACATACTAAACCAGAACATCGGCTTGGATTCCGCAATAAACATTCGATAATCGATCGAGTACCTACATCACGTCACTAACGTTATTAATTTATCAACAATATTACTGTAGAGAATTCATTGACATAGGATAAGCTTTTTACAAAGTCTGGTAAAAGGAATTTCTCGTTGAACTGTTTGAAACACTGCTACATACTTGGTGTAAAATTTTGAATCATACTTGATCGGTTGTCAATTCCTAGTTGTATGTAAAGAAACGGTAATCGAATGGAATATATATCAGCTGGAATATCACTAGGTAGCGTCTGAGAACTAATCTTGCACGTACTCTATACGGAAAATATTCCAAAGGATAATAATAGTACTCTTGATTTGATGTGGGTAATATCTAGGTACCCATTTATCCGGGTAATACCCGATTTTCTGGGACGTTTTCGGGTAGTGGGTACCCATTATCCAACACTTTCGGGTACCCGATAGTTTTTGATACACGTAAACGGTTAAGCTAAGAGGTAATCAGTATTAAATCGTGCATTGCACAACTACATACACTGAACAAACATACCTAAACTAACCTACATTGAATAAAAAATATTAAAATATTTCCTCCAGTTCGGTACCGAATGCCGTAATGTGCGCACGTTGGTTATTAGCAGTATGCTCGCCGCTCTCTTATCTAATCGTTTACCTCTTTTACGGCCTTGTCCATAATTCATAATAATCAAATTATCACCGCAACCTAACGTGGTTTCTTCCAAAAATACGAACAAAAGACATCATTCTTCATCTATTCCAAAGGCAGAAGAAAAGAAAACCAAGTTTTTCACCAGTCCAAATCGGTTCTCCGTTCTCGCTAATCGTAACGACACCGACGTAGACCCATCCGGTTCCAACGTTAAAACCCGCAATAGCGTCGACAAATTATGTAAGCCACCACCAATTTACGTAAAAAATGTCGACAATATTTCCACCTTCATCTTCAGCCTCATGACCATATTCGACTCTACATATTTTATCTGTAAATCCATGCCCTCCTTTCTTATCATCAACACGCATTTCGTTGAACATTTCAATATGTTACTAACAAATTTATAATAATTAAATAATTATCTTGATAGGTGTTTGAAAAGTTTTGTTAACTATGCTGTTTTTATAATCATATAGCTATTAATTTACTGTAATGTAAAAATAAACTGTAAATTATTGAAAAACCTATATAAAATAATATCTATTTATAGCAGTTATCTGTGCAATGAAAAAAAAAAAAAGATAGCGAAATTATGGGTTTCGTTATAATCGTTTACTAGATAATGAGTATACTAACCATAATGGGTACCCGATCCATAACGGGAACCCAAAATTTTGTAAATCGGATAATACCCGGGTACTCGGGTATCAAGACCACTAGATGAAAACACAGCGATAGCAATATTTGCCGACAATACGGATATTTTATTGATACGTAAGAATCAGTTAATTGCAATTGATAAATTAAAAAAGTTAATTGACATATTTGTCTGGACGAGACATTAGCAAATTAAGATAAATGGCAATAAATCAGTATACGTTTACTACACAATGGACTAAACCGAAAACAATATACAACAAATATATTAACAAATAGTAATAAAAAAAGTAGTAATTCGACAAAAATATTCGGAAAAGATCCTTGGAATATACCTTGACTTTTAGTTAAACTGTTAACGTCATTCGGCTTAAAAAACTTACAAATTTAAGAAAAAATTCGAAAACTCAACTAGTTAGCCGAATCCCACTTCGAGTTAACTATAGAAAACCAACGTTATTTGTACGTAACCATTATAAGACCAATTTGGACTTATTCAACTGTGGGCTGTGTATCACTTTTTGAGTAAAAATAAATTTTGAATGATCTCAAAAAAGAAAAAAATATTTTTAGTTACATCAAAAAATTTAAGAAACTCCAGTTTAAAATGAAATATTTCTTAGAGAGTAAGAGAGCTGAAATCATTAGATTTATGTTATTAACAAATATGCTAGAAATAATATGACCTTACTAATTATCTCAAATATTTCTTACATTCTCTTAAATACTCGTGTGTATATATATATATATATATATATTATTTTGAAAATATAAGCTAAATGAAAAATAAAAAAAAAACCTATTAAACATAGCAATGTGATATTAAATTTGATTACAAATATTAAAATATATCTGTAGATTTTAAAAATGTTTTTAATAAAACTATATATAAGGCAAGTACACTATAAACTAATATAACTTAAAATATGATAAAGATATAAAGTTGAATTATATCATGTTAATTTAATAAATAAAAAATACAAATTAATTTCTTGATTTACTTGTAATTTTTAATTTTTAATTCTTTTAAGATAATTTTAAAAATAATACCATAAATAGACCAACAAATATTTTTTAATGCACTATAGCATCTCTAAACGAACCATAAATCAAACGCTATATTTAAAAAAAAAATTATGAATATTTAATATGTGCATTTAAAGCAACTAGTCAGTGTCCATGCTAGTTTTGGGGAATTGTAATTTATGTAATTTTGAAAGCCAAATAAAAAACATAATGTAAGATAAGTAAAAAAAAAATTCTCTCTATTTAAAATTACAAAAACCATTTATAAAACATAACATACGTATTTTTATCATTGATTCATAGAACTCTCCGTAGGTTATGATTTGTCAAAATTAAGATGAAATATAAAAATAAAAGAGAAATACAGCATTTCTCTCCTTTTTTTATTGTTTGTTTACTTTTTTCCGAATAGTTGTTACATTTATTCATATATTGATGAAATGTAAATACAATTCACCAACGGAATAAAATATGTATTTTAGAGTCCGACGCATAATCAAAAACTCATAATATTTATTCTGCCTATTCTAGATTTAAATTTATTTTCTTGATTTTGCCATGATGTGTTATTTTTTATTTATATATAACTGGCCAGATTTGTTTCAATCATCGAAAGAAGAGATGTGATACTAAATAATAAATAATAAATAATATATTACTAGTAATAAAATATGTTATCTAGTAAATACTGTAAGTACTTTCGAAGGTAATTTTTTTAAATTCTAAATAGTTTTTCAAATAATTGTCAAAAATTGACAGAAAACTTATGGAAATTATTTAGGTACTCCAATTTTTGACAAAAACGATATTCTCTGTAATTATAATTTTAAAAATAATAGTCCTAAAAAATTTTACTGAATACTTATATTAATAGTATTACATATTATACATACAATAAATTTAATAATACAAGTAATTTTAACCTTTATTATTAATTTAATTAAATCAATATCCAAAGGTAGTACTTAAATGTGTGATTTTTTTTGTAGAAACCTGATACTGAAGTAATTAGGTACAATTCCTGATATATTGTGATGATAGTATATATAGAAGCCGATCCACTCAAAATTTTTTTTTGAAGCTAATGGTGCAATAGTGTTAAATTTATAAAAACATTTAACCTATATTAGTCACCCGTTTCTATACCTTATTTGACTCCTACATTTTTCCTCTTTTTAAGATTAAAATAAATAGATGTTTTATACGTATAATATTAAAAAATATTACAATACATAAAAATATAATAAAATTACTGGTCTGGATAAAAGTGTACATTTAAAAAAATTCTTTATAATACAATACGATTTCCCCAAATAAATTGAAGTAATAGATTATTAACTATTTTCCATTTATTTTCTAAAACAATAAAAAAAAACAATAATTTATGAATTTAAAAAAAAAAATATGCACAAACTCATAAAAATGTATTACATTTATCATATCCGTATTATTTTTGTTCAATTTACGAGTACTATCTCATTATAAATGTAAAATGTTTTTTTCAATAATTTTCCAGATCTTGACTCAAAAATTAGTATTATTAATTATGAAATAATAATTAGTAGTAAATTAGTAAATAAAATTATCAATGTAAAATATTACAAATATTTGTACATAAAGTCAATTTATAAAATGTTATGATTATTTATATTTATAATAAAATAATAAGTTTGAAAATTTGCAATCAATACTCCTTAAATTGATTATATTCAAAAGTTTTATGAAAAAAATTAGACAAACTTTATATAGCATATAATATAAGAGCTTAATAGGAAATATAAATTTCACCACTATGATAACATTATAATACTTGTTGATCAGATAGTTGGAAAACAAATTTCATTAATATCATATATTAAGTTAATAATAGGAAATATAAATTGTATCTTTGTTTTAGTTTTAATTTTATTTTTATGCATTCTACAAACATCAAATCCAAATTCACTAGCATTATAATATTTTTTCAACAACAAACGTTCTATGGACCAACTACACCTTGTCCGAGGCCCCAGGAAACTAAATTGTAAAAATTACTAAAGTGATTCATATTATAAGTCATATTAGATATAACTTTGTATACTACTAGTTTCATAATTATTAGAGCTCGGAAGTTATTGTACTAAAAAATATTAAAATGTATAGCATTATTTCAGTAAAATATATCAAAAATTGCATTTTTGCTGTAAAAATACCAATAGTTGCACTTAAAAATTGCAATAATTATTTTTATTTATCAAAATTATTTTAGACTATATTATTATTTATATTTATTTGTATCAATTATTTTAGAAAACAATTGTACAAATATTTTTTATTAAAACTATCATACTACAAATGTCAGTTTTCTTACAAAATATTTCAAAATAAAAATTCACATTAATACTGGAATAGTGGTTTTATTCTGGTCTTCTAGGATTTAAAACCGTTTTATTTGAACAATTATTATTTTATGTTTTAATTTACATTTGTGTGCCTACATTAAAAATTGTTTCTTTATGTGCTCGAGCTCAAAAGATTTCCGATTTAAAAATAGCAAGCCGTGTAACTCGCATATTGTCTTGTCAAATAATACGAGTATTTCCATTACTACTATAACAATCGATCAAACCTGATATATCCATCAATTATTATTTATTATTATTATATTATTCTGACATAGATTAATACTTGACATGACCTTATCGTTATTTTGTTTCTTACCAAAAGAAAAAAAAAATTATATCATGTAAATAATATTTTAAAATATTTAAAATTGTATTAGAAATGAGCAAAGTCAACAAAATTGTAATCAAATCGAGTAATTGCATAAAATTGCACTAATATTATTTTAATTCATACTTGCATAAAACGAATTTATAACCTATTTAGCAATAAATCCAAACAATAGAAAAATTTACAAATACAGCAACTTCCGAAGCCAAATATTTATCAATAAAGCTTTTAGTATGAGTATATTATCATATTTAGTTTTTTTTTTTCATACAAATAAATACAAACAAACACATATTAAAAATCACAACTAATTGTTATTGTTATTATATATTAATTATAATCGTATACAAATAAAATGTTAGCAACATAAACATTACAAAATATAATAATAAGTAATTACTATGTTTACAATATGTAGGTAGATAAATAATAATATTTTGTTACTGTTCTTTTTTTTTATTTATTGTACTAATAAATACTACATACTGCCTACTCGCAGTTATTAGATATAATTTATGAATAATACATTTAAAAATATTACAACATTTAATTTTTTATTATGATTGCTTATAGGTAATAAAAATGATTTTAGTTTTTAATTTTCACTCGTCAATGATGTTATTAAAAAAGCATTGTTCAATTATATTATTATAGCTTTGTCTAAATTATTCATAATTTATTAAATACCAATTAAATTAACTCTGTTTATTTAATTAAAGTATTTTTTGTATAATAGTTTAAAAATCTTTTTTATAATATTAATGGTGTATGTTTCTAAAGTAGTAATAAACAAGTATCTATCAACTTTTGTTAATATTTACCGTAAATATTTTAATGAAGAGCAAAAGTTTGAGTAAAATAATTATTAATGAATCATTAATAATGATTTATAATATAGCTTACAAGTATAAACTGTAAATATATTTATTAAAGACAATAAATTGTCGTATTTAAGAAATATAATGAACAATTCACCACTATTTTGTAGTTAATTGCATTAAGTAAAACGTGTAAAAATAATTTTAAAAATAAACCACATAGTTTTTAATTTATGTTATTCATGCCTATATCTTCCCCAAGACAAATAAAAATTATGAACAATACAATTTAAAATAAATAAAGTTCATACTGTGAAAAATGTAATCCCGATTGTTGTTAATTATTACGAGCGTCTAGAGACAGCACCTCTTATCAGTATCACACTTTCATGACCACTATTATGAAGAACTTTATAATTCTTGATAATCATAATCATGACAGTTGCTTTATCACATAACCGTTTGATTAAATTTAAATTATATTTAAATATTATACATATTTAAAATTTTATTTTATTAAATTCATTGAATTTACATACGTATACAATGTCTTCATCTTCAACATCAAAATTTGATGTTCATTTAATGAACAACTGGAAACAGTACGGTTAAAATTTGGATTTTTAAAAATTTTATTTTTAAAAAGAATTTAGAAAAATTCATATCTAACATTATTGATAAATTAGATAAATATTAATATAATATACCATTTTAAATATTTATATTTATTGGTTCATATAAGCACTACCACATAAATAATAGTATTTATAATCAATTTATTTATTTTGAATGGCTGGTCAATCAAATCAACAAAATTAAGGCCATAATATGACAACTTTGAATAACAAAGTCCAAGTTATTGTATAAATGATCGTTTATTTTAAATAAGCAAAATTATTATAATGTACAATAATGTGTATGTGTGTGTTCATGAGGCTGAGTGGCGTGAAAATGTAATACTGATAATAATAGTACTGATAAGAGGCACTGTCTCTAGACGCTCGTTTATTTATTAACTATCTCAACCGTAATTGATTAACTATGAAATTAATGTTAACCATAAACCTACCTACATGGAACATTTAATTCTATATCGGTTTTTGGTGCTACCGTAGGGACTAAGTTCAATCCCAAGCGTACCACCATAACTATTACCACCAAACCTTAATAAAATTACCAATCTGTGGTATCCCATTCACGTATTCCTAAATCCCCTTCTTTTAAAATAAAAATAAAATAAAAATTTAAACAGTTAAAATGTAATATGCAAATATACATCATGACAACATCAATTTACTTTTGAAGTAAAATAATATATTCAACTGGAATAAAAATAAAACATTTAAAAACTTTTTATCGGACTACGTGTCAACTATAATGTATAAGATTATGCGTATGCAACATTTGTTGTTTCCGTTTACCAAAACATTCAGTATTACAAAAACATTGGAATTTCTCATTTTTTGGTTCACGTTAGGGTAACATATATTCTTATCATACAACAACATGAAAGTTTTTTTAATATTTGTATTATTAACTGCAGTTACAATGTAACTAAAATGGTTTATAATTTAAAATTTAAATATTTTCATTTTATCTAATGAAAAAAAAAGACTTTAATTGATACTTCTAAATTTAGTTCTCCAGAATAGCTACCATCCTCATTCAAAGTTCAAACTAAGTATCGACGTAGTGAACAATTTTGAAAAATGAGAAGTTTTTCCGTAATTTATATGGTGAATTATACATAAAAAATAAGTAACCAATGAATATTAGGCTTACATCTTCATAAAGAGATAGAAGTAAATCAAAGAAAATACATTTTGTTCAATTACTCCCGCATTGTCTTAAAGTTGATTTAATTATACTATTATACAAAAAAATGTCAATATAATAAATTCTTACCAAATGTTTCATCTCAATTTATCAATATCCTAAATTTATACATTACTGAATGACATTAATGTACTTAAATAATATAAATGCCATTCGAAGTTCTTTAATATAATATAAAAAAAAAATTCCATTTTAATAGATAGTAAACTAAATACAATACAAAATTTAAAAAAAAATAAAACCAATACGCACATATACACGATTAATATTAATGAAAATCTTAAATACATTATATTTTGTGTATTATATATTATATGCGGTATTTATCATTTTCAACTTATTCAAGATTAGGAAAACAGAAGGTTTACAAAAGAGTAGCAAAAGGTTCTGTATCAACTATTAGATAAAATATTTTCATTAAATTTTTATTTTTCCAATATAAATAGAAAAAATTAAAAAATTAAATAAAATAAAATAAAAACATTAAGCTTTAAAACAAATTATTTTATATTTTCATGAATAATTAATTTGGTCCTAGGTCCTTTAGGTGTATTTATCAGACTTGGGTAAAATACTTTTTAAAAGTATTTAGAATAAATACTCGAATACTTACAAAAAATAGTATTCCGAATGTGTATTCAAATACTTTATACAAATTGTATTCCGAATACATTATTTAGAATTTTTCAAAAGTTTTCCGAATACTTTTAAAATATTTCTAGTTTTTCAAACTATAACAATTATAGATATCATGAGAAATATTTGAAATTGTAGACTAAATATATGTTACTTTATTGCATTTTTATGTTATATAATTGTTATAGATTATGATTTACAACAATAATAAAAATCTGATAAGAGCTTATATCTACAAGATATGATGAAGAAGTAATAAAATCGTATAAAAATAGAGATGATTTAATGTTTAAAGGTATTCGAAATAATGTATTCAGAATACTCGTTATAAGTATTCAAAATACTTTATTGAATACTTTCAAAAAAGTATTTAAAAAGTATTTGAAATACATAAAAATTATTCTGAATACAGTATTCCGAATATTGTATTCGGAATACTACCCAAGTCTGGTATTTATGTTTATTTATACTTAATATATAGAAATATAATTATGAAGAATTTGTTACATGATTCCTGAATTTAAGTTATAAATTACACAACTAAATATGAAAAAAATATCAATTATTAAGCTGTACTTATTATATTATATTTTTTCGTTTTACTTCTAAATTTTGTTAGTAACTGAATTTCGACATTTTGTTATAAAAACATAGCAATAAAATAAGATAGGTATAATGTATGCAATTTAACATAATTTATATTTTTTAATCAGTATTATTATGTATATAATTTCTATAAAACAATTCTGTGTTTGATACTTTACTATAATTTTTGTATACAATTTTTTATTTTAATGTTTATTAAAGTTTTTATCTTAATTGCAATTAAGAAGCTAAAATGGTATTTATTGGTATTTCGAACTGGTAAAATGTAATTTAAATTATATATATATACTCGTCAAATTTTGTTGTCCCATTAACTAAATTTAAAGAAATACTAATATTGTAACGACAATATTCAATTTATTTTGGATTATTATATTTTTATTCGCTTTATCCAGAAAAGTATGAAAGTTCAAAAATGTAAGTTTTCAATTGAATGCAGTTTATTGAAGTGTATTTAGATACACAATACTTTTTGATTTATTTTCTGGTGCGTATGCAAATAAATAAAGATTTTCAATGCGTGGCAAGCCATACACTGTTCATATAAGAAGCGTGGCTCAAAAAAAAACAGCAGTGAGTGTCGTTTTTGGAAACGATTTTCAGTAAAATAGATACGTTCACTATTTTCTAAGTACACACTAAGGTATATAACAGTGAGGTTCCTTTTCGTTTTTTCAGTTGTTATAGTAACGACAAAATAACAACTATTCATTCGAACCTTATCAGGTATACTGATACTTCTCCTTTTTTTTTCGTGACAAAAAATAACCTATGTCTTTCTCCATTATTTAATCTATCTCTGCACTAAATTTCATCAAAATCAGACGAGTAATTTTTGAGATTTTTTGCGGGAAAATAAATATTTACTGTTTCTTTATAAATTATAAATTTGGTAAATTTTTAATATTTTATCGATAAAATTAAATAAATTAATTCATACATTTATACTGAAGAAATATAGTTTATATACAAGTTATCAATGCAATATAATTTCAAATAAATAAAACGATTAAAAATCACATGTAAATGGAGCAACGTAATGGTGACGATGCACAACACAGGCCTTCATCGTTTTCCGGATCATTTATCAGGATTGAGTTAATGCTGCGGACGTACTAAGCTTAAAGACCCGTCGAATGTGAAGACAAATTTTACTAACTGAACACTTTCAAACTATTGATTATTCTTAAGAACAAATTGTTCTTAGAACACTATATAATTTTACACAGAATAAAATATATTATCTTTTATTTCTAAAAAAAATAAAAACTATTGGTCGTTTAAATAAGAAACATTTATTCCAATAAAAAAAAATATTAACTAGGTATCAAAGTATTATACAATTAAAATAAATTTATAAAATCTTCGAAGAAGAAGATACTCTCCGAAGTCATTTATTTATTTAATCACTTTTATTTAATACACGTTTTATTATACTAGTAAAAAAATTAAGTATCAAACTTTAAGATGTTTTGCTAGAAATTAACCACAAATAAAAAGAGCTACTTATGTTCATAGTATTAATATGTATATATACGGCCTTAAGTTATTAAAAACTAAATAAAAAATTTAATTTAAATGTACGGGACAACAATATAATTATACATAAGAACATAAAATTCCTTAATTATATTAATTAATTCCAAGTACTATACTAATTGTTAAATTTGATTTATGTACAGATAGTTTATTAATTACTTACTGATATTTTATAATAATTTCTTGAATACCAATTGTTACTTTTCAGCCTAATCAAAAAATACGATTGTTATAAGTCCACCCTATAGTGACCTATATACTGTTCGATTTATATCCCACTATATGTTCGCTTACCTCAAGCATTTTGTCGCATGAGTAAAGTAATGAAATACTAGCCTCTATCTCGATAACCCACTCAACTTTTATACCTCAGCGGATAGTTTTTTCAACATTCATAATCGTCATTTCTTTATTTTGTAATAATACCAAAAATAGCATGTACTCAAAATAAAAATATTTTCAAACATATATTTACAATAAGAACCTTTTTCTTCTGTTGTAGAGAAGTTACAGTCATTGTAATTTATAACGATGGACATCCTCTTGGGACTTTCCCTTATTTTTCCTCTAGAATTTTCATAGAAAACACGAACTACCTTATAAAAATATATGAATTATAATATGATTCCTAATTTAGTAAAATATCTCTATTAAAATCAAAATGAAAAAAACCACAAGTTATTTTTTTTAATTCAACTAAAAAAAAAAATTACGTTTAGTTTTATATTATATATATTTACATTTGATTTAAAAAGAATTGCTATTTGATATTAAATAGATTTTTACTGTTATTCATTCAAGCTATAATTATGTTTTTAAGACTTCGATATTATTCATAAAATAATAACAGTTTTAACCTGTTTATATGTTATACAAATTTGTTTGTTGATATAGAAATATTTTAATAGTAAATTCATACACATATATTATGTTGCAATATTTTTTAAGGGGATAGAAAAAATAAGTATGAGTTTCCGCATATGTGTATACTCATGCATAGTATATATATATATATATATATATATACTATACTATATTTACTCATACATGAGTGTATCATAGAAAAATAAAAAGTTTGCTTGTTACAGACACTATCACATTAGTGTATTTTAAAAGTATTTTTAAACACATTTTCAGTAGTTATTAGCTAAGTACGTAATTATTTTAATATGATAAAAATACAAATCATTTTTTAATGCAATATCAAATACTAGGTATTTAAAATAAATATAATTTTTCTTAACACAAAACAATTTAAAAGCCATAATATTAATTTTTCAGTTTGTTAAAATCTAAATTCTTTGTATATATATTTTATACTGCACAAAAAACATTATTGTACATGAAAATCGCGGGTTCATATAACATCAAATAATATAAATGCTTATGGTTAAAGTGATATTATATTCAGTAAATTACTATGAAAATCTGTTATAATCATACATTTTTTTTTAATTTTTTTATAAAAAAACGATAATATACGCAAATAAAAGTAAAATGGTTTATTTAGTCAATTCTGTACATCTGCAATAATAAACATTTCATAAAATTTCTTAACAGAATAACGTAGTTGACATTTTAATTTATTCAAAACTATTTGAAATAAACTTATTATTCACTTATTGTAAGCCCAGTATAGCTCCATATCATAATCAAAGTTAAGTAAAAATCTAAATTTACATAAACTTCTTGATGGTAAAATTTCAACATCAATGTGCAAATCAGTAAAAAAGTAACTACATTTAATTAGTATAAATCAGACTTTTATGCAGTGCATATCATATGAAATTACAAATTATTTCAGGAATTTTCGAGTTTCTGTGCATGCGTAATAAACTATTAACGAAAATTTAGCGATTAGATGTAATCAGTATAATCAGTAAATTCTGTAAATTCTGTTTAAACTCTGTAATAAATCATTAAACCTCTAATGTCTCGTATCTCTCTTTCTTGTTCCCTCTTTCAATTTTATAATTACGGATTATTAGGTGGGCTTAATTGGTCATACACATAATAAAATATACGTGTGACCGCAGTACCTCGCACTACCTTATTCTATTTATTCCCTAATCTAAAACATAAGTAGTAATTAAGTCCGTATCACTACACAATTTTACGGACAAATTAAAATCTATATAAATTATCGTGAACGACGACAGACGCGAACATCCGGCTAATGCGCATATAATTTATTATTACGTATAGTAATGCATATTACACACTCTAAAGAGTTAGGTGTTATTTTAAATATCTGGGAACCTGGTAACCGGTTAACTATTAGGTAAAATATGGGGCGTATATAATTTGCGTCAAATACAACCAAAAAAAATAAATAAATATATGTAAATTGCGCCACACCTAAAAATTAATTTTGGTAATTTGCACCACTTTTTAAAATTGTAATTTGCGCCACACAAAACTAAATAAAAGGGCATTAGGTAATCTGCGCCATCGTGTACCTACAAAAAATGTAATTTGCGCCATTTGTTACCTTATTAAAATTGTAATTTGCGCCACTTTAAAATTAGTTAATAATTTAATATATTTATTATTTATTCACAGTGTTGGGAAATATCTAGATAAAAATTATTTATATTTTATCTTATCTAGATAAATTTATACTCAGTTATCTTTATCTTCATCTAGATAAAAGCTTGTTATCTATGAGTACCAATCTAGATAATTTATTTAAATGGAATAAAAATAAAATTTGAAAATGTTTTTATATTTTCATTTTTACATTTTTCTTTACATCATATACCTATTACACAGATAATAATTGACAAGATGACAATCTTCTTATGAAGTTTATTTTAAAAATAATAACTCTTTATATTATAAGTTTATTTTCAAAATGTTTGAAATTTGTTAAAAAAAAAAAGACAGAAATGTTTGTTATTTTATTTTTCAAATCTAAGATTTTTTTATTATTAAGTTAGAGAATGATTTGTCATCTTCTTATGAAGTTTATTTCAAAAAAAAATATTTTATATTTTATGTTTATTAATGTTTGAAATGAGTTTAAAAAATGATATTTATTTTTAATTATGAATTTTTTTCCTAATATCTGTAGGCTGTAGTATCCTGAATATTTTCAAAAACAAACATGAAATTATCTCATATTTATCTAGATAAAAATATACATATTTTTATCTTTATCTAGATGAAATTTAGTATAACTATCTTTATCTAGATAAATTATTAGTTATCTATTCCCAACACTGTTTATACATTAATATAGTTTTGAAATGTGAAATAAAAAATATGAACGCACACGCGATTAATATCGGACTAATTGTAAATATCAAGATACAGCTGATCAATATTATTCGATATTATGATAATTGATAATTTTTATTATATTAGACCATTGATTTTAGAATATTTTAGAGTATATTCTAAAATCAATGATAAGATGTACATATTCGATTTTGCCTGTACTTATTATTATTAGTAGAATGCATTTCCGATATGTTATCGGTAAATTTATCTGCTGGCAAATTCATACAATTAAAGTTGAAAGTGTGGCGCAGATTACATGTTCCATTTTGTTTTCTGTTGTGGCGCAAATCACCAAAATTAATTTTTAGATGTGGCTCAAAAAACAAATTTAATTTTTATATTTTGGCGCAAATTACATACGCGCTTAAATTTACCTATTGGTGGCGCAAATTACAAGTAATAAAATTGGCGCAAAATACCATCTCCCAAAATATGAACGTGATAACCAAAGAAAGCAAATAGGTAAAAGATACGTAAATACAGTAATTAGTAAACTTTATAATACCTAGGTATATAAGAGTTTTTGAGAAAAAAATGTTATAGCTTGGATAGATTATCTATTATTGCACCATTAACTGAAAATGTCAACCCACCTATTTTGGCACTCACACACACACAATGTATTTAATGTTATTTTATAGATCAGTGGTAATCAACTACGGCCCACGATCATTTTCAACCAACCCGCTAAAGTATAAAATAAAAACCGTAGATAAAAAAGAAAAAAAGAAAATTTGAATTTAACTTAAAGTATAAAACGTGAATAAAATTAATTATAAATTATTAATTCTTCTTTTCCTAATGCTTATTGTCAATATTACACTTTTGATTGGAAACGAACATGAGTGTATAAATATATATATATATATATATATATATATATATATATATATATATATATATATATATATATATATATAAAATTCCGTAATTCTATAAAATAACTATTTATTCTATAGAATTACGAGTACTTTCAGTTAATGTATTGAATGAATCCATAAGTACACACTTCAACTAGATATTTTATAAACTAACAAAAAAGGGTTGAGCTAATGTATTTAAAACTATTATTATATAAAATATAAATACTTATTCATTTCACGTCAATTTATTAGAACTATTAAAATCTTAAACAAATTACAAATAAAAATAAAAATTCAATAACTATCAATAGTTTTTTATAAAAGAATTATAAACTTATTCTATTATTTTAGTTAAAATTATTAAACTATTATTCTTTTTTAAAATTTACAATTTATTTATTAGTACACGAACCTTTTGGATGGCATTTATAGTGACAAAGTAAATTATTTTTCAAACATATGCACCGTTTTGTAGTGCACTTTTGTTGACAAGTGCATTTAAAAACCTTTGACCATTACTTAGTGATTGGGATATTAATTTCATACATTAACGAAAACCTAATTGGTATTCTATATATTAACTAGTAAAACCATGTAATTTATATATTAACGAGCATACTTAGGAATTTTATAGAATAACTAGTTATTTTTTTAAAATAACGTATTACATACATTACCGCTAACTTATATACGTATATGAGTACCTAATATTGTGTATCAACTTGAAGGAAATGTGTATAATATTTCTCGATCGGATGAGAAACTTTTTGTTCACCATTAACGTAACGGGGCAAATAACGTAATCATTTCGTAGCGCGAGATCACACTGGATGGCTGCTCTGTCACGCAGCCGCGAAAAATCACGGTCCTTCGTAACTAATATGACGACTCGTGGACCGCAACCATACACAGCTGCGGGCACCAAGACGCGTACACGAGGGATTTCGCACAACACTCATTATTGCACGTTGCCCCCTTTTCGGCACCTAAGGGATGATACGGGATGTGTGTACAGACGGTTAATGCGGCCGACCGACAGACTTTCGCAGTTCGCGGATACTGTACCACATTTTAACGATATCGTTGTTCTATGCTTGTTTCATGCCACGTCACGAGGACTGCGCGGAACATTCCGTCCTTAAAATTTGATTTCGCGATTATTTTGATTTAATCATCTTATTAAAGTCCACTGTAGCTTGCGAGCTGTGAAACCCGGATGATAATTCCATTCAACGGCCAAAAAACCCGATGGTATAAATTCCATCGTCTATAAATGACTATTTAAACCGGAACTTGCTAAAGTACATTTTTTCTGATAAAAAAAAAAAAAAACCAACTTAAAACCTTAAATTTTTTAACAAGAACCGTTTTAAAATATAACAAATATAATGCAAACAAATTATAAGTAACGTGAAACATTAAACAACGTATTTTTTCGTTTATCGCCTTGGATAAACACTAAAATGGTAATGATGTGGTTAGGATTATCTTGTTCGTATTTATGGTAAATGCACTCAAATATTTTATGTTAAAACCGTCCACCGAACTAAACACACTGACTGCTAATACTCGTTATAGGTTTTAATACAAGAGTATTAGTTTTCAACTATGGTTCAACGTTTACTTAAAATTATTTTGCAAAAATAAATCAAATAAATCGATAAAGAACAAACAAGTTCAAGATATAAATACTTTATTAATTTTACCATTAGTGGTTATTTGTGCGGAAATTTAAACTTTTTGGGAATTATTTTTCTGACCAAAATCACGTGGTAATTCAATTTCTTAGGCAAGCCCAACGGTTATCAATTGATATTGCTCTTAGTACCACAAGAGTTACTGTTGAATCTAAAAAAATTAACATATACCAATAAAATAATAACTACCTATATACCCTTATGTTAATATTTTTAATTATAATATAAATTGTATTAGGTAATTTTTACGAATACAAGAGATTAAATATAACTAAACAACGTATATAGAAAATACGTTTTTTTTATAATTATACGTTTCAAATATAAATATTTCCTAAAACTTTAAACCTTCTTCATTTTTTCATCGCATTTTACAATTGGAAATAACACTCTCGCGCGATATCCGTTTCCTGTTTTGTTTTTCACCAAAACTTTAGTCAACCGCAACGGTCTGAATCTCCTCGCATACCATTTTTGGGTCGTGAAAGAGGGATCACAAACAAATACTGTCAAAACACACACACAAATACATGAAGTGTGTGTGTGTGTGTGTGTGTACTTTTTAATGAATGTAATATATTATTTCTCGTTTTTGTCGCACAAAAATCGTGACAACCCCTGTTTCCTCATCCTTCCTAACACCGTATTTGACCATCTAGAAACCCTTGCTATATGAACATGGTCTGCAATATATATTATCTACAGAGTGGTTTCGGCGTTTGGTGTACAATATTGAAACTGAGTCTTTCGATATTATGTTGTTATATTTTTGGAAAATATTTTCTACCTAACCAAATCAATTTTAATCTAGATATGTTACATTGTGTTCAAAAATATAAGTATTAATAATTTATTTAAAAGTTTTTAGTGAAAAAATTTTGTAATCAGTTACTTAAAAATAACACTATTTCATGCCCATCTATGTTACATTCCTGTGACTAAATGTCAGTTATCAAAATTAAAATCAAAACTTTAACCTAACCTAATGACAGTGATTTAAGTGTATCATGTTTTTATAACAATCAACTGTACATTTATATAATCGAATAAAAATTATATCTATTAAATAATTATCACTATACCAATCAATACCACCCTAAAACGTTTCTCTAAAAAAAAATATATCCAGCTTGTTTTTATTTATAAATTACAATTAATTTTTTTATGTTCTTCATTGAATTTCTAATAATTTTTACACAGATATTATTTATCCTGTCTTTAGTAGCTGAAGTTTGTAACCCAATACTATTATAGAGGAATGAGGCATCCAATTTTATGGTTAGAATTTTAGACAATCCTTTCAAATACTCAATGCGATAAACATTTACTCATATCATATTAAATATAAATAATATTTATAAAAAAAAAAAATAAATATATTAAAATTTAATAATATATTTATTTTTATTTTTTTTTCATATACCTACTCATGTATACTATTACCATATGCAATTAATATATATATATATATATATATATATATATATATATATATATATCAATATAATATTATATATTTTCATATACACGGAAAAAATTAATAATTTATTAGTATTTCATTATTCTTCGATGAGGCCAATATAAATTTTAATCCGATCAACTTTTATTTTCATCAAAACACATAAGATATCGATTTTGCACTATAACTTCTGAGATATTATTTTATCGTAATTTCTATAACTAGTTAATTATAGATGTTGAATACGCTTGGATATAAAAACATAATCTACAATGATAATTTATACCAATTTAAAAATGAACAGTTGTGTCTTGCAATTGAGTATAGCATATTGGTATAAATTTAGAATCTATACTTAACTATACTTAACAATGTTATGGTCGCATTTCGTAACTTAATAGACTTATTATCATTATTGTTTATCATCATGAAAATTCTAACTTGAGATTAGTAGTATTAAAAGTTGTTTATATCTTATATTAATCAACACTACTGATGTCTTTATATTATAAATAGAAAGTCTATTAGAGACCACCAATAATCCGTAGCCATCAGTGACGTAGTTATGGGGGGGGGGATGATGGGGATAGATCCCCCAGAGCCTTTTTTTTAATGTTTAATTCATTGACATATATAATATAATATATTATAATTATGGATATAATCCACCATGTCCTTATCTTGGCTCTCAAATTATATATTTCGCCTATCATATTAGCATACATGATACATGATACAATCATACGCGAAACGCAGTACCATAGATCAACCAAGTGTTTTTCCTACAAATTTCTATTTATAGACATACAAGTATATAGTATATACTATTTATTTATACAAACATAAAAAAAAAGTAGACAATGGCTATTAAAATAGATATTGAGTTGACAGTCAAACGGTTGAATAAAAGACAAACAAATCGAGCAAATCCATTGTCTGATCAAAAGATCTGTCTTTATAACTGTCTTTATAACTGTCTTTATACCATATGTTGATTATTTCATAACTGAATTGGAAAATAGATTTTTGGCACACTCAGACATTTTCAAAGGTAGTATAATAATATAATATTATGTAGTCTAATATAAAAGATTAACTTATGTAAAAATAATAGCGTAGTATTATATAGTAATATTAACAAATATTATTATTTATTAGTGTATTTTAAATTGTTTTAAATTTTTAGGGTTTGAGAGTTTATTTTCTTCTAATACAATTTTAAATGAAATTGAAGAAACTTCATTTATGAAATTAGTTGAATTTTACCAACCTGATGGGGAAAATTTAGACATTTTACTGGTTGACCTAAAGTTGTGGAGGCGCAAACTAAGCAGATCATCTAATAATGTACCAAAATCAGCTCTTCAAGCGCTTATTGAATGTAATGCTAATATATTTCCTAATATATTTATAATAATCAAAATTGTATCTACATTTCCTGTATCCACTACAACACCTGAGCGGATGTTTTCATCCCTAAAAAGAATAAAAACATGCTTAAGAAATACCATGACTGAAGTAAGACTAAAAATCATTAACTTTTTATTCATTGTCATGAAATGATTGTCATTACATTTTCATAATAATCATTATTAGTTATTAAACAGGATCGATTGAATGGATTAACTATGTTGGCTGTCCACAAAAACATACATATTGACACAGAGGAGATAATAAACGAGTTAGCAAAAAAACCTCGGAAATTGGATTTTATATTATAAATTATAGAATTTATGAAATTAAATTTTTGTATTAATGTAACTGTGTATAGAATTATGTTTAAAAAAAAATAACCTGTTAGGGTGGTATGGGGGGCAAAGCTTCCCACTTTACGTTTATCCAATTAATTACTCGTAAATATCCCCCTCCCCCCAGAACCAAATCATAACTACGCCACTGGTAGCCATAATTACTTTTAGACTCTGATTGAAATGAGAAATGTATTAGTTTTACAATGATAACTTTTTTCTGATAATAAAACTGTATCACAACTATTTATTTTTCTCTCATATCATCATATGGTAAGAAATTGTATTACAAAAATTAATTAAAAAGTTATTTAACACTTAATCGGATTTTTTAATTAATTAATTAATGATATTACTCGTGTTCAGTTGATTGACTGAAAACTCAAATCACAAATTTTACATCAATTTTATTTCTGTATCATTAAAATAACTTAAACTTAATTATTGTTCTTATTTTCAATGGATTTATGCAGAGTATAATATTAAATACAAGTTATATTTTTCTAAAATCAAATCTTAAAAAAAAAAAAAACACAAATTAATAAATGTAGTCAATTTAAATTTTCAAGTACATAAAACACTCACCTTTAAATTAACATTAATTTGAGTTATATTTACCCATTTAATACTTAAATAAATACACAAAATCGTAATAGCTTTATAAAATATAATTCAATGCCAATGAGTGACATAGGAAAATAAATAAACTCATTTATTACCTATTTGGGAATAATTATGGCCTATATTCGTGAAGACTTTAAATCTCTGACAAGTTAAACTCTATAAATCTTATGTATTGGCTATTACTTAAGGTATCGGAATCTCACTAAACGTAATAAAATATACTTTAACTATAAATTCAAGTGCAAAAAAAAGACCTAAACAAAAATATTTATGGACTAACACCAAAGATTATGTTTTGAGAAGGTTTACGCTGACTTTTGGAAAATATTAACCTAAAACAAATAACAATAAATAATTTTTTAATTAAAATTAACAAAACGTAATAAACCAAAAACAAAATAGTACCAACATAGTTCTCAAAAATTAAATCAAGTTTTTCCAACAAAATCTAAGTCTAAATCTAAATTTAAATTTGACCAAGAATCGTACTAACAGACAACTACAACTAAAACTTTTCGTGGCATACTTATTATAAGACGATGTTAAGAAGAGTAAATCCTCTTACTAAACTTTTTTAAATAGTTTATTTTTATATTACATTAACTAAAATAGATTATGACGGCTAATATTAATGATATTTTGTTATAACGATTACTTGCTCCTGTTTTTTATTTTTGCAAATGTATGTAGATAATACAATGGTTCGTAATAAATAACACTTTCTGTACTTTAATCGTTTGTATACACAAAATATATATATATAAAAATTATAATATACTACAATTTTAACTACTATTTAATTTGAAAACAATTTTTGATTACCTTAATAGTAACTTTAATAACTATCATAACTTACAATATTAAAACATTATTACAAAAGTACACTTATTAGGTATTACTCTTTATTTAAGATCTTTGGGTTTCTTCATCTAATTTAACGGATTTCATTATACATTTTATAAATCAATAAATTTATAATAATCTTAATTGAAAATATATCAATAATTAATAGCAATAGAATTGAAACAAGGTATTAGACTTTTGATTGAACCATAATAACTTATTTTTATAAATAATTGTTCCATAGTTTATACAAATTAGTCATCAAAATTACTCGATTCCCAATTTGTGTTGAAAACATACACTTCTAATATATATTTTATTATTTCTATATAAAAACTAAGTGTAAAGTTCATAAATTAATTTAGTATAAAATAATGTTTCGATTCATTCAAGTACATTTTTCAACTAAGTATCAACAACTTAAATCTACATTAAATGAACATTTAACAATTGAAATCAACAATAACAATTTTACCAATTTATCTAAATTAAATTATATGTTTAATGAAAAATACAAATCATCACCAATGTTCATAGTATCAATAATTTAAAGCATATTTATAGAACAATATTCGTAACATTTATAAATCAAAAAGTTTCTTCAATATTGAGGGTATACAAGTGATAAAAATGAAAAAATTACTTATGACACTCAAAATCACTTATCATTTAATACCTCAATTATATAAAAACCATTAAATATATTTTTTCGATATTTACAATTATAATATATGACGTTTAATTATGCTAATCAAATATTAATAATTTAATTTAAAAGTAGTGAACTTTATACAATTTAAAATTAATTAATCTTTTATAATAATTTTTAGATCTGAATGAAGTGAGGAATTTATTAATTCTACCATTATGTGTTTTTTTCTTTGTGTTTGTGTTCACAATTTCAACCAGAAGGAATGCACCGATCATTACTCATTAAAAAGTAAAATTAGAGAATCAGCTCTATAAGATACTCATTGGAGTCATTTTTTATTTAAATTTTTTCTCAACAATTTTCCGAACAATTGAAAAAAAGAGGGAAAATTACAAAATACTTAAAAATTTAACCGATATTCGAACTCTCACTACTTTTTTTTGTTTGTAATTGACTCAGAGTCACGATTTTATTTTTTCAAGTTGAGTCGGAATTGTTTTTATTCATTTATAGGTACCTGATGATAACTTCTTAATTCAAAATCAGTCATATTCTACAAATACATTTAATAATACTCCAGGCTAAGCTCTTCTTTATACTAACTATTTGTTTATTTATTTATATATTGATTTACAAAATGAAATATTAAAAATATTAGATATTTTAACAAATTTCTATCAAACTTTATAATTAAAATATTATAGTTATTTAGGTAGATGGTCTTTATAGGCATTACTATTTTGAAAATATTGATTATTCAACGTTCAGTTTTCATACATTTTATAATTTCTTATAATTTTATAAGTTAAAGAAAAATATTAATAATATTAAATACTTTTTTATATTAGAATCAACTCATATAAATCATGATATTGTAAATTTATAGTCAATACTTTGAGAAAAATAAAGACTTTTAACTAATAGTTTATGTATACTGAAAAAAAATTAAAAAAATTTAAATTAATAAATATTTTATAAATCAATTAAATTTAGTAAATCAGTGTAAAATAAATATTTGCCTTGTAAACTCTAAGTCATTGAAAAATAAAATATAAAAATCTCTATTAATTCAAGATAAATCCCAATGAGTCACCCTGAATAAAATATTTTAAAATATAGCTATCTCAAATTCAACGAAATTTTCACTTCTTTATTAAAGCTTCATCAATACAATCGAGATATCGAGATTGAAACTCAATTTTAATAATTTATTAAAACTCATTTTTATAAACAATATATTTAATACTAACAACATACTGTAATCAATTATTATGTAGATTATTTTTCATTATTAAAAATAAGATTTCATTTTGCTATTATAAATTATTAAATATTAAATACTAAGAATACAAAACTATAGACAATTATACAAATTGAGTTTAAAAACATATGATATTTTTTTTAAGTGTATCTTATAAATTAACAAAATAATTAGTGGTCTTACAGTGATTGCGATTTCGGGTACTCTAAGTGGCATTGATTGATTTTAACAAGGATTTAGTTTCATAAAAATAGCATTTTTGAATAAGCTACTTGGACGGATATATTAGAAATATAATGTCTTTTTAAATTTGTGAACGATCAATCATTAGTACTAATACGTTTCCAATAGGAATTCAATAGGTTCAATAGTTTTGAGCTTAAACTAAAATTAGTGATTCATACAATTAATTTGACTAATATTAAGAAAAGTTTATTAATATATAATTTATTAAATATATTGAAATTAATCTATTACATATATTTCATAATAGAAAATTAAAATAATTTTTATTAAAAAAAAGTTCTTACCAATGAGACATTTTTTTTTAAAAATATTATTTTTTACAATAGGACCATAAATTTAAAGCAAAATTATGATTTTCATTTGTAAATTAATGTATTTGATTTATTATGATAACGTGTAACCCATATTTTGGAACAGCATATATCCAACTAATGCTTGACATTTTAATGATAATAAACATATTTTCACCACCCACGTATATAACATTGATATTTCTTTGAATGTAAAGAAATCTTTTATTTCAATAACAATACGAAAGCCGAAGGATTTATCAAATATCCATTTTTCATGATTTTAAGCATTGAAATAATATATATTTCTACATGGATTGAGTAGTATAATAAAAATTGTGCAGTATCTAATTTTACCAATTTTATCATTAATAAAAAATATCTACTCTCATATTCATAACTTAAGACTAGGTTACGTATAAAATATATGTTTAAATTATTATTATTTCCATTAATATAAATAACCTAAAATGTCTACTTAATAATGAACATAGAATTTCGGCTAATCTTATATTTTCTTAAAGCAAATCCTAAATTCTTGTTTACAAAAAGAGTGTTAATTTTAATTTTATAATTATAATCCAGTTTAATTAAAATATTTTTATGTTAACAAATGTTTCATCAAAATATGTTTAAGATTTTTAAATTACTTTACAATTATAAATTTTATTTTATAAAAATGTGTCACTAAAATAAAAATAACTAGCTTAAGTCTAAGAAATTAAATCTCTATCCTTTTCTCTATTCTCTTTCTCTATCTCTTCACTTTAATTCTACGATAATTCCACAAAAACAAGATTAATATAAAACTATTTTTACAACATAATTTTTCGTTATTATCTTAATTCTTGTATTATGTATGCAAAAATATATTAACAAAAATATTTAAAACAATTTGAATGGCTTATAATAGAAATACAAATATAAATGGTATAATTCAGTATATATTTTTTTATTATGAGTCGTTTAGTTTTACATATCATTGGAAAAATAAATTGCATATATTATTATTTTAATACTATAATTATTGCATTCAAAAAATTATTCAAACCTGAATTAGGAAAGTTTATTCTACGACTAATTAAACAATAATAACACTACAAATTTAAAATTTAATATAATATAAAGGTTACTAGTAATTTAAAGTTATTAATCTAATATTTGTTATCTTATTATTTAATTATTTTTTAAAAACAATTATAGTGTTTAAAATTGTAGGTAAGTATAGTTAAAAGTATATAATATGTTTTAAGTCAAACATAGTAGAATAATGTTATTTAAGAACTATATTTTACTAGATATTGTTTAAAGTTATAATATTAACCCTAGAATTTTTTCTAAGAAATTTATTTATCTACTCATATATAATATTCAAATTATTCTCTATATTATATTTTTCATAATTAAACTTATCCAAATAAACTATAGAATTAAAATATTCAAACATTTTCTCGAATTATATATAGTTCAACAACGTTAATTTAACGTTTTATAAAACAATGAAATCGTAAAATACCTATATTAGTAGTCAGCAAGAGCACTTGAAATTAATATTTGTTTATGCTTTTCAATAATTGAATCGATTTAACATATTTTTATTAAATTATATTATAAAACAATTATACAAGTACCTTAATAAATAATAAGAATTCATAAGTCAAATAATAATATTTTATACTCATATTTTATATATTTTATAATTCATTTAATTACTATACACACGCATGTATCATATTTGCCTATAAATAACGCCGGTAGACCTTAACTCTATAGCGTAATACAATAACATCACAAATATTATGTTATTTAAATTATAGTAATTGTATAAAATAAATGTACTAACCTGAATATCTTAATCACATTAAAAACGATATGAAAAAATTCCTACTGTGGATTAGACGTTAAGAAAAGAAAATGTTCAACTACTAACCACATCTCGCTATCGTGCACACGGGATGCATTGAACGTTTTCCGGCTTTTTAGATAGAACGGTGGCGACAGACTGCCGAGTATGGGATGCGAACACTCGCGTATTTTCATGTTATTCGAAGAGCGACATCTATCTGGACCAAAAAAATCAACTGCAGTATAAGTTTTCACAGTGTAACAATGAAACAATAGCTTTGTTACTTTATAAATTAGCCTATCGAACGTAATTATTTACGTAATTAAACGTAATTTATTCAATACATAAAAACTACTTATTCTTTATAGTCAATTTAAAATTAACCATTTATTTAAAAGAATTTTTTTTAGCATAAAAAATATATGGCTTGATAATAACAATAAAAAATTCTTTAATCTTAAAAAAATACTTCCCTTTTCTCGCTAGGAAACACAATTATTGGTCAAAAATTATAATACATTTTATTAAAACGTTTCACACATAGGTATCACGGTTCATCTTTTAAGCAACTGAAATCTCAATACAAATGATTATTTAAACCAGGGAGTCAAAGTAGGTTGGCTTTTCACGGATTCCGGTTACCGGGTTTAAACCCGGTTTTATTTTTTCTCATTCTCGTGATAAGGTACATCATAGTGTTATTAGACAATAATGATTTCAAGGGGTTTTCTATGAAACCTCAGAAACTATTTATTTTGCAGAAAATGCAAGAACAAAAGTTTATTTTTAGCTAAATGAATTTATTTATATGAGTATTACATATAAAATTATATATTACATATTACATGATTATTAATTTTCAACTTAATTTTAAAAGCAGTAACTAATTAAATCTCTACATTAAAAACTAATTTAATGAATATCTATTCTATTCTATCTATTGTTATTAAAAGGGATATGAAATTATAAAATATTTAATAATTATTATGTATTAATTGTGCTAATACAATTTTGACAATACCATTAGAAATTCATATTTTCGATTCATAATTCAATCTATATTGATTTATGGATGACATTATGATAAACCAAATTGTACTGCCAAGACTAAAATATTACCTCAAATTGTATTTTATATAATTAATGATAGACAAATTAAAAAAACAACCTAATTTATTCATATACGGCATACACACTTCTAGGTTTATTATATTAAAATATTTTGGGGATTGGAATTATGTGTTTAGTCTCTCTCTATAGTTCCAATCCGTAGATTGGTTTGCAGCAATTTTCAGTCTTCCCTCTTATCTTGAGAAGAAGACATGTTGATTGCTGATGCTTGGGATATTAATACGGTGGTTTTCTGTTGCCTTCCGTATCGCAGTGCAGCCACCAGTCTTACAGTTTCCCGTATCTGTTGGTTGCTATCTGGCGTGTAGATGATGAATCTACACCCAATATTGTTATAGCTGCTACCCTACTACAAGTTTCTTTTAGTCGCCTTTTACGACAGGCAGGAACAACCGATGGTCTATTCTAACCCCGGTCAACAAGGGATATGTGTTTAATTACCAAATAATTATAGACATTTAAAGCAATGGAAAACAAATACAAATAAAATATAAGTAATAATAAGGTGTACAATATAAAATGTAATGTATCTAAGAAGATTTAAGTTAAAACAGTGTATTCATATATTACATTTTATATCATAATCTACTCAAAAATATAATTACAAAATAAACGTTTATAATAATAAATAAAATGACTAACACTCTCGCTATCATACAGTTGTTAAGTTATATATTTATTTTTTATTCTTACTTTTTACAACATGTAAAATGTAATATTCATAATCTTTGAAACCTCGTAGTATTAAAATTCACTGCCAAACAAATTTTACTCTAAATTATGTTTTGGAGTATGGCAGTAACCACTTCATATATAATATTATAATTTATCACTTATATATTCGACTAATCAGAGTGCAAAAGACCATAAAATATTTATTTTTTTCAGATTAATTGTAATCAGGTGTTCAGACCTTAACTTTGTAATCGATACCAATACTTGATATAATTGTATAAGTTATTAATTTATTTTATATTATTAGACATATTGATATTATTTTGATACTATATAGTCTATAGGTTTTACACGCAAAAAAAAATATTATTCTCTTGCTACTGTTTTTCGTGAACTCCAACTATTCATACATTTTCAAAACTCAAATCAATTAATACAGTGAATAATAATAATATAAACGGTTAACTAGTAGGAGTGGTAAAATCCTACAAGCTAAACAGAAAGTAGAGAAAAAAGAATAAAAATTATAACAATGCAAAGATTTAATAAAATAAATGTTACACTTTACCTTGCTAGCAATTATAAGTAAATACTACATTTATTGAAATAAAGAATATATAATGTTATTTTTATATATAATAGTTTAATTTATTATTATTATTATCATTGATAAAAGTATATTTGTTAATAAAACGAATAAACATAAAAATAACTACTTTTTCCAGAAGATATTGCTAGCTGTAAAACCTACACACGACAACACTATAATACCTACTTTGTTATGAATGATCATTGTTTCGTATTTTATTCTATTGGGAAAAATAAATTAGAACAAAATGTTGTAGCACAAACAACATTTAGAAACCATTACGTGCATTGTATATGATAGCAACAAAAGGCACTTATCCACGCGCAATTTTTGACATTGTTCGTTTCCACACACCGAACTCCATGAAAAAGTAAGATTCTACAATATTATTATCATGACGAAAGAGCAAAGGCGAAAAATATTTGTTTTGTTCATAAAGTGGTTTTATCGCTATTGGATGTTTTAAAAAATAAATGTTCAACTATATTTCTTCCTTTCTTTTTTCAAGAAAAAAGCATTTCGATGTCAGTATTATTTAATTTACAAATAAATTAATTAAATTGATATTTGTATTAATTTTATTGTTTTTATATTGAAGAAAATACCATAAAAATGTTTTTATTCATCACTTCTAATTATTTGGTATTAAAGTAATTTATAATTATGCAGTTATAAGAATTTTTTTTTTTTTTGACAATGATAGTATTACCCAAAATTAAAACAATAACAATTTGTAATCATTTAAATAAATTATTAGTATATTACATGATATAGATATTACGTTTCTATGTAAAATATAACATTTTAATCTACTTAAAAAAAATTATACCCTTGCACTATGTTTATTAAACATTTATTTTTCACTAAATAAGATTCATTAAAAGAACACACGCAAACACAAACATATATATATATACATAATTTATAAAAAACAAATAAATAAATAAAATTCCTATAAAATTAATATCTTTAAAATTATCACTTAGAAATATATAAAGTGTTGATTTAAATATATTTATCATAAAAGTGACGTATTTGGTTTGAACAAAGTAATTATGCTAAGTAAACAAATTAACAAATTAATTAAATTATTCAAATTAGTAATTATTTAATTTATTTACCGTTACAAATCTAATTTTACGTTTTTCTTTTCACAGTCTTAACTTTTAATATTAAATATATGTATAAACTTTAATCAAGTAATCTTAAGCTATGATATAAGATTATTTAAATCACCCATTTGAAAATCTTTCAAAATATATGACTAGATTTACTTTAATATTATTTAATATTATTTTTTCTATATTTTAAGAATATTTTTGCTTTTAAAGTTTCTACATAAAATGTATTTAACTTATAAAATTCTAATTTAATTAGATCGTCAAGAGCAAGTATCATTAAAAGGAAACCCATAAATTGGAAATATATAATGTTCTTAACGGTATTGTTTGGTAATGACATACTTTTATTTCAAATAAGAATAATCGAAGACGAGAGCCTGTAATGGACATATTCACAAATCATCAACTTAATGTCATAACGTAACTTAACATTTTATCTACTTTAAACAAAACCACGAAACATAATCATAAAAATGAATGCTCCCATAATGATAATATATTATAACATTATATAGTACATAAAAATTCACGTTGATGCTTTTTTATTTTTATACAAAATACATTTTAGACTTATTTTATAAAACAATATTAATTCTGTACACAGAAAATACCCAGATAACAATAAATGATTGACATAAGATTGAATCAATATTAGTTTTACAACCACAATATTGAGCCAATATTGAATGCGGATTCATTCAATATCCACACATTTTTATTTGGCCGGACAAATATTTTAATTCAATATTTAGTTTTAAACATTACATTTTTAATATCAAAGCAATATTTATAAAAACTGTATTTTTTTAATATTTATGATAATTGCATTGATATTCCTTTATATTTACCAATATTCCCTAATTATAATTCTTTGAAATACCATTTCAATATTATAATATGTTACTGAGTTCATATTTTATTTTATAGGTCTAACAATATTAACCATTAGTATATATAATGAGTTCAATAAATTTAATATTTACCAAATATTCAACTATTCATTTTTAAATACTATAGCAATATTGTAGTATATACTTATTTTTATTATTAATTACATATTTCAATTTAAATAACATAGCATTATTTGCTATCTCTGTGATAATATTAAACAAAATACTCTGCAATAATAATGTATAATATTTTACTATAATTTTATTGAATATTTATGAAATTAGGCATTAATATTTAAATAAAACTAGTCTAATGAAGTAAAAAAATATTTATTATGTTTTTTCGTAATACGAATAAAAATAAAATAAAAGTTATTCATTAACTCATTAATGTAATAAAGCGATAAAATTACTTTCATTCAAATTCTTTACTTAATTTAACTGCAAATAATCACTGATCTAGGTATTTTTGAACCACATCTTCTATTTATTTTTCTTGTGCGTTTTTAAATTTAAGATAATTAGAAAAATAGGTATATGTCGAATAATAAAACATCTGCTTTCAAGTTATTTACATTTGGTTTATTTTATAAGATTAGATATCCAACATTTCCAGATAATTAAAACTTATTTCTCCTTGAAGATTAAAAAATAATCGTACAACTTTTGTTTTACATTGACAAATTTTTAATATCATAAAATGTCAGTGTTACATCCTACTGATGATCTTTACTAATTGACAGTTATCCAGTCACTCCTGATGTAACAATTAAAATACAGCCAAAATGATAATATTAATTTAATAACATTTCTATTATAAATTAAAAATTGAAATTCATGGTAACAGATAATTATAATTATACATTATATTTTGTGTTATGGTATATTCACTATTGAATTGTAATGTGAATTCTTATGAAAAAAATAATATTAATAAAATTAAAATTACATTATTAAAATCGTTTTATCTTCGAGTGAACCTTTGGCTGCATGTTACTTGCGTCCCAAAAAATATATATTTTTCAGGTAGTAAATGTGACCGGTAAATTGCGTCCCGTTTTGGGGACACAAGTCAGCCATATAATTATTATATTGATATTATTTTCTAAAATCATTAAAATCGATAGTATCGTGTCACTAAAATCGATAGTTCATAAATTGTATTGTATACATGTATACAGTGTATACATGTGTGTGATTGCGTGCGTTAGTTACTTACAAGTTACAATGTAGATACAATTTATCTATGATAGGTACATTATGATAGTACAGTGGAATCCGCTTATTGTGGGCACCGGTTAATATGGGCATCCGCTTATTGTGGGCAAACAGGTCTGGTCCCAATACAAATGTATATTAACAATGTTAAATCTAACCGTGTAATATGGGCACTCGATTCGGTTTATGTGGACAATTTTATTTTATCATAGCGTTAGAATATACACATATATATTTAAAAACGACTAATTTAATCGGATTTCGTCACATCTATGAGATTGTATTTATCGAAAGTAATAAAAATCATTATGCCATTTAAACCTTAATCAAATAAGTGGCAAAATAAACATATTACAAGCAATACAGTTTGTATCCGAGAGTTGGCGAGAAGTTAGCTGCTCAACTATTATGAATTGTTTCGCTCATTATGGATTTTCTAATTTTATTGGTCCATAACCTGAGTTGACTGAGTTTGATGAACAATTTGTACAAAACCATAACGAATTTGAAAATATTGATGAAAATGCTCCCTGTTTTGATGATAATGAAGAAATTTGTGATGTTGTAGTACAAAATGTTCTTAAAAAAAGGAAGTTAGAAGATGATGATGAAGAAGAAAAAGAAGAAGATACCGAACCACCAGTTACAGCTAGAGAGGCTAAAAAGTGCATTGATTTGTTGCAGAAGTTCTTCGTGCAAGAGGGTAACGAAAATAGTCTGTCTGATAAGCTTGAAACGTGTGCCCATTTTGTTAACCAGATCCACACTAAACAGCTTAGACAACGAACAATTACAACGTTTTGTATACCTTCCACATCCAAATATTAATTTTATTTCTTGTATATTATATTTAATTTAATTTATATAGTAATTATTTCACTTTTTTCAATTACATGATAATAAAAATAAAAACTTTTTTGTATTTTATTTTATTTTTTTTTTTTACTAATTTCGGTTTTTATGGGCAACCGCTTAATGTGGGCAAACAGAGCTGGTCCCAACGTGCCCACATTAAGCGGAATCCACTGTATATTATATTAATAACTTATGTGGGTATTATTTTATGTAAAGAAGGAATGGGAAAATATATACATAATACATCTTGTTGGTTGTTAGATTCGATAAGATATAGGCATATAGGAATTACGTCGATAATCTTTTGTATTTTACTCGCATTATATTTTTATATTTTACTTTTATTCAGTACGATTCGGTTGATATGTCTTATTAGACGAATAGTTGTGCAATTACTCATCAAATTAAAAAAAAAAAATAAGTTAAATTAATAAAATACGAATTTTTTTTTAAAGATATGGAAAAAATAAGTAGTTTAATATTGGTCGCAAATAATGGTTTTAGAATAATTGATGGTTATAAGTTGGAATATCATAAAATTTTAAGCAATAACAATTTTCGATGTAAGTGTACGAATAAAATATGTAAAAGCTATATGAAACTAGATGTTCATCAAAATGTAATAAGTAATCCTACTTCACATTCTCCATATCATACTCCAGACGACATCATTCACCTCAATCGAAAAAAATTAAGTAATTCTGCAAAACAAAAAAGCCTATCGGATCTTAGCACAAGACCATCGAAAATTATTTGTGCAGAACTTAGTGCTGTTGATGCTATTAAATGTACAGTTAATTATGTAAATTTAGTTCAGAAAAACATTTATAATGCTCGATCAATCCTACCAAAAATTCTAATGAATATAGAAGATGTACACAACGTATTACAAGAACACCCTATACTTACAGCTGAAAATGAAAATGTTCTCCTAGTCAATGACCGGCAAAATAATATCCTATTATTTTCTTGTGATAAAACTCTAAGTTTGTTAATAACATTGAAAACAATTTACGTAGATGGCACGTTTCAATACTGTGCAAAACATTTTTTACAAATGTTTACAATTCATGGACTCATTAATGATCATTATATACCATTAGCATTTATTTTACTTCCCGATAAAGAAACTCAAACATATATTGAAGCATTTACGCACCTAAGGGAAGAATTTTCAAAGCTAGGGTTTATATTTTCACCAGACACTGTATTTGCTGACTTTAAAATTTCAATACATACTGCAATTCAAAAAACTTGGACAGAATCTAAAGTTAAAGGATGTCGCTTTCACTTGGCCCAATCCTGGTAAGACTTAATAATATAAAATAGTATAATATGAAATTAGTAATAATAAATAAATTTATGCTTTAATAATTAATTAATACGTAATTTCTATAGGTGGCAAAAAATTTAAGCTATTGGTTTAACTAATGATTTCAGAACTTCTACAGAAATCGGTAAATTTTTAAAGAGTGTTTTTAACTACCGTTTTTACCTCCTGAAATGGTGAGTGATGTGTTTGTGTTTGAGCTTTAGCCGTTGCTCCAACTGGTTGTGAAGAATTTACAGACTATACATTAAATAACTATATTTCTGAAAATTCTAAATTCCCTCCTCATGTTTGGTCTAAATTTTCAAATAGTATACAAAGAACAACAAATGCATGTGAAGCTTTTCACTCGCAATTTAATTCATATTTTTACTCTAGTCATCCAAATATTTTCCAATTCATTGACGTCTTAAAATCATTCCAGATTAATACGTATGTCTTAATTAATAGCGTTAATACTAAAAAGAAAGATTATAGAAAAAAAAAACATTTAAAATTAGAATACTTAAATAAGCAAATCGATAGTTAAAAAAAACAAAATTTCACCATTAAATTTTATAATTAACGTTTCATTTAAATTTCAACTAATATAACGTATATCATGACATGGCAATTAATTATAACTACATATTATTATTAAAAGTTATTATAATAACATATGATTTTTTTTATTATTTTGTGTTATACTATATTTGAATTGTATTATTATTATTATTATTCCGATTGAATTGAACTGATAATTTATTAAAACCATTTTTATATTATTATTATTATTATAAATTCAATTTGTATCATCAATGTACATTTTTATATCGATTATATCGATATTTTCGGGACGCAATTAGGTCATAAAAATGGTATACTGGGACGCAAATAGGCTATGTCCTTTTTGAATCTTTTTTTGCGGGACGTAACTCACTACTAATAAAAATTTTGGACGCAATTAGTATGCTCCCGAACCTTTCCATTAAATGCATAAAGTACCAAATAGCAAATATAATTTACCTGTCTGTGTTATTTAGGTACATATAGTACATAATATAACATGTATAGATTTGACAAACATAACTAATTTATTTTGCAAGCAATTTCTCTCAAAACTAAACATACCAATCTACGTATAATATAATATTGAATATCAAATACATCTTAAAGCTTAACAAGGACAGATACATAGGAAGATAGGGGGAATTCTCCCCAATTTTGGTTCATAAAAGTTATCGAGAGAGGGCCGTTATTATACTTACCATGAGCTTAATTATTTTTCCATTGAAAATTGTCAATTTTTATCTTATTGAAATAGTAATCACGGCATTCGCTATACAACATTTTATCTACAACCAGTTATTTAACGTAAAACTTGTACATAAGACCGTATAAAAAGCATATTACTACTGCGAATAAGTATTATAATAATTTTAATAATCGGAGCTTTTACAATGTAATTATTAAATATTTTAGAATTGTAACTAATAATATGACTAATAAGAACTTAGACTAATAATGAAACAATTTCTATGCTTAGCTGTTCTGATTAATTTATGTATACCCCCCCCTCCATTCATAATTTCTGTTTCCGCCTTTGAACCTTAACATAATGATTTAATAACCCTATTTCTATAATACAGTATAATTAAACATTTACACCAAAAATATATTTTTTGCTATTACCAAAATAATCGAATAATTAATATAATGACATTAATTTAATTAAAACCTGCCTATCGCTTGCGCAAAATATGCGATTGTTTCTGAAAATAAGACTAACTCAAACTTAAACTACAAATAAGCATGGAAAATATTTAAAATACATTATATAACGACCAATTAAAGTGAACCTCACTGAAATTTAACTATAAATAACAGATCCTTAGTGTCACAAAAACTGAATGTGTTGAGCGTTTACAACATACCGGCCCACTCATTATAATAAAATTTTTTAAAAGTGCAAACTCAAATAAACATAATTAGTCCACAGGCTTTAGTTGTATGAAAAATTAAATCAAATTTATAAAATATTAATCTATTGTTTTAGATATTAATTTTGTTTACCTTTCTATTTAAAAAATTATAATACATTTCCATTGTCGTAAATTGTTTGAAAAGCATATACATTTTTAAATTATTTTATATTTTTTTACTACTAGCTTATTATGTAACTGTTTTAAAATTACATTGAAAATATAATTCTCATTAATAAACATAAAGTTAAATTTAATCAAATATATTTATAGAAAAAATATAACTATATGCATAATTATGTAGGTATAAAAATATTAAAAAATACTAAATATAACGAATTAAAATTATTCGATGAATGATTTCCAAAGGCTATCTCTATTGACTATTTGCTAATTTCTGATATTTTAGTAGGTATGATCGACAAGAAATGGACTGCAGTATTATTATTGATTATATATCGTATATATGTTACGGGCAAAGTGGAAAATTCGAAAAATGTATACAATGCCCGAGCATTGTATACAGTGACCGGGTATTGTATATAATGTCCGAGGTATATTGGGCAATGAAAATTGTAAAGTAGGTACATTTATTCTAACAAATACATAATTAATAATCATTAAACATAACTATTATACATAATTAATTAATTTTTTTATTATTATTATTTTTATTTATACTAATTTATTTCAAATAATTTTAATTTTTTTTTACTAATTATACTATTTATTATACTATTTTTATTACATCATATTTCTTCAAGAGTTAATAATCATTTGGCTTCAATTTTTAGAAACTATTCTCTGTATTAATTATATGTTCAATTAATTCGTCGTATTTTAATTTGGTCAAATACACATTATTCACATTTTTTTCATTTAACACACTATTCAATTTCAGATTAAATTTTTCCATTTTCAATGAAATGTAGAAAATAAATAAATGTTTGTTTAAACACTACACAATATAAACTTAGCGACAGTATACTACAACTAAAGTAAAACTATACGTACCAAAATTATATGAGATAAGTTATTTATCGGTTTCGTTATCGGGATATATAGTGCATTTACAAAATGTCATTTGTGTTTAACCAAAGGATAGACGTAGCATATAACTATTTATACTTTATAAGAAAAAAAATTGTATAAAAAAATTATTTGATGAAAAACATAATATTAATATATTATATTATGTAACATTAATAATTTGCAATAAAAACATAATATATTATGCAGATTATTTTGCATAAATACTTCACAATTTACATTACCCAATATACCTCGGACATTTTTTACAATGCCCGGGCATTATATACATTGTCCGAATTTTCCACTTTGCCCGTAACATATATATATATAATTAATGGTAATATACATTTAAGAAAATTATTACCAAAAATTAATTAATATGAACTGTCTATGCGTTTTTAAATCTATATTATCATGACTAAATTTTATTCAAATAATAATAGAGAAAAAAGTTGATGTAGCAAAAATTAAAATTTTTTAAATATAAACCAAAGAAATTTCTACTCTTTCAGTTTTACTGTTCTGGACACGCGGTATTTAGGTTTTTTATACAAATACACCACTTTTAGGACTTCCCAATTCGATGTCTTTTTCACTCCATACCTAATCAAAATATATGCTTACATTTACATTTCGTCACAAATAGTTTACACCAAATTAAATATTATTTTTAATATAAAAAAAAAAGAAGATAAAAACAAATTCGACCAGTTGTATTGGCTGTTTGTATTTCTAAAACTCAAAGAATAAGCTTCATAAAACCATCCATAAGCCTACCAAATTATGCCAAGCAATTATTAGTATTACCACATATTACTTAAACGTAACATAATTATTACCATTACTGTAGATAATAATACATGAACGCAATATAGATTAATTTTAATTTAGAGCATATTACATATATTCCATTAACCACCAATGGTAGAATATAACCATTGGTAGATACTAATCATCTTTTTTTTATACACTTCGAATCAGACGTGGATCCAAGGGGGAGCGAAGAAGGCGTACGCCCCCCCCCCCTCAAAATCCCTAAAATAGGTTTAAAATATATTGGGTTTTCGATTATTTTCGTGGTTTAATACAGCTACTAACTAGAGTAATAAACAATTACAAAAAATAAAATAATATTATTTTATATTTATTGTGTATTGACTAGTGTGTTGGTATGTTATAGCCACGGTTAGTAAATTTTGTACTTAAAAATAATTGCTTAAGAATATTTTTTTAATTCAATTTTAGATTCTGAACGGAGTGAAGAATGAATTGATTTTACAATGATGTGTGTTTTTTTATTTTTTTTTTTTTTTGTGTCTGTCGACACGATTTGGGGCAGTAAAAATGCTTCGATTGCCTTATGTAGCAACTTTTCTGAAAGAAAAGTGAATCTATTTGGTACTTTGGGGAGTCAAAAGTAAAAAATTTCCAATATTTTTTAAATGCGACGGAAAAAAATCATAAAAAAATTTGGGAAAAACGGGAGTTTTTACGCAAAACCAGTTTTCAACGTAATCAAATTTTTTATTTTGCTATAACTCAAAAAATAATCGATGTAAATACTTGAAATTTTCACTAAATGTTTAGATTAGCGTTCTCTATACACCGTTAAATTTTCAAAGTATTTTGACTTTTATTGAGCTATTTATAGACAATTGAAATTTTCAATTTTTTTAAGTATTTTTTTTTTAAATAACGATAAAATTTGTTTGACTGCCCAGAAAATCTTGAAAATTTAATACAAGGTTTCTTATAAGTTGTTCCTTAACTGATAAAAAAAAATCTAAAATCGTAAGTCACAATTTTTTTTTATAAGTGCTCAAAGTTCCAATTTATACGAAATATGTAAAAATCACGATAATTTGCAAGTTATTTTGTAGATAAAAATTCATAAAATTTTTTTTGTTCATACTTAAGGTTCTACTACGTTTTCTATACATGGTTAAGTTTTCAAAGTATTTTGACATATTTTGACTTATTTATAGACAGTTTAAATTTTCGATTTTTGTTAAATTTTTCGTTTTTAAACATCTATAACATTTAGTTGGCAGACCGAAAACTCTTGAAAATTTAATACAAGGTTTATAATAAGTTAAACTTATCGTAACTAAAAAATATCGGTGATCGGTTTACTCAATTTTTTTTTATAAGCCCTTAAAGCTCAAATTTGTATAAAATGTGTAAAAATCACGATAATTTGCAAGTTATTTTGTAGATAAAAATTCTTAAAATTTTTCTAGTCATACTTAAGGTTCAAAATTTTCACGCTAGGTTATCTATAAGCTACTCTTCAAAAATCATTAAAAAAATTTCTACCGGACTTAGAGGAAAAAAATTTTATGACTGTTTGAAATTTAAATATTTACGAAATTGCATAAAATAGCGATTTATTCTCACACGATTTTAAATATTTGTTATAATTCAAAAAGTATAAGTCGCAGATTTTTTAAATTTCTACCCGCTGTTAAGATTGGTATTTTTTTTATGTAATATTTTTTTCAAAATATTATATTGATTTATAAGCCACTTATAGGCATTTGAAATATTCGATTTTTTTACATTTTATTTTTATAATCGGTGATAAAAAAAATTTGGCTCCTACAAAATACTTGAAAATTTAATAGAAGATTCCACAGAAGAAGTTCTTAATGTCATTCAAAAATTATTAAAATCCATAGGCACAATTTTTTTTTATTAGCGTTTGAACAGCGAATATTGACATAAAATTACATGTAAAATATAATATAATGTATAATATTCTAGACTGACAAAGATATCGGTTTTTTTTAAAATGCTCTAACTCAAAAATGAAAAACCGCAACAACTTGAAATTTTCACCAAATCTTTATATTGACGTTCTCTATACATGGTTAAGATTTCAAAGTATTTTGACATATTTTGACTTATTTATAGACAGTTTAAATTTTCGATTTTTGTTAAATTTTTGTTTTTAAACATCTATAAAATTTAATTGGTTGAGCGAAAACTCTTGAAAATTTTATACTAGGTTTATAATAAGTTAAACTTATCGTAACTAAAAAATATCGGTGATCGGTTTACTCAATTTTTTTTTATAAGCCCTTAAAGCTCAAATTTGTATAAAATGTGTAAAAATCACGATAATTTGCAAGTTATTTTGTAGATAAAAATTCTTAAAATTTTTCTAGTCATACTTAAGGTTCAAAATTTTCACGCTAGGTTATCTATAAGCTACTCTTCAAAAATCATTAAAAAAATTTCTACCGGACTTAGAGGAAAAAAATTTTATGACTGTTTGAAATTTAAATATTTACGAAATTGCATAAAATAGCGATTTATTCTCAAACGATTTTAAATATTTGTTATAATTCAAAAAGTATAAGTCGCAGATTTTTTAAATTTAAATTTTCGATTTTTCTAAATTTTTCGTTTCAAAATAAAATATACTTATTACAATATTTATAAATAACATTGTATTATATTCTAGACAAACATATCATCTCCGTTCAGAATCGTTTTTCGTATACAATGATACCAATCATTGAATTCAAATTTAACAAATCCATTATAATGACCTATCCTATGAAGAGTCGCACTTCACCCCCAAGTGTACAGCAGAGCGAGGCCCATCCGGTTTTTTTTTTTTTTGATTATGAATTTATGTTTATTATTAATCGAAATATTGATCCTCCAATATCAATATTAAATTATAATTGATTTATTTAAGTTTCACTATATTATAGTCTCAGTCGACAATACCAAAATGTTAACTTATTATTTCAAGTAATTTTAATATAGGGCCTCGTAATAGTGTATTGTCCAGGGCCTCGCAAATCCTGGCGCCGTCCCTGCAAATGAACGGCGAAAAAACCGCAGTTAGAACCGCCTTATTCGATACCTTTTATGTGAATAGCTACGCAGATAATTATAAATAATCACAATCAGTGGCGTACATATGTGAGAGATTCAAACCCACCCACAGAGCCGAAAAAAAATGAAAATTGTGATATAATTGATAACGTGTAATATATTAGTAGTTTCATTTTTACGCTTTAAACTTAAAATATACAACTAAACAAATATTATAATAATTAAATAATTATATTGATAGATGTTTGAAAAGTTTTTTTAACTATGATGTTTATATATTCCTATAGCTACTAATTTACCGTTATGTAAAAATAAACTGTAAATTGTTAAAAAAGTTTTATAAAATAATATATATTTATAGCAGTTATTTATCTGTGCAACGAAAAAAAAAGAAAAGACAACGACATTATAGGTTTCGTTATAATCGTTTACTAGGTAATAGGGCACTTTAGACGAACGCTTTTTCTAGCACGATTGGAACGTGGCATTCCAAACTCACGAGAAAGAGTGTACGTTTAAACGTAATTTATCCCATAAATTTAGATCGCGAGTAATTTGTGCGGTTTACCCTTGAATCTTAGAGTGTTGTTCAAATTACATGTACATGATTTCTCCACACACCAAGCATGAAAGATAATTTAACTATCGATAAAAAGCAGTTATCGATATAAATAAATCATTTAAACATTTGTCATCAATCTTGTTGTTTTCAAACTGACGGCTCGAATAATTAATTTTAACATTTTATTCTCAATAAATATACCTTTTTATTTTAAAATTACAAGCTCGTAGGTAGCTTATTAAATTAAAATGAGTGATAATGGTTATATTGGTATTGGTCGAAAGAATTTACACTAGAATTTTTAGAGCTGTATAAACAGTATCCTTGTCTTTTGAAAATAAAAAGTAAAAACTACATTAATAAAAACTTAAAACGAGAAGCTTATGATGAACTTCTAAAATTTTGCAAAAAATCAATTCCTGAAGCTAATAAAGATTTCGTCATCAAAAAAATTCCAAGTTTCAGGGGTTCTTTTAAAAAATAACTAAAAAAATTTGTCGATTCAAAGAGATCTGGTACCTCACTCGACGATATATATGTACCAACACTAAGGTATTATAAATTATAATGTTTATAGTATAGTATAGTCATTGATTAAATATATAATTATTTAATTATTTAATATTTTAATTAATTAATTTAGCTTTATCCAGTTTCCAATTTTTCACCCATTGCGATCTCTTTTTTCTTTGCTTTGATGTTGAAATATTTATAGCAGCACACGCGATTGCCAATTGCTTTTTCTTCATATGTTGTTTGTACATTATATTACTATTCTATTACTTTTTAGACTTGCGTATTATAGGTACTAGGTCCTCCTTTCTGTGCAATCAAAAATCACTAACAGAAACTTACAATATAGAAAAAACTTTAAGCTAAGCACCACTGAATAAAATAATAAAAAACATTTATAATAATAATAATAATAATTATGGATCTTTTCCATTATACGTATACCACTATTTAAAATACCTGTTTAAATCGATGAAGAAGGCCAATACTCGGCGATATTAATATATAATATAATACAATAATATATATATATATATATATACAGGTGTGGACTGATAAAAAAGGGCACGGGATGCTTTATAATTTTAAGGGCAAATAACAAACATTTTTAGGGCAAATTAAAAACATATAGGTTATTTATAAAATATATTCTTTTGTTTTGATAAAATATTGAAAATACGTTAAAAACGTAAATAGGAACTTAACAAATTACTACAAACATTCAAACAAAATTGTATAATATTAGATTAAAATGTTCGACCGTTGTATGGTAAAAATAAATAAAAATAAATTGATAGTCTGTTATTAAACATTCAAGTATTATATTTGATTACCTTAAAAATACTATAAATTTGATTTTAGCCATTGCGATGTATGAAGGTAGTAGATATATGACTAAATAAAAATACAAATATATAGGTACCAGCTATCTAAAAGCAATACTCACATTAATCTCAGTAATACATTTGTATGCTCACTCTCACTTCCAGTACAATAACTATAATATTAATAAATATATAATTTATCGAGCCAAGTGCCGCTTATGAAGAATGTGTTAATAATAATTTAATAAAGTAAATTTAATATAGGTATATAAAAAACAACTCAAACTGATTAACATATTTCCTTACTAGTTACCTACTTTAAATGTATTCTTTATGGTTGTTACATTTTAGTGAAGTTGCTCTGCATTTCACATAGATGGCGTTTATTTGAATGAAATTATTTTTTTTAGGTTCCAAAGAAGTATTGAATATATAATTTATTAATAAATTTGTCTCATCTCATATAGTCCTTGTGTAAACAGGACAAATGTGTTATATAATATGGTTTTTATATTTACAAATCATAAAAAAAAAATTAAAACACAGTAAGTGAGTTTACTATGTTTCTAATTAGGTAAATGCATTTACGAACCATAAGAAAAAAAAATTGAAACACAGTAAGTGATCTTACTGTGTTTCTTATTTGGTTAATGCATTTCCGATCCATAAAAAAAAAAATTATTTAGGTAACTTACCTTTTATGATTTTTTATATTTTGTAAGCAATTATTTTGTTATACTAAAGACTAACAATAAACACAGCCAGGACACATCGTGTAAAATTTGTATTAAATATAATTTTTTTTTTTTAAACTAACATATTTAGATTCAAACAATGAGCTGGAACTTACTCTAAGGAAATTAATTTTTTTTCTAATAACTATAATGATTTAAAAAGCTAAAAGTACTTTTTAATGATTTACCAAGTAATTCATATTTATAGA